>OX578283.1:31676259-32258759 GCA_951217055.1 Gerris lacustris | reverse complement strand
AACCTTTGAGTTCAAGCGATGAAAAAAAATAATAATACCTTGTACACGTGAAAAAAACATATTTATCTAATTTTTGTATTTTATTTTGTAATTAAAACGTAAAAAAATGTATACGTATATACGTATAAATATGTTGTATAAAATTGACTGGTATGTTATCAGTTTTATACTACACTACATCTTTCTCGTATTATTCAATTTATAATTGATAATAGATAATTCACGAAGAATATGCGTGATAATTATTTATTTATATATTTTTATTTTATTTTATTTTTTCAAGAGTAAATGGGAGTTAAGGGTTCATATATATTTTTTAAAAATAATCAATATTGCAATATAAAATAATACATTTATAATGCAATAATTAATTGGGATTGTCATAATTTTGTTTCAGTCTTACAGCGATAGATAATAATAAAATTCAAAAAGCTAATTGATTCAGATTATTTCTCGATAACTTTAATTAATTATCAGTGAACTGCTGATATAAACTTAAGAATAAGAAGCTGATAGAAATTAAAGAAATTAAGCTTGAACTCAAAGTAAATTAGTATTACAAATATGCTTTTTAATGAATATTAGATATTAATAAATTATTACATTTAAGTTGGAGTAAAAAAAATATTGCAAGTATGTATTAGGTTTGGCTTACTAAGTCTATAGACTGGAAGTTAAGTAAAAAAATAAAAACAAAATTAAATAACGTTTAATTAAATATTTAACTCGTTATAGACGTTTAGAGTTCCTGGTAATTTGTTTTATTAATTTATCTACTTCTATTTCTTTTTAAAAATATTCCTACAACAACAGGCTAAGTTAAAAAATTAAATTGCAATTTATAATTTACAGCTTAAGGTGAATTAAGGCAAGAGTATTAAGCTAAATATAAATATCGGGTTCGATTCCCATCAAGATGATATATTTTATGCAACTAAATGATCACCTAATGATCTCTTATTAGGTCATACTCGTGCCTTAATACTTCTTAAGCTATAATTAATTTTTAGATTATTTTTCATTTAAATTTTATTATATATTGTGAATCATCGATTAACGACGTTAATACTTTCTTAAAAAGAGCGTTGTTATAGGAATATTTAAAAAAAATATATATATTTAAAAAAAAAAAATAAATAAATAAAATAGAAATAGAAATAGATAAATTTATATTCGATGGTGTCAAGCTAAAAGGGAATAACCAACATTTTTTTGGAAAATCACTTATTACCTTCCCATAATAACAGAGGATATTTAAAATCAAATGCTGAAAGGATATAACTGAAATCGCAATATTAAGATAAATAATTAAGAATTATTGATTTTTTTTAGGGAATAACCAACATGAGTCACCAATATTGCTTTGCAAGAAGGTAATAACCAACATGAGTGATGAAACAATGCCTCTATGAAATGAATAACTGAAGGGAATAACTGCGAGATTTTGGGGAATAACCATCATTAGGGTAATGAAATGAATTACTGAAAGGGAATAACTAACATATCACTTTAGTATTTTCATGCAAATAGATATTTCATTAAATTCAGCACTGATCTTATTAATTTTTATTTAATAGTAACCCTTTGGGCTATTCAAAAAAGTAATCACTTCAAAAATTGAAACAGTTAGGTTTAAATAAAGCAATTTAATGTTCTAGTGAAAAATTGTTATGAAGTAGGTTATTCCCTTTTAGCTTGACACCATCGTATGCACATTACCAGGGACATTTTGTATCTACAGATTTAATTATTGGAAATAATTGAATCTCTTATTATTTCTTTCGTTGGTTCTAGAAAGCGATCTAGTAACCTATAAATAGTTGATCAGTTAAAGTAATCTGGATGCACTTGAAACCAAACTGGCATAGAACCAGGATCAATGGCTGATTTCCAATGACCCGAGGACGAATATTTACATTAGCACTCTGAGAAAAACGCAAGTCAACCTTGTAGAAATTTATTTGGACAACTGACAGATTCAGAATTCAGACTAGACTGATAGGAGACCAAAAAAACACTAGTGTCATAAAATATTTTATTGTATTACATTTTTTTTAAATAAAAATGATTAATTTATGTAAAAAAAAGAGACAGAAGAGTGAGAGAGAGAGAATAAACGATACTTTAGTTGATGTTTGTATTAATAAAAAAAAAAACCATCAATTAAGTTTTCATAGAAAAGTTAATCACTAATAAAACTTACACGACCATAGCTGCTTAAGTGAAGTGGAGACTAAATGGTTGCATATGCCAATTGTAAGGTTTATACAAGTGATGGAGCGACCCACTAACCCCCTCCATCACGTATATAGTTGTATATATAAACCCTTTGGCAGGCCTAAGCCCACCACCACAGAGTTAGTTTGTACATAGTTAGTTTATTCATATGCCAATTGTAAGGTTTATACAAGTAATGGAGCGACCCACTAACCCCCTCCATCACGTATATAGTTGTATATAAACCCTTTGGCAAGCCTAAGCCCTCCCCCACAGAGTTAGTTTGTGGTTAGTTTCATGTGCCAATCAAGTTTAGGTTTTTCTTTAACTAAGCAAAACATAATGAAAATATTATGGCATCGTAATTTCAAAATATATACGTTCGGTATAACATTCTATCAAGTCAAGCATAAAAATTAATGCAAAATACCGCCTTATTTCTTTAGCGCTTTTTTAAAACAGTAGTTTAGTATTAAATAGCGCTTTGCTAATAGCATGAAATAAAATTAATGATGCTTAAATAATGAGTAATTACAATTATATATTTTCCTCTTTATAAAGAACTCTTAATGATAACTAATAAAACAATAATCTCTTTAGTCAATTTTTTAATGTTTTTTCGAGGTTTATATGCTATATTTTTCTGCTCTTTTAAAACCCCAGGAAACCATCAAATAGGTTTTTCTTATTTAGACCAAAAGAAAAAAAAATGTTAAGCATGAAAAAGTACTGTAAAGTGTATAATTACAAGCATTGAGCTAATTGAGTTAGCGTGACTTCTGAAATACGGAGTCCCTTTTTCGTAAACTGTGGTTAATACACCTCTGAACATCGAAACAAACGAGTAGAAAATAAATAAAATTAATCCATCTAAAAAAGAGGAAGGAAGCGAGCTACTTATTAACTACATCTACGCGTTCAACAAACGAAAAAACTAGTTATTCATTATCTCTAGACAAGACAGAAAAGAAATATCGGCCAAGAAATTACTTAAAGTAGTAAAGCATGCGAGAAGGAGAGGTACTAAATCAAAAACAGTTTAAAATAACGCATTAAACTCATTTAACATTTTAAATTAAAATCAAATCGAGACAATGAAGATTAATTGTATTAGTGGACTAGATTATTAATAAATACAGAATGCTTTGCTACAAGAAATATTTTATAGCCTCAAACCACTATTAAACATTAATTGGTCATAATCATTGCAAAAGCAATTATTTTTATAGCTGTATTTAGTTGACTGATACTCAGAGAGACAAGATTATCGTCTGCCTAAAATGGGAGTAAAGCTATCAAAGGTGTAACTAGAATGTAATTTAGAAAAGAAAAATCTGAATTTATAATAAGTTGGAAGTAATTTGGTCCACAAAATGGCAAAACAGCCAAGGATTGGCGTTTGCTAGTAATAAATGAACTGAGATAATGACTTAAGTAGGATTCAGTAGGTAGCTTAAAATATGATACGATGATACGATTGAAGTGAATTAAGTGATGATGATGAAGATGATTAAGTGGTGATGGTGATGTGTGATTATTACGTTAAGAACCTGAAAAAGATTCGGTTGGTAGCTTATATTAATGTAAAGTATGATAATATTAATGTAATTGACGTTAGTAGTTTAAGATTCAGCAAGAATATTTAAGTATGATAATGGCTAGTTCGATTAAATTAAAAAGATTTTTTCAAAAAAGGGGATATGATTTAATCTAGGTATGTAACACAGTCATTAATGTCGGTGTGAAAAATATCTCTACAATCTTAAAATGAAACTAAAATTCAGCTTTTTACAAAATGGTGCCTTAAACCTGTAAAACCTCCTGATTTTTAAACATATATACAAACATTAAATTCTTAATTGATTAAGCATAAACAATAATATCCATTAGCAAGATAATTAATAAATAATAAACAGGACCGAAGCTAAGGAAAAAGTACAAGTACTTATATAAATATGAGTATCTATCTATACATAAAGAAGAGAGTATCTATCTATACCTATACTGTCTTGTTGCCTTTTATTTTGTTGCTAAATAAACTGTCTTAATAATGGGGAAAAGTTTATAATTAAACCTTAAGGGGTCACGGGAGCCGTGAAAGAAGTACCGGTACATGCGTATACCAACTTTTGTTGAATTTTACGTTTTTTCCTTCACTCTCATTTAGATCTCTAAAAATGAGCTTGACCAAACACCGCACCCGGTAACGTTAAATTTCTTATCACCTTCAAGAACCTGCAAAATGATACTGGCCAAACAAATACTGATATGTATGTGTACCTTATAAACACAGAAAACTGCTTTAATATATAAAGTATAATTTTACGAGTTCTTAAGGGTAAAATAAGGGGGTTTTGGGAATTTTTTTTTGGTGGGGGGGGGGGTTGTTGATCGTGTGGCTTGGCGAATGGCACAATAACCATGTGATATAGCACATTTTCTACTACACTCTTGACCTGCAAAACAAGAGAAAGGTTGCTGTCTATCTGACATTTCGAAACTCTCCCCACCTCCCCCAGGGGGGTAATTCAGCTAGTTCACAACATATTTTAAATTGCCCAAAAAGCAATAAACAGTTTTGAAATTACAAATGACAAATAATTTGAAACATTATTTGTTAAATTGATTGTTGAATTATCAATAAATCAATACGCTATTGAAATAACCATTACTTTATTGTTTTATAATATAAGGTTATGATCTAGTATAAAACCTTAAGTAGAATTATAATGCATTTAAGACTGTAAAATGGATTTATTTCCTATCTGTGTTTTGATATATTTTAATTATATTTAAACACACTGTCTGGGTGTCTGTACTTGAAAGGCAGTAACTCCGACCTTGAATGCGAGATATAACAAAATGTGTTAATTTAAACAGTATGAGAACAATTGGAGTGTTTACACATAGCATTAGAGAGGCACCTACGTCAGTTTAGTTTATCCCAGGTCTAGCTGTTTCCCTCCCTCTATGAAAAGATAACATGTAATGTTTACTGTTTTCATTTGTTCTTGTCACATCGTCTTATTTCTTCTTAATTAGAACAGATTAGTGTTAGTAGAACAAACAAAAAAAATGCATTTATTTGCATGCAAATGTAACGAATATTTATGTAAGATCACAATTTAAAACAAACAATTTTTTTTGTTTATCAAAAAAACATTTTTTACGTCATTAACGGAAAATTTTAACGACGTAGAACTAATCAAAATTATTTCATGGGTGTTTGAAACGTAAATAAGATAAAAACTTCAAGTTAATTTTATTACAGATGATACGCAATAGCTCCGAAATCCCTAGCAATTAATTTTACTCTTGTTAAGTAGTTTCGTTTACTTTAATTAGGTATAGTTATTATCTTATATTAATTTTTATGTCGAAATTAAATTTATTTTCACCTTGAAGAGCCTGCGAAGTGTTACTGATGGCTTATAAGCACAGAAAACTACTTTAATAAATATAAAGTATAATTTTACGTGGAGAGATTACTTTTATAAAACAATCCTTTTAAGACTCGTTTATCATAGAAACTCCTCACCATTCAAACATTGATAAAGCTGGAAGGAAATGAAAATTTAAAAAATGTGAAATTTTTATATGACCTCATTTAATAAGGACCTTTTTAGAAATAGAATACAGATATCAATCTCAATAAATTTGAAAACAGAATACAAACAAGGAACCGTAAGTCGCAGATGAGTTTAAATTGCAGAAAACACTTGGCATCCAAACTAAATGAGCCTTATTTACATGGGGTTAAATATCCGACATGTCTGCGAAGCCTTAATCGCACTTCTCCATCTTTGTCAAGTTAAATGAAGCTAGGTTGGATTCTTAAAGGATGTTGCAAGTCTACTTCCCAACGTTAAACTTTTAGTTTCTTGAAGATATTATTTGTTTTAAAGAGATAATGCCCTTATTTCTAAAAAAGAACATGAAAAATATTTTCTTTTAACCCGCATTTGGTATTAATACTTCGTTACTTTTGTCAATAAAAATTCTTCTGGTTAAAAAGTTCATAATTGTTTTTGTTTTCATAATGTTTTAGTTCTGGGGTACAGAAGAAATTTCCATAACGCAAAAAACGACAAGGAAAATGTGATGATTTAAAATATCGCCAGGAAGTTAGGATTTCCCTGGAGACTGGAGGTTAAAAGGTTTTCATTTATAGTACAATATTTTGACGACAAGCGGACCTCACAAATTGGGCAATTTGAAGTATCAATAAACGACATAAAAAATGTAGGTCTTAAATATTATTCCTGAAAGTTATGATGTAATAGGAGGTACATTGATTTTAACTTGTATTCATTGTAGCACTATATTTCACCGATAGAAAGTTCTAAATTTTATATAAAATGATATCAGAGCTCCTAGCGGACCAAATGATAATCAAAATGGATTAATGTTTCATAATTTCGCACCTTAAGGCTCGAGGTTAGAAAAATCATTAAAATGGAAATTTTATTGGTTCTAAGCAAGATATCAAAAATCTAAGTACAGGCTTCATTCCTAATTTTAATTCTGCACAATTTGAGCCTAATTTCAACTCCCTACTACAATAAATACTACAACTATTTCAATACAACGATTTTTATCGTTGTATTGAAATGGACTATTTATCACAGGAAGTTGAAATAGGGCTCAAATTGTGCAGAATTAAAATTGGGAATGAAGCCTGTACTTAGATTTTTGATATCTTGCTTAGAAGCACTACAATTTTAATTTGAATGTTTTTTCTAACCTCAAAGGGCGGTAGAGCCTTAATATCCATCTACTATACCAATTAGACAAAGTTATACTGGTTTTCTCCACTTCATGGAAAAGCATTGAAATGTCGATAAGTGGATTCACTGCCCAAAAACATATGATTCAATGTTCTCCTATGAAATGAAGAAAATTAGTACTTTTTTTTTTTTTAAATTGTCAGATTCGTTTTGGTATCCAGTCTATCCTAATCCTATAAAGCAAGAAGATCATGTTGAAAGGTAAATATTTCCTTTAGTTTTGACAGATTCTTATTGTGTGGATTCTTGTTGTAAGTGGATCTTATATAGATTAATTTTCTCGGTTTCATTCCAGCTTTATTATTATTTAAATATTTAACCATTTCTTCTATTTTAAATAGTAAATTACAAGCGAGTTTAGTCATTCTAGCTTAATCAGTTCTTATTGGTCTATTGTATTATTATTTTTATTACAAAATATAAAAATACTTATATTTTGTTATAGGCTAATAGTTTATACATAAGTCAAATTGTTATTGGTCAATACATTCGTTCATATTAAAAGCATTGAAAAACATTATTGTTTCTTTGTCTTAATGATTTATTTATTGTATTATAGGTTAATTATAAATAATAATTATAGCTAATTAAGCAAATATTTATAGTTATAGGATTAACCATTAGACTTGTAGATTAATTGATTTACATAACTTAGTATATTATTGGTCATCTATATTTATTCTATTTCAAGGGTAATTATACAATGTTGTTTCATTCTAGCTTATTTAATTTCTTCTGGGTCAATCCGTTATTTCTATTTTGAGATTTTGCCTAAGGATAATATTTAGTTAATCACTTCCTTACACATTATACTCTTTATTTAGTTCATTTTGAGCTTTTAAACTTGAATACCTTATTACTGATTAACCCGTTCTTTTTATTTGAAGAGTTAATTACAGAGGCTTCGTATTATTTATATTTTGAGTGATTTATAGTCTAAACCTTTCATATTTTAATATTTACAATAATTAATTTCTTAACGGGTTATTTAATCTTTATCGGTCATATAAAGAAAATATTCCTATTAGATAATATCGAGCCGTACTTCTAAAAGTGCATTTTACTGATTAATCGTAAACATATTTTTTTTTTAAACAAAATGCCCATAGGTCAATGTTGCTATCTTCTACCACGTTTAGTTCTTTTATTGGTCTATAAATATTCATTTTAATTAGAAGAGTTTACATAAAAGTTTATCTTAGTTAGTTACTTTGAAAATTCGTATTAGTCTCTTAACTAGGCTTCTCTTTTATTTAAACGTATATAAGGAGCAATAAAAACAACACAAGTAAATAACGTAATTAAAACTAGTCGTAAAACTAAGAGCCTGTTTGGATAAAGCGAATTGAGAATCTTATTTACCCTCACAAACACATAAGAAGCGAGTGGCGGAATCGAAACAAGGAGTTTACGATACATCCACCTGAGACCTTTATAAGGTAAAATTAAATACACCCTCAGAGCGATAAAAACAATTAAGTCTGAAAACAATCATTTTCATTTACTTCCTTTTAACACACTCTAACCCTATAACACAGTAATAAAAAAACTATAGGAACCTATAAAATAGTAAGAGAACTCTGAAAATAAAAAAATAAATCGAAATAATAAAGAAAGTAAAGTTTACTTGGAAAAATAAGTGTTTTTCACGATTCTCAGGCAAACCGGCTATAAAATAAACTCTGCCCCGAAGTTTAATTAGCAAAGGGTAACGTTTTTACGGCCAAAACGATTAAAGAAACTTAGCGGCAATTTAATCCGAGCAACAGTTTTTACGTTTTTATCACGAAAAATAAATTAAAGAATAAATAAAGAAAAATAAATAAAAATACATCGATAAAAAAAAGTATTAAAACGAATAATGAATAAGAGGATATCTAAACAAGTAATATAACAAAGGGTAATATATATAAGTTATAGATAAAAATACAAAAAATGTGTTAAAAGTTTTATTCCTCTCGTATGTTACACAAAAAAAAACACATTATGTTATTACACAGGAAATGTTGTGAGTAAAGTTAAGTAATGAAACATTACAATAAACTTAATTACCCTAAAAAACATTTTGCGTTTTGTTTTGTTTTAGGTTGTGTTAAAGTTGTTTTGCAAAACAAACCCACAAACTCTTCACTAAAAGGTGAAAAAAGAAGCCCTACTGAAAGGCTAAGGTAAAAAAGAGGAAAAGGGTTCGAATACATAGTCCATGTTAACAAATTTTATGAGCAAAAAAAGAAAATGGGTTTTTTCCTCCATTTTCACGAACCGAAAAGGTCTACCCTCGATTTTAAACCGGGAATAGGATGGAGAAAATATTTTGTAAGGGTTAGGTAGTAGAGTAGAGGGTAAAATATTAGATATGATAATAAATAATCAAGGCAATTTCCTATTTGAATATTTTTAGGGAAAATAAAATCGGTCTGAGAAATACAATATTTATGAATCAAAATTCATTCGTTGCGAATAAATAAATATTTGGATTGATTTATCGGAATTTATTAAGGTTGATATTTTATGAGGGGAAAAAATCAATAATTAGGATTTAGGTTAAAATCGTTAATATCATTAATTAAAAGAATGGGTAAGGAATAAAGAAAAACAATCAAACGACGTGAATCGAACATCCATCCCTGTTTTTAATCCCCAAATCCCCAGTGCTCTTATGTTAGGTTACAGCGAAAAAATAACTTCTTTTCGGAGGAACCATTCTTCGGTTAAAGGTCGTATGTCCATCAAAAATGGATCAAGTCCAAATACCGACAAAAATATGATCTGAATTCATTCAGAGGTGATACATGTTAAAAACTAATGATCAATTCGTGATTGTATGTAAATGATCGATCTTTATATATAAAGCGGGATAAGTGTTGATCAGGAAATAATACGATGAAAATTACTTATTTTTATTACTGGTCTTATATTACGTTGCTTTGTAAGTTTCATCGCACACCTATTAACCCAATTTTGAACCTCTTCCCGCCTTTCAACTTTCCTTAAATTTTGCACATGGAAACAATTTAGGTGAAGAATACAGAAACAAAAACAAAAATGTTGAATATAAGACCAGTTTTTAAAAATTGTATTTTTATATTAATTATTATAAATACATAGCTACTACGGTAATACATTTTATGTCTTAATTGATATAATATGTAAGTAACTAATCAGCGTTTTACTAATCTTCAAAAACAAGATAACAAAATGGCATAATGCTACAAAAAAAGCAAAAATTAATTTATACAATAAGTAATTTGAGGGTGCTAAAAGATGCAATAGTACGAATATTAAAGATACTATTTATATATTTATTTTCCTTAAAAAATTATAATCTTTGTAAATATATAATAGACCCTTTTTTCACAAAATTCCTTCTCTTTGTAAACCTAATTGTAAGAGGTCAAAAATATGTGGTTTTTTCCTTCCTTTTATCTGAGTGTTCTTTTGTTGTACCTCCCCCACCCCCTTCCCTGGATATAAATGAAAATAATTTTTAATCAAGCCATTCAGAGCTCTGTTGTTAATTTTTTAATGTTCTTAATGTTGGTAAATGATTATAACCCAGCCACAATTACTTAAAGTTAATGCCTTTTAACATAAAAAGAGCCCGCATTGCCACACTTTACATCTTTGTTCAAATGTTGTTTTTTTTGTGTTATAATTACTATTTTCCTTTTCTCTTCATAAGAAGAATACGATGTGGTATTTAGTAATTGAATACGAAAAATGAAATAATAACAATTAACTTAATATCTCCTTTTAATAATTAAACCATTTAAAAATGCCTGCAAATTTCCTTGAACTTAACAGTTTTGTATATAATGATTTTTCAGTGTTTTAAACATACCGAATTTGATTATTTATTGAAATCTTTATTATTATACTTATTTAAGTCTTCATATACGGTTTTTATGTTTTTATGCTGTTAGTCCTCCGGATTATTCATACACGCCACAAGATGAAGTCACAAACAAGTTGATCCATCGAGTCAAATGATCATACAAATCGTTAGTTAACTTAAAAAAAATTATATAATATCTTTTTTGTATTGCATACGTGTACCGCATCCTTAGAATTTCACATATATCTCGAATATAATATTGTATAGAAAGAATTGGGATAGCGAGAATAATCGATTTTGATAGATTTTCAACTAAAGGTATATCTGTTATCTACTGTTGTCCAAAAAAAATCTAAAATGTATGTTAGTCGTTTTTCGGAGATATTGATCAAAATAAATCTGATTTTGCTAAAAATCGGAAATAATCACCTGTTAAAACACTTAAAATAAAATTGATTAAATTAGAAATGATTTTATTTAAATTTAGCTCACTATTGTATATAACGAAGAATTTCAGAGTTAGTCGGTCCGATTTCTTTATTTATACAAAAGTTAATAGAGTATAAAAATAAACAAAAGTAAAAATACATTAAATGAACTCAGAACCAAAAATTAAACGAAAATATAATAAAAAAATGATATACTATTGTTTTCATTTATAAAAAAAAATCTTAATAAGCTCAAGTCTAGCAATAAATGTTTCAAATGTCATTCTAAATTTAAATAAAAATGGGAGAAATAAAATTGTATAATACATGACAAAGACAACAACATTCTATTAGGAATTTAGAAACAACGAAAAACCCTATTTTGTATGCTTGTTTTTTTTTTTTTTAATTTATAAAAGTAACTTTGTACATGTAATAAATCAAACCCACAATAAAGCAAGAGTAGATTTTTCTGGTAAAATAAGAAATAAAAAAAAATATATAAATTTTTTTTTTTAAAAAATGACTTGTAAAAAATATAATTTGTAACTTTTGAGTTATAAATAAATAAATAGAGAACAGGGATGGAGTTTAATTTAGTTAAGTTTTTGTTGTTTTTTTTTAAAAAAAAGAAGATATATTATGATTTTTGTCACAAGTCGAGTTGATGTCAATAGAATAATAAAAACCCAAGCCTCTCCACAAAATTAATTTTGAGACACATATAATCGTCCATAATAACCTACATTCACAGATCTATTCGTATTTTACTTTTTCTTTAAATAATCAATTTACTTTTCCATATAGATGAGCAGTCGAATAATTTGATTAAGGAAAAAGAAAGCTTTGTACAATAAAGTTACTTTTCCATATAGATGAGCAGTCGAATAATGTTAATAAGGATAAAGAAAGCTTTGTACAATAAAGTAACTTTTCCATATAGATGAGCAGTCGAATAATGTTAATAAGGATAAAGAAAGCTTTGTACAATAAAGTAACTTTTCCATATAGATGAGCAGTCGAATAATTTGATTAAGGACAAAGAAAGCTTTGTACAATAATGTTACTTTTCCATATAAATAAGTTGTAGAATAATTGCCGTGTATTAAGATGCGTGCTAATGACAGATAAATTGAGAAGCCATTAGAAAAATAAACTTTTCTGTTTTTGATCATTCTTTTTAAAGGCAGTGATAATTTTTTATATGTTCTCTAATTTGCAGTAATGTCCGGAAATAAAGATAATTAAGGAAACCATAACGAGTTTTCAAACCGTAAAGTTTTATTATTTTTCAGTTTATTAATTCCAAGTGATACTTAAAAAAATAATAAATAAGACGAAATAATTCTTAATTGAACTTCTTTTGCTTTCTCGTTTTTTTTTAAACATTTATGCACAAAATAAAATCTGGCACCGTTTTGACTTTTCACGCCAACTGAAAGAAATTAATGAATTGTTGTAAGCTATTGTTCACATCTATATATTGTATTGATATAGCTCAGTTGATACAGCTAAGATGTATATCTGAATGAATTGGGAAATAATCAAGAATGGATTAACACAATTACTAATGAGCTTTACCATTTAAAACAAATTAGTAAAAATAGTCAAACAGAACTAGTTCAATATGCTACAGGCAGGATATTTATCTTATTCTAAATATATTTGGCCATTTATTTCTGCATTTAGTTCAATGTTTTAAGATCTTTTAACACTTTTAATATTGATAAAACAAAGACGTTACATCTTCAAACTAGCGTATTTTAGAATCATTGCACAATCTGTATATAAGTCTGGCTTTTAGAAATTTGTTTGAGTTTCTGCAATCTTGACACGTATTTATGTTTAAAATTTAATTTGTATCTCTTCGAGGATATTCTAAAAACCACGATTTTATCTCATCTTCCCATATCTATTGGTCTTTTTCTCCACATCTTAAATTCTATTAGGTCCACTTCAAAAACTTTTTTAGTCTATCTCTAATCTTATGTTCTTACTAAATGGCCAGTTCACATCCAATCTATCTTCGAGTTAAATTATATTAATTAATCACCTAAAACAACATGTTGATCATCCGAAAGATTTTGAGTCCAACATATAATTAATGTAAATGTAATTAAAAAATAATCAAGTCTACATCATCTGTTAATAATGATTCGCATTTTGGGGCTGACCTCTAAATTGGGTTCAAAAACGTTTAGATTCTAGATTCACCCAAGTCTAGAAGAGCCCAATCTTTCTTTAGAAGATCTAAATTGTATATAATCTTAATTTTTATATTTATTAATATTTTTACTTTATAATAGTGCATCAAAAAAGATTCGTGACACCGTTATCTTGTATGCACATTTATTTATAGTGGGTTAGTATTTTCTAGTTTGACCTTATTAGTACTACGTTTTTTCCTAGAAAATAAATAAATACGGCACTTCTTTAGATTTTTACTCCCCCCCCCCCCCAAAAAAGGAGTAACAATCTAAAGAAGGTGCATGGAGTGTTCTTCTTTAGACTGTTACTCCTCATATAATAACAGAAGTGTGATATTCCTTTGTCTCTAAGTACATCGGACTAAACATCCCTTTGTCTTATAGTTATTTAGTCAGTTATATATGTTATAAAAAAACACAGGGGAGTAACAATCTAAATAAGTAGCATACATATATTATAAAGGTCTAAGTTAAATTTAGAATTCAAGAGAATTTGCAGCTTTCTAATCTTCAAATATTCTAGGATGGCCAATATTTTAAATTGACGCAATACTTTAAATTGAGGCAATACTTCAAATCGAGGAACTAACTTCCTTATCTGACGGTGTACCTAAAGAAAAAAATCGGTCCGAGACAACTCAGACAAACTTTCTCATATATGAGTTCATTATTACTTAGCCCAGTGTTTCCATTTATTAGTTTTCAAATGTACATTTAAATATTATTGAACATTTCATCAAAATTTATCATAAAAATAACTTCTCCTGGGCGGGGAATCGAACCCGGGCTCTCTCCATCCGCGTTTTAAGCTAATTTCTCAGGAACTAGATTTTTCCCGGGGAAACGGCTTATATCGTTGGATTCGTATTCAAATGGACTACATTTTAGAATTTTTTAATCAAAATCGTCGGAACCGTTTTCGAGAAATATTTTTTTTTCAGGTTTTTTCAGTGTTTTTGGGGGGTAGCGCCCCCAAAATTAGAGCTAAAATTCATTTCTCGATTTCGCCTCGGGGTATGATTTTTCTGAACATGTATGCCAAATTTCGTCAAAATCGGCCCAGTAGTTTAGGCTCCAGGCGTCTGCACAGACGACAGACGACAGACGACAGACGACAGACGACAGACGACAGACGACAGACAGACAGACATTTTTTAAAAACCACTTTTTTGGACTCAGGGGACCTCAAAACGTGTAAATCCATCAAAATCTCAAAATCGAATTTTCGCACCATCACAATACTTTCTCTTTATATGAGAAAGTAAAAAGCATCGAATCTACGCTAAACCTTTCATCGAGGTTTAGGCTGATTGATCACGATCTACTAAAGGTCCAACCTTTAGTAGATCCTTTCTATCACCCTATTCATTCTACTTTCTCCCGTTCAAATTCCATGGTAAGAAAAAAAGGTTGACAGGGGGAAAAAATCTTAAAAGAGCAAGGTCAGCTTCCAATTTTTTTCAAAATTCCTGCATCTCATATCCATCCATCAAAAACCCCTTTTTTCCTATATTTTTTTTTTCTTCAAAATTTTATCTTTTTTTGGAAAATGAATTTGACAGAGAGAAGAAAAAATATAAAAATAAATTCAATTATTTTACAAAAAATAAATAAGTAAAGGTTATTATAATCAATCATCAGTTTTCTTAACTTAGGTTTAAAAATATCAAATCCATCATAAAATATTGAGTATTAGATCAGTTTAAATAGTGATTGTATTTTTTTTACTAAGAATTCTATTCTGTTTTTTGACGAGACATTTTGTTTGTTATCTATACTTCCGATCTGTCAGGTATATTTCTAAACTATATAGGTTTTTGTCTGAAAAGGAACTGGTTAGGTTTTCAACAATGGATGGAAGGACGAAGGGATCCTTTACTCTCCCCTCTTGGTATCTGGCTGGGCCCTTGAAATACAGACACCGGCTCTTGCAGACCTGGGATAGACACAAGCATTACACTTGTACACAACATCTCACCCCCACAATACTTATGTAAACAAACAAGGTCTACATCGAAATCCCCCACTTGTCCACTTCACGACGATGTTTATACGCTTTAACACTCCTAGGTCATGTCACCTATTTTTCTATAACGGACAGTCGTCTATCCACTTCACGCCCCCGATCCTCTCTCACTACGCCCTCGAGCTACTCATAGATAAAGGGTGTCTTCTAGAGATAATCTCGATATGACAGTTATCAAAAATTGTTATGAAGGGAACACTTGAAAGTATGAAAAGAAGCTTTCTCATGAAACTCAATGTCATTTTTTTCTTTTATACGTTATACTTTTTGTTGTTCGTTGTCCGTTGAGTGCTTGTCTATTCTTTACAGTTATGACAAAAGAAGAAGGTTTCGTCGTCGATCGTTAAAAGTTATCGTTGAATCTACTACTAACTCAAAAAGTTTTTTAAAGATAAAGTTTTTATACCTCTAGACATAGGAAAAACTTGGAAAACGATGTTATTTCCCTTTTGGTCAGTTTGAATTCATAAGTCCGTTCACATTTCATTCTATCCATTTTTCAACAAAAGCAGGGTAAAGAACATTAGAATTCCGGTATTTCGTAATCATCTAACTTGAAAGCTCTAACAACTATAATTGCACGAAAGATCCTCTTCAAAAAAAACCAAAAGGGCATATTGGTTTGAATTGAAAAGGTCGAACAATGAAAGAATATAAAGGTATTAATTGTTATTAAAAAGTAATTGTTAAAAAATTGAAGCAGTAACGACGATTGACGAAGTTTGTTATCCGTCGTTTAATTCTTTAACAATAATTAAATAAATGGACGGAGTAAAGAGTACGGAAAACACAAAAAACCACGGGTGGTAATAAGCCCCACATATGCATTAAGTAAAAAGGGCGAAATCGTAGTTAAAAGGATAGGGTCTTGTCTACATCGGTACTTGTCAGTTCATTTGTTGGCACCGACCTGAACAACAATACCCTTGCCTCATTGCAGAAAACAATGACGTGAGAAGAGAAGGGAGCCACGGCATCCAGAGTTTCTTTTGTTGTTTTCCCTCGTCCAGCAGCACGGCTTCCTCGTTCTCCTGCATTAGCCCTATTGATTTTTAAGGTTTTACGGAAATTCAACGTCGATTGAGTACGAGAACGTACAACAAGGCAAACAAGGAAACAAGGGTGTGGGGACGAGAAAATGTCTCATGGAGGGGAAGGAATGGTATAAGGTGAACCAGCAGGACGGAATCTCGGTTTGAGAATGTGACAAAAACCAACGACCCCGCGATGTAAGGAACAAATTGTTAAAACGTGAGATACATCATACATCATTTGCCTTTACAAATATCGAAATGGTATGTGTTCTATTCACGAGATTTTGTCAATCCCGACGTTTCGAACCCATTACAGGAATTTGCTAATGATGAAAGAAATTTACAACTGAGAATAGGTTTTGAAACGTGGGGATTCACACAATCTCTGACGCGGTCTCCTCCGCGGAAGATCAGATTTTTTAGACACGGACCGCGGAAACCTTCGCTATGGACTATTAATAATACTTTACTTATTAACTTGCTAATGATTAACTATACACATAAGCGATATGTATAGGTATAATAATAATAACCTAACTTATACATAGAATAGCTAATTTCTAGAATGCACCATGCTAAGTTCTTCTGCAGACAATAAAATGTTACAAGTAGGTGGGAGCGAAATAACGGTAATAAGGCCGTGCTTGATGCTGGCTAATTAAAAACTCATCATAGAACCGATAATTATATAGAAAAAGTTTCATAATTATACAAGTAACTTTTAATAACTTTCCTCGTTGCATCAATAGTAATAATAATAATAATAATAATAATAGTAGCTAAGCACGCCAGTTCTAAAACTTTTATACACAGTTTTATTTTTTTGTACAAATAAAAAAATGAAACAATATATATATATATATATATATATATATATATATATATATATATATATATATATATATATATATATATTTATATTTAGATATATATTTCGTTTAATAATTAAAAAAGACCTTTTCACGAGTAGAGTTAGCAAAATTCTAAGAAGAGAAACAATTTTAATTTAAAAAATATAAAAAAGAAAATATGATAAAAATATATCTTAATTTTCTTCCATTCAGGCAGAAAATAAATACGTGGAAAAAATATTAATTATAGAATTTTTTTAATACTTTTTTAAAACATTTAATATATTTTTGCGTAATTATAAAAGAGAGAAAAATAATAAATAATTTTGTTTCTCAAAAGCAGATACTATAATTAATTTATATTTGTTCAAATGTTAAGAGGATATTTACTCAATTTAATTTCCTTTTATTTATATGTTAAATCGGAAGGGTTACATATATATATACAGGGTGACAGGCGTTATATGTGAAAAAATGAAGTAGGTTGTTCTACGCCTCAGGGGCTACAAAAACACTATAAACCATAGGTCAAATATTAACCATTCTCCCATAAGTTCAAATTTTATGTTTTTTTTAAGATCGCATGCATTTGCTCATAAAAACACTAATTGCTCCAAAAGTTTAAAAGCTAGAACAAATATTTGGTTTCGTTGTAAAGCTGACAAAATTTCCTATAAGAAAAGTGTAATTTTCATTTTCATTCTCTCTAATTACATGACAAAAAATGTATACAAATGTTGTTTTTAAGAAAAAATAAAAAAATCTTTTTTCTTTGTGGTTCCATAACTAAGAGTAGAACCAAGCTTAAACTGTTGATTTCAGGAAAAACTTCCTTATTTCCTAAATTTTTGATCAATATTAATATTAATACCTATTCATAGGGCGGAATTTTTAGTAAACTTCGCTGAAAGTAAAAAAGAAACATGTTTATTGTTGCTATTTTTGACTAACAGGTGAGTAAATAATTAAAAACATATTTAAAAAAACAAGACTGGTTTAGTATACTCACCAATATTTCAACAAAAACAACAATAAACATGTTTCTTGTTTTACTTTCAGCGAAGTTTACTAAAAATTCCGCCCTATGAATAGGTATTAATATTAATATTGATCGAAAATTTAGGAAATAAGGCAGTTTTTCCTGAAGTCTGAACAGTTTAATCTCGGTTCTATTCTAAGTTATGGAAACTCAAAGAAAAAATATTTTTTTATTTTTTCTTAAAAATAACATTTGTATACATTTTTTATCATGTAATTTGAGGGAATGAAAATGAAAATTACACTTTCCTTATAGGAAATTTTGTCAGCTTTACATCGAAACCAAAAATTTTGTTCTAGCTTTTATACTTTTGGAGCAATTAGTGTTTTTATGAGCAAATGCATGCGATCTCAAAAAAAACATAAAATTTGAACTTATGGGAGAACGGTTAATATTTGACCCATGGTTTATATATGTTTTTTGTAGCCCCCGAGACGTAGAGCAACCTACTTCATTTTTTCACATATAACGCCAGTCACCCTGTATATACACAAACACACTCACATAATATAAAAACTTTTCAGAAACTCATCAGAACAATAGAGTATAGTAGACTCAATCAATCACTACAAAAAGATAGGGACCTGAGTAACCAATAAATTCGGATCCAATAGTAAATCTGATATAAGTTAATCAGGGATATTTTTATTTGTTGATTCCTAGATTCTGCACCTCTTCACTCGTGTGAAGATGATGAATGTTTCCCATTGTAATTTGGGTTTAACCTTAATAAAGCTGTTATAAAGGCGCACATTGAGACGCAGGCAACGCAGGGCAGGGCAGCACAGTGGTTTTTTTTCAATCGAAGGTATATTCGAAACCGTAAGAATTGAAACGCAGAACAGAGCTGGACTGGACAGTACTAAACCACACATGTCATAGCCGACGCTAGAGGATCTGGCGTCTCAATTCACGCGGTCTCATATTTTTGCGATTGAAAAACCTGTGCTGCCCTGCGTCTCAATGTGCGCCCGGGCTATTATTATATTACCTCTGTTAGTAGAGCCTAAAAAGGATAAAATATTTAAACGTTTAAATAATAATCAGCTGGTAAGAAGGCACTTCGAAAATGTCTTAGAGTAAAGATACCTCAACTTCTCCAGAACATCCTAAGGCGAATAATTTTTTTTTTTTCATTCCACGTGTTTTTTCGCGCGTCTAATCGAAATTCGAAAAGGTTTAGAAAGGAAACTTTTTCTTGTGTTTCAAACGCAGCTTCGAAAACGAGACGAAGAAGAAGGAAAAAAAAGATGTTTCACAGTGTTTAAAGTCTTGAGGTTTTTGGCAGGGTTACTCTACCGCGAGGCAGGTAAAGAATTAAACACGCTCACGAAGGGAAAGAGGGATGACCTCGAACTGTCAATTATACCTGGAGGTCTGTCTTCAACAAACTTGTCTGTCTCTCCCTGGCCGACTGTCTATCTGTCAGATCCGTCTAGTTCCAGTCTGTCAGGAAAACCAAGAAGATTGTTTTTGTAAAAGCCTACGTTTCTTTCAGAGGAGTGGGAAATGGGCAGAGTAGGAAGGACCACACAAAATGGTCTCTTTTTCATCATTTATCAATGCCCGTCATAAAATCGAACAAATCCTAAAAAGATATTTGATAAATTAAAGATGTGGCATCTGGAAAGAAAGCAGCGCCAGCATGATATAAATATCATAAATTGTGAACTTTTGAACTAAAAATAAAATAATTACATTTTATAAATACAAAATATAAATATTTTTAATTTTATTTACACGTTACAGTGTAGTTTACTCACTTGCAATAAACATACTGTCCCTCGAATTTTATTAACCTGCTATATGTTCCTTTAGAAGTTTTGCAGAGGAAATATGCCTCAAGTATTTGTCGAAAATCCCCAGTAAACTGTAATGAAAAGCCTTGATTAAGGTTGAGACTATGTTAACCGGAATAAAAAAAAATTATAAATTGAACGTATATAGGTACCTGCGTCAAATCAATTCACGAAAGTCAGAGCACGGAACTTTACTTCTCATACATAATGCTACGAGCATTGGATTAGAAAATTTTTCATCTGGAATCTAATCCAGGAAAAGATAATTCGAAGTTTGGACATTGATTAAATAAAAGGCTTACCGCAAAATGTATCACTTATTCTAAAAACAATAAATATTTAAATAACATTAAACCGCAGTTTAATTAAACTAAAGTATAAATAAAGTAAAACAGCGAAAAGAAACCACAAAATCAAAATGTCCTAATAAAGTTCTGCTAACGGTTTAATTGTTACCAATAAGAATGAGGTTATACTGTCCTTACAACTAATACCATTAAAGAAGAGCTTTTAAAATTTTGAAACATCTAAGAGAGAGATAACATAAGCCTCAATATACTAGTATTTTCGATGTAAGCTTAAACGTACGCAATTCTCTAATACACACGTATATGCAAATTTATAAATTTGTGGAGAGATAAAAGTTCAACCCTTGTCTTTTATACAAAAGTTGTTTGTATTGTAGAGAATGTTTTTCATGCTTCCTGCTAGCAAAGCATGGTAGCAGAATCCACTTATTTACAAGAGAGATATATCTACCATCCCTTAACAACAACGGGAAACACGTAAGCACGATTTGAAAGCATAGAGAACAACAACCACGTGGATTTAACAACAGAGGTATATAGTGGAGATAAGCCCAAACATTTATATATTTCGATGTTATTGATCTATTCTGATTTTGCTTGCAAAATAAACAACAGAAACAAAAACTAATATTACATTGATTAAGCCCAACAATTATTAAATAGTTATTTATGTAACAAGGCAGCAAAATGGAATTTTACTAACGAGTGATTAAGTTAGCCCCCGAGCCGAAGGCGAGGACAGGCTATGAAAATTAACTGCCCAGCCGAAGCCGAGGCAGGTAATTTACCTAATTGCAGCAATGAATACACGAGGCAGAAGAGTTTTCTTTGCTGCCTTGTTGCATACAATATTTTCACTAAAAAATGGAAGCTTAGGTAAACATATTAATAATATAACATTGCTTTGTAATAAAACAAGAATAAAATTAAATCAAATTAACACAAATTAAAATCAAAGTAAGCACAAACAAAAACTGATGTTATGACACCCACTGGTAAATACTGCACTTTTCCTGCATAGGCAGGGAATTATTTCCCTGGCTTTAAAAATTACTTTCCTGCCTGCTTTTAAGATTTGAATGACAAATCACCGAAATACTACTTTCCAGCCTAAAAACAGTTAATTAATGCTTAATTTTGCTGCCGTGAGAAGTAAAATAATGAAACGTAAAATAATCTTAATTTGTTTACATTGAATATTTTAGACTATATTTTAATGTAAGAAAACCTATTTAGGTCGATAAATATCATCGAAATAAGAAGATTAATAAATTTAAAAAATCAAAATGTACTTAATCAAATTTTTGTTAATAACATAAACACTAATGTAGTATAAAATATTTTAATCCAGACATAATATTATTAAAAAACTAACAACAAATATGGAATGAATAATAGATGTGAGTGGTCACAAAAAAAATTAGTAATTTTATTATTTTTGTTGCATTAAATATTAAAAATATTGATTAAATTAACTATATATAATTATGTTTTGAAATACCTAAAACATATATTTTATTTAAATTAAGTCTTTAATAAGGCCTGTCAGTGATAAAAATAAATTAATCTGAACAATTATGTTTAAACCAATTATAAATGTACATGGAGTAACCAAAGTAAACCAATATATAAATAAATATATTTTTACGTACCTTATTTTAATTGAAAGGACTAACAGGTTGAAAGTAAAACCCTATATGAAATAATGAAAAATTCTTCCAACATACCTGTAACAGACAATTAAATATAATATTAATTAAAATTAAAATAAAGAAATAAACAACTAAAGGAAATTTTTAAAAAATATTATCTTCTAATAAATGTTAATTAAAAAAAAAAAAAAAAAAAAAAAAAAAAAAAAAAAAAAAAAAAAAAAAAAAAAAAAAAAAAAAAAATATATATATATATATATATATATATATATATATATATATATATATATATATATATATATATATATATATATACATATATATATATACAACATTTATAGTAAACATTGTTTTAAAAATGTATTTTTTTTTTTTTTTAATTATGTTTAAAAAACTGGTATCGTAAAAATTATACGAGTAGAACAAACTCGACGGTTAAGCAGTCTAATATATAAATATATATATACATAAAAGTGTGTTCGAAGGTTGCAGTTACTGGTTTACAGGTGTTAAGAGCTCGTGGCATGCGCGCGGTGCACGGTTATTCACAGGGAGGAAAAAAGGCTCAATTATTCAAATTAAGATACGTTTTGGGGATAAGAATATATTAATAGGATGCGGTGGCACACCTGTCCACTTGCAGTGTTGGAACCGAAAATTCTATATGTAATTTTTTATTTATATAAAACCGCGTTGCCTTTTCTTCTTTTAATGAATGTTCAGTATTTCCTACATTTCAGTTAGCGCACCTTACATCTGCACATTGAGATGTCCAGAGCATGATAATTAAACGTCATTAAAAATGTAATATAAAAGAAAAACTGGACATCAGAAGCAGCGAAGAAAAAAATACCTTGCACGAAAAGAGCAGCTGATAGATGATTATAAATATATTATATACTTTGTCGTGGACAATATTACGAACAAAATGTCTAATTTGAATTACAAATTAAATATGAAACGTGCATAGGTATATACATAAACTACCATGAAAAAACAAGAATATATTAATTTAAAAAAGATAAAAATTGCAACATAAGTAATATTAACTAATTGATACAATATACATACATACATACACACACACACACACACATATATATATATATATATATATATATATATATATATATATATATATATATATATATATATATATATATATATATATGCATCTGCAGATAATGACAGCGTGTATTTAATATTTAATACCTGGTATAACATTGCAAGCAATTTTTAACCATTTATATTTTTAATTTTTAGCAGGTGTGAATAGCCTAAAAACTGCTATAATTAAAAAAAAAAAAAAACTTATCGTAAATTGTAATCTACAAAAGATGCTGTCAGGGGGAAAAAATTATGGTTTTTTTGCATCTTACTAAAATAGTTCTTTAAAACTAGCAAAAAAAGTACATACTTATGAATAAATGAATAAAATAAATAATAATAAAAAAACATTCAATGCAATAAAACGCGGTTATTATTTGTCAGAATATATAAATATGTATTTATTGTTCATTATGTATATAATTATAGTTATTAATTCTATGTATGCACTTTATTTGATTTTTTTTTTTTTTTCTACTTCACTCTTTATTATTTTCATTACTTACTGTTCATCCAACTTAATGAATAAAAGAAGATATTATTAGTTTAATTGTCAGTATAGGAATTACACTGCTTAAGTTTATTATCATCGTAATTATGATCGTTTTCATTAGAACAATGATGTACCTACGTTAAATTGTAAATTATGCCTCAAGTTTTTATTTTACTTTTTATGAATACATGTTCATTTATTTGCAAAAAATATTTTTCTTTATTAATTGAAAGACATATATATTGCAATAGATACAATGATGATACAAATAATGTTCTATCAGATTATTACCTCAATAAAATCAGATTAAGGATCATACAATAATCTAGGACCAGAATAATGGAAGCTATAATTCGTATGTTAAAATTTTAAATTTTTGTAGTAGGCCATTTAAAGTTTTATTTGGTAATAAAACAAATTTAACATTTGTCTTTTTGACCCAAGCATTTGGGCTTCTGCAGGTTGTAACAATCCTGTGTTTCAGTTACATGAGTCACAACACATTAATTAGTGAGGCCATTGCTATTGAAATAAGAAGCTACCTCGCGTCCTTTTTCGTAAAATTTAATGATTTTATGCTATTACAACATCTTATTGTAAAATTTATTTAATTTTCCCGTGTTTTTTAAATCTGTCAAAAATGTTTTGATTTTTTACATAAATTAAAGTATCAATTTTGCAAAATTTAAAGAGCGCAGACGGTTGAAATTAATTTGGGGCTATCTGCGGGCTACTTTCGACGAACCAATTTCGACCATCAAAATTTCATTAATATCTGATGAGCACTTTTAAAGTTATAGGTGTAAATAAATGTATGTTTGTGCGCATATGGAAGAGAACCAAATGGGCGCAAATGTTTGAAACTTATATGGGACTAACAATAGGCTAATTATGACCTACCATCCAAATTTCATTAAAATCGGATGTGTAGTTTTTACGACCGACAGACAAACACAGGGCCAAAAATGTTCCCTGATGTCTGAAACGGATTTCTGTCTTGGAATTTTTGAAATCGGAGATATAAAAATGTTTGGATCTTCAGAACAATAACATAGCTTCTGTTACCTTCGGTAAGCTTGGAAGCAATAAATGTAAAACATTTTATTTTTTTATAATTTATTTAACCACCAATAACATACCTATATAAAAAAAATTACACACCATATATAATTTTATTAAAAATTGATCTCCCCTTTTACCAACTACCAAAAATAATTTAAAAACATTTTTAAAAAATAAGCTTACTTTTAAAAAAGGGATTTAATATGAAGGAACAATATTGCTAGTATTTTACGACGGTTAAAGACGATTAGAATGGTTGGATTAAAATTATTTTATTTCAATTTTCACTTTCATTCACTTCGTTATAGTCTGTTTTTACTAAGAGGGAAAGATATCCAAGAGTTTTTGTTTTTTTTAAAAATAGATTAAAAGAAGAATTGGAGCCGTAGAAAACACACAGAAAAAGAAAAAAGGAAGAAAATTAAAGACAGAAAGAGATATAAACAATGGAAGGAGTTTGGTTTACGCTAGCCACACTAAATATTTGTCGGGTGTCTGGCTCAGTGACGTATAGGCTTTAAACTCTTAAAGGAGTTTATCCGTTCTGTTTTAGTTAGACAGGAAAAAAAAGAAGCTTCAAAAGAACGAAAACGTCTGGAGGCCGTGTAAGTCACGACATAGCTTCTATGTCTATCCATCTATCGCCTATCTATGCCTGTCTAGTAATACAACGAATACATAAAAAAAAAGCTCATTGGAATCTACGGTACTGAAAGGTTATATAGATACACCCAGACAGAATTCGTAAATTCGAAGGCCGTCTTTCCCCGAGAGCCGTAAACTCATCTTTTTTTGGCTTCTAACTTCAAGAAAACGGAACGTGAATAAAAAAAACCTTCAAAAGTCGGAACAACATTGAAAAAAAAGGAGATGGTATTAAAGCGTGAAAAAACCTCCGCAGCAAAGAAGAATAAGATGTACCGTCAGATTGTTGTGGTTGTTACCAGTTTTGAAGTTTTCTTTAGGTATAATATAAACGAAATTTTTATATTCTGATTTTATTTTTTTTATTATCTGTTAAAAGAATTCAAGGAGTGGAAAATATTTCGTTACTTTTTTATGACTAGGTCACGCTTCTTTTTGGAACATGAAATTTAAAAAAAAAAGTTGTTGGAGATGTTATGCTAAATAACTTTTCTATAGTTCTGTTTGAAGTAAGTAACAAGAATAAAGAGTAACTAACTGTATTTAAAACATAAAGGTTACTTCCATGAGCGTCACAGCTAACAGCAATATATTCAATACATTATAATATATTAAAAATAAAATTTCATTATTCGTTAGGTGTTTGTTAGATATTGTAACTTTTGAGTCACAGGAATACTATTTCTGATATTGTGGCCTACTACAATCTAGCCTAATTTACATACATTTATTACCTCATAAAGATATTAATAAATACTCATAAATGTACGATAATAAATATTATAAATAACAAATTAAATAGACTGCCAATTGGTGTGGCACATAGGTTCCTCGCATCCTATCACGTGCTTTATTGATTGTATGCTTTTAGAAGCCTTATATAAGTCTAATTTGTTTAATTGTTTCTCCCGTTTTTTTTAAGCTATCAAAATTGTTTTGATTTATTACATGAATTAAAGTATATGTGGTAAGTGTGTGTGGTGTGTATGTTTGTGCGCATGTGGAAGAGAAACAAATGAGCGCAGAACGGCCTGAAACATATTTCTGTCTTGGATTTTTTTTAAATCGGAGACCTAAACATTTTTGTTTCCGTTACCTTTGGTAAGCTCGGAAGCAAAAAAATTATAATACAACATGAATAAATGAAAAAAAAACAAAAACAATAAAAAACTATACCATTCTTTAAACATGATATCATCATATTGTTTACTACCATGATTTCTTAATCCAAGTTTAATTAAATTATTCATTATCACGTTCACTCACTACATTTCTAGTAATTACACACCAACAAAGTATTTTTAAATATGCCTGACAAGTAAATACCTTCATGCTAAAAATATGAGTATGGTAAAATTAGATGGCGTGAAAATATTTCGAAAATATAAAGAAAGAACACATAAGAACATTTTTTAACAAAGCAAACCGACTTGAATCACAAAGATGGGTATAGATTACAATGTAATGGAACGCTCTATTTTGATAATGAAATGACTAGAAAAATACCTTCGTCAAGCTTGGCTGACTCTTAATTGGCTTCATTCTTTAATTATTGTGCGATCAAAAGTGTTTTCCTTTTACACTTTGAAATAAGTGTAATAGATAATTTTTTAACAGTTTTGATGTGAAAGAAATTACCATTGTGTGTATGGTAATCAAACATTCCTGCAAGAAGAACCGAAATTTATAGCGTATGAGGACCTAATGATTATTTAAGAATTTAGATTCTTTTATTTTTTGTTTGTCTTTGCTAAGAACGAAGTTTGATATTCTACATATTAAATCTTATACTTTTTTAAAGAGTATAAAGAACAACTAGAAAAGGGAAAGTTCAACAAAGGAAATTTAATGTTATGTGAAATCTTTCAAAGAAAACTACAAATGCTGGAAAACTCTGTGCGAGCAATTTAAAAGGGAATCCCTTTTTAACGCTTAAGAAAAAGGACTCGAACTTTCCTTCTATTCTAGACAGGGAAATTAACGTTGTAGGCGAGGTGACAACCTGGTTCAAGTTGTGCTTCTTCTTTTTAAGTTTTTCCGAAAAGGTAAAAAGGGACTTCGAGAAAAACCCTTTAGAACTTTAGAATTCCCTCGTTGTAAACTGTAATGAGGTAAAGTTTCGGACTTTATCAGTGTTCGGCCATCTTCACTACTTGAAAAGGTGGAGGAAAAACCGAGGGAAATCATTTCAAACTTGAGAAAAAGCCTTACACTTCTTATCTTAGACTACAACGGTGGCTTTTAATATAATGAAAACTTTCCACGCGTAGATTTCAAATGAGAAAATTAAGTCTGAGAACTTCCAAGTAACTTAACAAAAGTGGAAGTTTGGTAATAAAATCGAAAATAATCAGAACTAATGCGTTAGAGTAAAGAGAATAGGCGGAGTGATTTTTTTTTTATCTTCTTCTATTTCTCTTTTCAAACTCTATTGGTATTAGAAACTTAAAAGAATAAAATAATAGTTGTAGATAACAAATGTAAATGGCATTGGGAGGGTTTAAGAACTTCATTCATTCCCCAAATACATGTATACAACTTACAACAATAGCTTAATTTAAGTTAGCAACTTATTTAAAATTGTAATATCAACTATAAAAATATTCCAATATCGGTATGATATTCAGAGAAATAAAAAAAAAAACTACTGACCACAATGCCATACGTAAGAAATGTTCGATCAGACTTTGTTCTGTCAAGACGTTAGAACTACCAATTACTAAATAAAATATAGCTTTCTTTTAACATAAAAGTATATAAGTATTACAAAAATGTCTAAATAGAAACACAATCCTGTCAATGATTTAAAGAGAAATAAAATTAATAACAAAGTAGTGAAGTCGACGTAAATATTATGTATAATAACTCATAATATAGCCGTTCATATTTTCTGAGTTATTTATTACTTTAATGCTTTCAGTTATTAACTTATGAAATTATTATAACATTCTAATAATAAAGCAGATTTATACAGTAATTATCTATTATCTTAATAATAATTACTTCTTATCAACAGGTAATTAGGCACTTAAAAGCATTTTCGAATAATTTATTAGTAATTTAAGGTAATTAATGATCTATGCTTATGATCAATTATTTTGAATAAAAAGACTATCCGGCTAGGAGGACCATTATTATTTAGCACGCGATTAAATCACGAATAAAAATTAAAACATTTATAAAATGTAAATTATATTGGTTAGGAAGTATGAAATTAGTAATACATTTAAGAAGTAAAGTAATATGTATTTAATTAAAAATATATATATATATATATAAATATATTTTATAGTCTATAAAGAATGAAATAAATGAAAATTACCATAAAAGCGGAATCAAAAAGAAAAAAAAAGGAATCCGACAAAAACCATTGTATTGTTACTTGAGAATCTATCGGCATTATTATAATTCCGAAGGCGATGTGACTGAGAGACAGGACGGACAAGAAATAAAGCCTATTCAAGCTAAAATAAAAAAAAAGAATGTTGAATGTTTGCCGCTATAGTCGAATACAACTGGAATAGACTCGAGTTTAAGAATGCAGAGATGCTAACAGGTCATTAACCATACATACCAACTCTTCTGTTATCTAACATGCTATCAAATCACATTTCCCTAACCTAATATAATCATCCCGCTATATTTTCAAAAAAATAAACAAAATAATAATAATACAATAAAAGGACATGTAAGTACATTTGAATTAAAAAGTATTATTTTAAATTAAGTAATTAAAATTTACTTTGGGAATTGTAAGTAAAGTTGATAAAATTTGGTTCGATTTTCAGGGGTAATACTAATTTTTATCCAACTTTAAATATTCATAGAAGGTTAAATTAAATATGTATTAATTCTATGTATGGTGCACTTATATATAAATTATTCAGAATGAACACAATGCTTTCGTTACTTTGGGTAAACTCGGAAGCAACCTATATCTATTTTAATTTAGCTAAGCTTGTTTTATATGAGAATTTTTCACTTTTTATTTTGTTTCAGGCGATCAAGTAACCCATTTATTACTTTATACTGTGACGTAAACTGAGAAATTAAATGACTTTTTGGTTAATAAATCAACGTTTAAACCTCAGGAAGTTTATGTAGGATAAAAGTGACAAGGTGTTATGTTGGTTTTAATTAGCATGTAAAATTCATACCGGTATTAAGAAATCTAATATGTGCAGAGTTAGCCTCAAGGACAGAATGTATATGAGACTAGCTTTGCAAATCCCGCATGTCATCTGTGATTACATCATTCCGTTATGTCACATTTCTCTCCTTTACCAGGGTGCGTGCACAACAAAATAACTAATAACATTATTCAATATTGAAATTATTAAAACCTATTGATTAAGATACATAACAATTTACTTTCATGCGTTGCACGAAAGGTGTAAATAAACTTTTTTTTTTTTAAATATAAAAAATAAAAAACTTCATACTCGATTTATCACCAACTATAGGTGAGGTATTCCTTAATTTCTTGTAAAATAATTAGCAAACCAAGCAACATAAGGGAAAAATAATAACTTCCCAATATGAAAGATTATCAAATACATCCAGACATACACATATTATATACATTTTAGTATGAAACCAATCAATGGCAATTATAGATTTGTGGGTTCGCTTAACTTAAATTATTATTACCTAGATTAATTTTTCATTATAACTCAAAACATGTGTATAAACAGTTCTTAAATCCTGACACGAAACGTTGAGGTCATGTCTAGAATAATTCCATTTAAGGACGAAGAACTTTTGCGTAAAATGAGGCTTGGTATTAATTACCGGGGTAAGAAAATAATTTGCCAACTTAGTAATTCTTAAGCTACGATAACAAACTGAGTATTTGTATTGAATGTACCATTTTTTATGAACATACTAAGATAATAAAAAAACAGGGAAAAGACTGTATTTGAAAAATTGCATTTTTTATTATCTTTTATACATAGTTGCACCCACAGCTGAATGCTTTTAGATTAAACAGATAAATATTTAATATTAAAAAAATTGAATCTCTCCAAAGGGAAAAATAATTGTTTGTAATCAAATATGCATTTAGGCTGAACACGAAATAAAAGATGATAAGAATCTAGTGAAAAAAAATAGATTCTACATTGATACTAACAGGTTTCCTCCACGTAAAAGAAATATAGACAGCACGAAAACAGCATTAACTTTCACAAAAGATAATTTACTTATTTGCATAGGTGGTTTTCTTTTTAGTATAAACCTATGTAATATCTATAAATAGGATCGAAAAGCATAACAATTTATAAATGAGTAATTTTGTGTGAGAGATTGAAGTTAACCGTTATCACCTTTCTATCTTAAATGGATATCGTTTATGGATAAGTCAGGTAAGTGCTTCGTGTTGGGTACCAGACAGTTTTCTTTAGCAATTTATATTTTATAGGTATAAAGCACTTTTGATAAGGAAACAATTTTTAAAAGAACAATATCAGTGAAGGAATCTCAGTCCACCTGGCATAGGTTAAAAGCGATTTATTTTTCATTGGAAAAATATCGGCAAGAGATCAGATTCAGTTGGAGATTTCCCCTTAAAACTTAAATTTCTTTATGCCAGCTTCTTCCGCTGCTTCTTTTTTCTTGTGCCTTGCTTGAAATCTAAGAAATATTCCATATTCCACACTAATTATTAAATATGTAGATAGATTGATTAGACAGTTGGAATGCTTGTTTTGTATTCATTTTCGAAAAAAATAAATCAAATATTTATACATTACAATAATATTGGCCCGATCTCTTTTAATTCACTTTAATGCGGTAAATGAAGAAATATGTAATCAACTTATATGACTTGAGTTATAATGAAAATTTATTATTATCCTTAATGTTGAAATCGAGCGAATTTCTTCTCAAAAAGTGTTAGATTGTTATTTTTTCGACTAAACGTTTTTCTCGTAATTTATCTCGGAGATATCCCTTCGTTGTAAAAGTAATTTCGGAGGGAAAAAAAAGTTAGTTGGGGAAAAACTCTTGAGCTACCACCTCTCGGTTATCTTGGGTTAGAAAATTGTTAGATTTGAATTCCATTCCTACCTTGAGGGCTTCCCACCTTCAAGTAAAAAAAAAAACGATCAAAAATCTTTCCCAAACCCTCACCCCTCTTATTCTATCTGAAAAAAAAAACTAAATTGAACAATCATATTGAGGGAAAGGACGAAAAAGAAAAGTTATTGGAAAGGAGATACAATATTTTTTCCCATCTACTTTTGACAGCTATTTATTTTTTAGGTAAGTCGATTTTCTGACAATTCATACCTTGAAATTTTAAATCAACAATTTATTATTAAAGAATAGAGGGAGAAAAATATAAAAACGCACATCACCTCTGAGAATCCGCGGCTAGCCGCTTCCCAAAAAAGGTCAACAAATAATCTTAATTAATGGAAAATTTATAAATTCTCCACAATCAAATGCAATTTCAAACATCAAATAATTTTATTAAAAAAACATTTTTAAACATTCCGTGGCCCTAAAATTATTTTTTTACTACCAGATATGAAAATTTTTGAAAATTTGTCTGGAAATAATTTTTACCCATTATATACACATGACATTTATGGAAACACTTAATAAAAGGTTAACAAATATAATTCATAGTAATATGTACTCTTCTGTGTCTAGGAGCCAAAGATTTAGCCACCACTGCTCCCCTATGTAGGAAACAAAGTGTAAAAACCGGCCATGGATGAATGGACACTTTTCAATGAAGAAAATTAAGACTGCCATGATATTTTGTCATTTTCAAACTACTTATGAACTAAATTAAAATTGTCTCGGCCTCATGTGGTCTTTACATAACAGGAACTGTTCAATAATAGATTTTTCATCAATAAATCGTTCAAAAGTGACCACTTGTGGTTTATTTTTTTATTCTGGATCCCGCGGCACTCAGTTTGGGAAACGCTGGTCTAGAGTGTAGGAATGGTTTTCGTTTGCCCGAATACATAAGATTATACTCTCCTATGGTTATGAACATTGTAATATAATAATTTAATCGGTAACAAATTAAGGAAAATTTAAGATAGTTCTCAACATTATCCTTATAATTTCTAAAATGAAGGATTCACCTTTTGAGTGAATCAAATGGAAGATTGATAACATAGATGATTAACAGGTAGCTAGAAAATTCTACGTTCAGAACTTAGGAAGATTGTTGAAATCTCATAATATTTATAATAATTAATTATAAGTGTAAGAAGTAGACAGCAGTGAGCTTAATGCCACAATTAATTTACAATGTTCAACTCTCAATCTGAGTTTTAAAATAATGCTGAATGAGTAACTAACAAAATGCGCAATATAAAATAGATGTTAGTTTATTCCAAGTAAAAAGATCATTACTGATTATTCAACTCGATTCTATTTATATTTTACATACAACGTAAAAAATATTATTCGCTCAATAAGCACATATTTTTATCCTCCTTTCAGTAGGGCTTCATGTAAAAACAAATCATCTTTGCCACTGAGTCGTGTCAGTAATTGGACAGGAATTTTTCCTTGTCTCCTCCTGAAGGTCCTACTCAAGTAATTGGAACCCTACAAAAGCAACGCCACACTCCCTCAGGGGCGTATTATGACGTCATTGAACTACGTCATCTCTCATTAGTCTCGTGCAATATTTACAGAAGGGTACCAGTACTAGGGGTCGGAATAGGGACGACCCTACAAGTGCTCTGCCTCTCCTTGTCTCTCCCTATTAGTACTATAGCCACTTTACGCTTTTTTCTTGCCACCTTTTTTTATTCTTGTCTCCCCTTTCCTATATCCCATCTTCAGGAAGGAGTCCCTTTACCTTTGTAAAGGATCATATGCAAGACCTGCTTCTTTTTTTTCATTTTTCATTAGTGAGAAGAACCTGTGTTTCAAAACTTTATTAAAAACAACACCTTAAGAAAAGAAGAGGGAAAAAACACTCTTCTTCTACGCTGAAAAGCTAATTTTTTCAAACTTTATGAAAAAAAGAGTTAAAAAGTGTTTCCAAAAGTACCAATTAAAAGAAGGGAAAATTTACAACAAGAAGTTAAAAATTCACAAAGTTGGGCTGCACCTAAAGATTCTCTTGAAAATCATTATTTTCATTATTTTGGAGCAAACTATGTAAATAGACAATATTTCCTATTTACAACAATTTTTTACCTTTATAATTTCAGAACTTAAAAAGTAGTCTGCCAATTTGTGCGGCAAATTCATTTTACACGAATTAAAGAACCAATTTAACAAAATTTAACGAGCCAGAAGGTTGAAATTAATCTGGTGTTGTCTATAGGCGAATGTTGACAAACCATCCAAATTTAATAAAAATCAAATGAGTACTTTATTTAATGAACTAGCAAATTCTACAATAGCCTTTCAATGCACTAGCACTCGTAAGTTTCATTTAAATAAAAATAAAGACTTCAAATCTAAACTTTGAACCACCAGACTGCAATAAATAAGCAGTTATAAAAGAGTTTAAAAACTCAATTAGATTGCAAGCAAAACCATTAATAAAAGCATTTATTAAACAAAAGCTCGAATTTTTTTATCATTTATGTTAACAATAAATTTTTAAATTCACTCTATATTTTAAGTTGCATTTAGTAAATAAAAATAATAACACAATTCTTCATAGTCTTATAGTCATTCTTATAGTCTTCATTAAAACTTGAATATTAATTATTTTATAGCCAATTTAATTGTAATATTTATTAATAATTATTTGATTGACGACATCAAAACAGAATTTTATAAATATTAAATAATATGTATTATTTTTTTCTGCATTTTTCAAACAAAAGAAAAAAAGAAAATTCTTCATTGACTTGTTAATTCAACTAAAGAAATAAAATTAGACAACAAACAAATTATATATTCAATTAAAATTAAAAGATTTATTAACTAATTTTCCATTGTCAATTAGCAAATCTTAAAATTAGAAGTATAGAAATGAGAAAAATAAAAACTAAACTAAATGTGCAAAATAAGGGAACAATTTATTTTATAATACAAATACATAGTTTCAATTTTATTTAATTTTAGCCTAGTCAATAAATTATGTTTAGTCTAGTTTTTTTGTTAATGTTTATTTTAGAAAATTTTCTTCTTTTCAGTCAACTAGAATAAAATGAAAATATTTCATTGTAATCATAAATTAAAAATCACAATTTTAACGTAAAGAATAATATAACGATAAACAATAAACAATAAAGCTGAATCGAGCATTTAAAAATAATTACGATTAAGATTAAATATATTTAAATTACGGTTAAGTAGATGGCAATACATGCTCGTATTTTTATTTGGACAAGGTTTATATTCAACATTTTTGACGTTCCGGAAGTAGATTACTTCTTTCTACATCAGCATATTGTGGTGTCATCGTCAGGTTTATCATCAAGTAAGGTGTTTCAATTTAAATATTTTATAACCATTTACCATTGTCATAGACATTTACAAACTCAAATGAATGTGAACTATCATATATTAATAGTAGATGCATCCAGGGCTTAATCAGCCCGAACGGTGTTCCAGAACTGGAACTCACCGGAACGCAGTAAGAGTAAATAGCTTTAATAGCTCTCGGGACCAATACTTGCTACTATTATAATATAACAATATTAACTCAATAATTTGTTATATTCCAGCAAGTATTGATCCCGGGAGCTATATTTTAATAAATGTATTCTATATTGTATTGTAATGATTTACTATGGCTAATTAGAAATTCATTAAAAACAACTTTTTTAATGAATTTTAAGATCTTAACACGTCTAAAACGTTATTTTAGACCTTTCTCTATTTTTCAAAGTTTTCCTATATAGTCCCCACTTTGCTGGGAGATGAACCCCCTCCCTTATGAGACCCCCAATTCTATCATTTTAGAAATTAAGCACAAAAATATATCATCACAGCGCAATCTAACACACAAGTGTACAGCGTAATTTATGAATGCTGAATTGAAATAGTATTAAGTAATGATGTGGTCAGAATACTCTGTACTTACCTACTAAAATTTGTTATGGTCATTAGACGCAAGATTTAATCGGTAACTCATCTACCACGTTCAATTACCAGATTAATTAGACATAGATTATTAAATGAACTAATTGTTCTATAAATTAGATGAGAATGTGTTATTTTCAAATCTATCCATGAGTAACCTAATACTCCAAACATAATCATTAGGTGGGCTCTGAAATAAGCAAGTGTCGATGGTGTTGTTTGAGATGTATTTTTATTGACAGTGTTACCAATCTTTATTCTCCTACGATATAAATCATAAGAGACAACAAATTTGGTTAGTTCGTTGTGCTTGCTTATAAGTTATACTTTGCTGTGTTCTTAATTAGGCATTTATTGTTTCTACCGATTGTTGTTATCAAACTGCAGTTGAATTTTAATACTCACACTTGCTTAAATGATAACAAGATAACAGATTTGTTATCTCGGTTGATACGAGTTCTAAATGCTAGCTAACTGTTATTGCTGGAGCATTTGATGTTTTGATTGATTAATGATATTAACCTTCAATTTTTCACTATCTTATTCCTATACTTTATTAAATTATAAAGAGATAATTATTTGGTTAGATGTGGAAGTCACAGTATCATCTTCCTGTACCTTATAAAGTGAGGTAAAGTCCGGAACTACTCTCCAGTTTATTGTATAACCAAGACTCTCAGAATTTCAGGGATGATCAGAGATGGTTAAATCTCACATAAGGCTGGCAAGTGTAACAGTTGAGTAAGGTAAAACCAGCTTAGGATGTTTAAGGTGGACAGTGGAGTCTATAAGGCTGGAAGCAAGTCAACCCGCGAGGTCTGACTACCCAAGGTAGAGGGGAGGTTAGGAGATATAGCAGGAGGAAGGTTATACCCAGTACATTGACCTCGTGGTGCCTCCCCCGGTCCGACACAGAACTAAACCAGCCTGACCGGGCTACGTCTAGAACGCTTACCAGACGAGCCTGCCTGAGTCGACACGGGTGTCTCGCCTTAGCACCGCCCGCACCGTCAACCGGTTCCCAGCGCACCAGACTCCTACCGAAATAAGCAGTTTTCACCTTAAAAAGATCGACCTGAGGAGAGGCTACTGATTCATCTAAATACACCTTCCCACAAAAAACTGGTCTTAAATTATGAAAAAAAAAAAAAAAAAAAAAATCAAAAACTTTCCCTAAAAATCAACAAATTATAGACAGGAAGAAACAACTAATGCAGTTATACACATTTTAAGTTGCATATTGCAACCTGGTTATTAGACATAAGTAGACTTATAGGCAGTTCAGGCGTATTAAGGATTCGCTGAGCATTCACTATCCGAGGTATGTTGTAGTAAAAAAGCCCTAGTTATTAATATAATAACATAAACACAATAAATGCAGGGCCGTTTCTACTAATAGGCAAGACTAGGCGGACGCCTAGGGCGGCAAAATTTTAGGGGCGGCAACAGGAAGAGAAAAATTGATCAAAAAATGAAAAAAAATCGAGCAAATTGGGAGAGAAAAAAAAATAAGTATAGGAAAATTTTTATTGTTTTCAAAAGCATATACCGAAAAATTACTTAATATGTGTTTACTTTGACTAAATAAACTCAAGTGGAGACAAATTAAGAACTCATTTGGTTGTAAATGGACCAAAACAAGTGAGATGAAAATGTTGTTTTGATGAGAAACTCAAATTAATAGAAACCAATTTGTGCAGTTCCATGAGCCAATTAAGACTTGTGAGACTAGCCACTATTTTATTAGAAAAAGACATTATTTACCAGCTGGACATTAGAGATCATATTAAAGACTTTTCCCAAAATAAAGGTAAGGAAGGTACTAAACAACCAAAGAAAGTTAAAAGAAATAACCTGAAATACCACTAAAGTTATAAGAGATATTTGAAATGAAATAAAAAGTAACACTCCTTAATTTAATGATTTAATTTTTGATGGGATTTATGCTAAATACAAGTTCTTGTGTATCTAATAAATTAGTTTCTGCTAACCTGGATGACAAAGGGAAAAGGCGTTGATAGTAAAAGGAAGGGAGGGGGCGGCAATTTTTTAATTTTCGCCTAGGGCGGCAAAACACCTAGAAACGGCCCTGAATAAATGCAACCGAGATGTGCAACTAAAATTGACCTTAAAATAATGCAAGGAAAGCTTAAGATAATTACTTTCTCAAATAAGTCCTATATGTTTATACATAGAGAAAAAGTATTATGATGGTTTATTTCAAATCGTATTCCAATTGTATAACCGACCGGTAATCAAAAATTAATAAAAGCATATTAATTACTACATTAAAAACAATAATTACTAAACATGGAAATTTCTTCAATTTAATTACACTGTGGTATATTTAGTAACATCTATAGGTAAGAAAAATGAATAAGCGTTATTTCAAAATAATTTTGATATTTTCTAGGCTCTAGGAGTCTGCCAGACAACCGAAAGCCATTTAAACTTAACTATTTTGGACTCATGGGACCTTAAAACGTGTAAAATCTTTCAAATATAATTTATGTGTCATTACAATACTTCCATAAGAAAGTAAAGAAATTACTAACTTTTTTTAAATTCTCAATAAATATTAAAAAAAGAGTACTTGAAAAAATATTATTTTTTACAATTTATAGTTAATTGTTTGCAATTATGTATTCATTTACATATTACTTTTTGTTATCTTCCTCCGGTAATTGAACAAGATCTAATATCTTGAAGAATTATTAATGATTAATCTAGTTAATAGATTAATAGTACATATTACATTTATCAGTGTCAATATAACAACATAATACCAAATGGTATATAATTAATATAGAATTACATTTCACTCAGCAGGTGGGAAGCAAAAAACAAGTATTTATAACTTGTTAGAATCTACATTTATCACTTCAATAAATAAATTGCATTTCAAACAAATTACATTTTTTCATTTATCTATGATTTTGCAACAGAATAAAAAATTATTTGTTTCATAAAACTGTCACATTATCATTTGTATTGAAGGATATTGTAATTAATAAATAACTTAGTATTACATGCAAATAAAAAAAAAAAAAACTTACAAGTTACAAAAGAAGTTTAGTCAAGAATTGCACAATACATATGTCCAATTTACCTGAAACAAAAAGACAATAAGCATATAAATAAATACATAAGTAAGTTCATAATAAAAATAAGTAAATATAAATAATATAATAATATAAATATAAATATTATAAATATTAACACTATGACAAAAAGATCTAAATGTATCATTCATGTTCCTGACAGCCTACCTAATACATAAAAGATAATGTTTACTTCTTCTTGTACTACACCTAATATTTCTTCTTATATACCTTGTACTTCTTCTACTATTATACTTAGTTTTTCTTCTTGTATTATACTTTGTACTTTTTCGTGTATAATACCTTTTACTTATAGTATAAACGGATTAATGTTAAGGAATTTTTGGAATTCAATTTAAATTCGGAAGTATTGATCACTATTCTTCCGTTACCTAAAAAGTAAGCTCCGTTACCTATAAAGTAAGTCCGGTAAGCTCGAAAGTAAAATGTAAAATAATGTAATACGAAGTAAGATACAAGTGTCACAATATATTTTTTTCAAACGAGGGGAGAGCAGCATAATTATGTAAAAGCTGGCTTTGCGGTTACGTAGGGTGGATGTAGAAGCCAGAGCACGTGGTCACCGACCACATGCAAATTAAACTCCTTATACGTTCCAACTTCCAACTACTCTAATTATTGCTAATAGCCTTCCACAGAGCTAATGTAAGCGAAGGCTTCGCTTCCCTCGAGCCTCTAACTAGAATAAGAAATGCATTGGACAGTCTAAACAGCCATCTCATTCTTTAAAAATATACAAAAACAAAACAAATAAGACGAAAGAGATTAAACCTTGAAAACTGAATATTTTATAAAAATCAATTATCTTTTAGGTTTTTTATTCTTTTACATAAATTGCATCGTTTTTCGTTAATTTGGCACACTGCTCCACAACACCTGCTCGTTTAGAAAAAAGAGCATTATAAAATTATATTTCGTTATATATAATATGTTTCGTTTCTTTATATAAAAAAAATGACTTTAAATAATTAACGAAAGTTATAAACATATTTTTAGGGTCTCATTTTTAAATAATAATTGCATTTGAATATATAATAAGAGCATAATGGCTGAAATAAAACAAAAAATAGTGTGCCACATAACCTCCTCACGTTCTATAACACACTTAAATGATTTAATGATGACGCGTTCTATAACGTACTTACTTAATGATGTAGGTAATGCTTTTACAAACCATTATTGTCTAATTTATTTGATTTATTCTCTCTTTTCATTATAAATCTGTCAACATTTTTTGGCTTTTTACATGAATAAAAGTATCAATTTAAACAGAGCAGACAGTTGATATAAATATAGGATGATATAAATATAGGACTACCTGTGGACTACGTTCAACAATTATTTAATACAATTCTTTAATTTAAGTCTTAAAGTCAGATGAGTACTTTTAAAGATAAAGGTGTATAAATGTTTGTGCGCATGTAAAAAAGAATCAAATAAGCAAATTTTATTAAAATCGGACGTGTAGTTTTTAAGATATGTTGGTTCATAAAAATTGAACGACTGACAGATCGACAGAAGACACGAACGGACAAACACACACAGAGAACGGACCAAAAATGTCCCCTGATGTCTGAAACGGATTTCTGCTTTACCGATACAGCAGAAATCCATTGCCTGTCTCAGAAGACATACAAACATTTTCGTTTCACATAACATCCGTAACTTCCGGTGAGCTCGGAAGGAAAAAGGGTGGAAAACAATTAAATAAATTAGAAAATAATAGGTTGTAAAAGCATAACATCAATAAAGTACATGATTGGATGCGAGGAAGCTATGTGCCACACTAATTGGCAGACTATTTTTCTCATAAATTGCAACCACTTAGAAAAATAAATATTTCGTTTTAATTATTTTAAATTTACTGTAATTCAATGACTAACTTAAAGTAAAAGCCTACAAGAAATCAGGGCTAACTAAATTGTTTTTGCTTCCGAACTTACCGAAGGTAACGGAATCTACGTGACTACGTGACCGTTATAAAACAGAACGGAACAGTTGAAGTACGCAACAATTTTTAGGTCTCCGATTTTTAAAAAATTCCAAGACAGAAATAAGTTTTAGACATCAGGGAACATTTTTGGTTCCATGTCTGTCTGTCGCTCAATTTTTGCGAACCAACTTATCTTAAAAACTACACGTCGGATTTTAATGAAATTTGGATGGTAGGTCATAATTAGCTCATTGTTGGTCCATATAAGTTTGAACCTTCTGCGCTCATTTGTTTCTCTTCCACATGCGCACAAACATACATTTATTTACACCCTTCAAAAGTACTCATCTGATTAGTATGAAACTTTTATAGTTTATCGAAAGTAGTCCGCAGATAGCCACAGTTTAATTTGAACCGTCTGAACTCTTTAAATTTTGCTAAATTGGTACTTTAATTTATGTAAAAAATCCTAACAGTTTTGACAGATTAAAAAAATGAGTATACAATTAAACAAATAGGACAATAATGACTTTTAAAAGTATAACATCAATAAAGTACGTGATAGGATGCGAGGAAGCTATGTGCCATACCAATTGGCTGTCTATTTTTATTAAAATTGAAACTTTTGATGACAAATGGGGGTCAGTACCACCGGCTACCATTAACTTTTTTAGTAATACTATAGTGTATTGACCTCACTAACACAGCTTTATCATTTCTTGCTTACGAGCTTTCCGGAGGTAACAGAAGTATTTTTTTATACTTTCAAAAAAAAAAAAATAATAAAATAAAATAAAAATAAATATTATATTTGAACGAAGGCCCTTTTAGCCACCTAAAATACTCGTATGTCCAGAAAACAAAAATTAAAATTAAATAAAAAGCATAAAGAAGGTAAAAGAGGGTGAAAGTTAAAAAGGGTCAAGTAGAGGTCAAACAGCGTTATAAACAGTTCGAATGAAAAAAATGAAACGCTGTAATTTGGTTGGACATCACCCTCGAATGAATTCCACTTTATATAATATAGTATCCAATAATCAACACGTCGTAATTCTCCACTAAAGTATTAGTGGGGAGGAATAAAGCATTTGAGCTTAGCACGAACTTATACACAAGCCTATTACTTCGTCATAACTCATGGCTCTACAATTTCATTTTTGGTGTCCTATATAATTTTTATTTTTCACCTTCTTGCTTTTATAGAATAAAAAAAAAAGTTTCTCGCTTTTTTATATAATTTAAAAAAAAAAAAAAAAACCAACCCTCTTTTTAAAAAGAAATAATAAACAGTTTATAAACCTGATCACGTTTTTCTTCAAGTTATTTTTATTTTAGTAAAACTGTAATATACATAATATAATATTAGGTTTTCGATATTAATATTAATTCGATATTGATGGATTATAAAGGGAGAAAAATCAACGGACACATGTAACGTAAAAATTCAGCAATGCAAAAACACATCGGGGTAAATCGGGGACAATTGAACCATTGTAGGATATCGAGTGAATTTTCTCCCTGCCAATTTTGCCTTTTTAGGGTCCGTACCAAAAACCAGTATACATTTCTGCGCATGTCTGTCCGTCTGTCTGTAAAGCACCTGATCTCCGAAAGTATACCCAACGCGACTTATTTGAAACTTTACAGTTGTTTTGTGTAGTAACCCAATCACAGGATAATTATAGGGAAGCCCAAAAAAATCATCCCTTAAACTAGGGCATGAATTTTATTTTAATGGAAATGTATCATGTGGGGGTGTTAAATGAAAAAGGAGTATGCCCTGAGAAGAAATATATATGTATATGGTTTCGTTTTGTACCTATTCATCTTTTCACCATGTATTCTTAAAAATGGTGTGTGTCCCCCCCCTTCATCATTTTCTTTTAACAAATCAACGAAAAATCTTGGAAAAATAATGATTACTTTAAAATTTTTAAGGATTCGCCAATTAATTATATATTTGTCTTATAAGCATTGCTTCATTTAGGTTCCCATTGCTAAGGTTTCTTTTAGCCGGTTTTTCTTATTTAGATCATGTTCTTCTTGAATTGTTCTTATTTTTGGGGGTATCAGTATGTACGACCGATTTTCCAGTCTTTCTTCCAATAGTTTTTTCTTTTTTTTGGCGGTGCTTTTAGATATGGTATTATAGCTTACGGCGGGAACTGAAGTGTTAAAAGCGGGGGTCAAGGTGCGTCGCTTCCTACAACACTAGCCCCTATAATGCTAGTAGGATTTAAATTATTATGGCTGTTGTTTAAACTGTGCCTAATCTGCCCTACTAGCATTCTTTGATCGTTTTTTTTTTTTTTTAATACTCAATTAGTCATTTATTTTTAATTATTCGACCGAGCTTACCAAAGGTAACGTACCATTTTTAGAAGAAGGAACATTTTTTATGCCACCGAAGTAAAAAAATTCAATAAATCTGTATTAGACAGTATATATCTGTTCTTGACATCAGAAAACATATTTAGTTTGTCTGTCAACATTCTCACGAGCAACCACATCTTAAAAACTAGTCTTCCTATTTTAATGAAATATAGATAGGTAATAACTAGCACACCGTCGGTCCCATATTATTAAATATAATAATTTAGTGTAATAATTTTGAGTATTAATTTCAACCTGTGTACCCGCTTTCTTATTCGAATGCACACACGTTTTGATTTTATTAACATCTCCATCTTTAAAACTACAAACATTTGTATGGTCTGTCAAAAGTAGCCCAAAGAATTTCCCATATTAATTTCAACCGTCTGCACACATTTAACATTGAATAAAAATAAGTGAAACCCCATTGGGAACTGAAACAGGGCCAAACAAATCACACTTTAAATTCTTAGTGGGATCACATCATTCTATACTCATGTGAACAACTGTCCAATAATAGAACGCGAGGAATCTAAGTGCGACACTAATTGACAGACTATTTCTCTTTTCCCATTACAATATTTGTGTGCAGATTAATAACTCATGTCGTTTGTTGAAAGTCATGCGATGTCTAGTTTATATATATATAGGGTGCGTACAGGATCCCAAAAATAAACAGGCTGTAAAGGTGTAGGAGGGCAGAAAGTGGTTGAGGGGAGAAGAGTAAAGATGTGAGAGGGGAGGTTTTCGGTCTCAGGATGACGTCACGGAGTGCACTGACCCAGTTAATAATATCGACCTGGCTCCAAGGGCCTTTAGACAGAGAAGGGGTGTGTTCACAGAGCATTTCTCTCTTCTTGAACCGAATCATTGCATTCCGACCCGCACCAGTATAAGTCTGTAAGCCTTGCACCAATATAAAAACCATTCAGATAAGAGAACACGACAACTAAATTAAACTTTTTTTTTGCAATACCAAGGGCTTAGTAGAATGAAAGAACACTTTTCGGTCAATGGTCTCAAGTAGTTATATAGTATAAAGAATATTTTACCCCAAAAAGAAAAGCATTTTCAAGTGTAGAAAGAGAAAATAATACAATGAAAAAAAATAAGAAGTTGGTCATGACCCAGTAGTTTTTCCTCTCATATCGAATCTAAGTGGATCCCTAATACAACTGCTAACAATCTACGTCTTAAAAACACATATTTTTTTTAACATATTTTGTGTTTGTGCTCAAAAGTCTGAAATAAGTTCTTTTTAACATAAATATGTTTTTGGGGACAACCAAATGAAAAAATAAACAAATGAAACAAATGACACGGAAAATCTGACGCTCTTAAATATAACACCAGGAAATTATAGGATATAATAGAAGTTAGGTCGGTTTTCACTATTTAGTACTAAATGACGCTAATAGGAGCGCACAATAGCAATCGTCTTCAGAGGGGGAGGGGGAGGTGTAAAGGTTGGCAACACTGGATTCAATGCCTAAAAACATATATCTATGATTGAATTTGTTTACCTCTCTTTTTAATTCCCTATTATAATATCAGACAGAGAGATTGGTAACTTTATATATCCACAATCCACACGATGTTAACATCGGGTGTGAAAAAATGTATCACCTGTCTGGGATTCGAACCAAAGAGTTCATTTTTCAAGGACTGTAATTTTAGGGAATGCTTTCCAGTACCCCTAATTGTTAATTATTTGGCTTCTTGTTCATTAAAATCCCGTATTGTTTTAACATTCTATAGGAAACCTTATTTATTCTTAACGCATTTCAAATTAATTAAGAGTTCTGTATTATTGTTCTTCCATCTTGTCTTACATAAACATTCAAAAAGTTGATTTAACACAATTTCTTATTAATTTTTTTAAAAAGAAACCCTTTTTAAATAACATTTGATTGGCAGGAGCACTTCATTAATTTTTTTTTTTTTTTAATTTTTTCTGAAAAGTAAAAATCAAATCTATCAGTCTTATTTCTTTTCTCCTCATCTTCCTTAAAACACTTTTAGAGATTATAAAAAAAACCTTATTTACCCTATGTTTATAGATGATGTATTTTAACTCTTATAATATAATTTATCTTTTTTTCGTCAAGAAGAATCTCGAAATATCTAGTAGACGGCGCCAGTGCTTCTCCCTGATTTTTCAGCTTTTGTTTGCACAGCCGTGAGCAGCTGCCAAAAGGGAACATTTTCACTTGTTTATATTATAAAATCCAAAGATGAAGGTTGTTATTTTATTACTAAAATCTATTTGATTTTTATAGTTAGATTGAGTGTTTAAGTAGTCGTTATGTCCGATATTATCTAGACATTTTTCTAAAGCTTAATCAAATGTAAAAGGTCAAACTAGCAAGTCGAATATTATTTTTTTTTTTTTTTCGTGCTTAAATTTGACAGAAACAGCTATAACAAAATAGACAATGCTGCTTTAATTAACAACCATACATTTGAATAACACTGATGAAAATGTTTTGCGTTTCTGAGGATCAAAACGTAGTACATTTAAATAGAGAGAAAAAAATCATGTTATACACTTAAAGTAGCCTCTAAAATCCACAAGGTTCCCTAAGCTACCTTCCTAAGCTAAACCTTCCTTAAGCTACTTCAGCCAATAATTTTCATCGGAACAACACTATACACATACATACTCGATGTAATACATAATGCATAATGTAATATTTCTAATTAAGAAAAGTATTAAAATACCACTGTAATTATAGCAGTCTTATGTTTTGTCTTCCTTTTGTATTCATAATCTTTAAAATACAGCAGACAAAAGAAAGTGAAAAAAAAAACAAAAAAAAAACTCATTAGGATTATTCATTTCTTTTCTTATAAGAAATTTAAGCCTTATTACTCATAGTGTAATAATACTTTAAAAAAAACATACCCCCACCTTTTTTTGTGATAAAAATACCTTGAGCACAAGAAGATTTCGCTCTTTTTCACTCTTCTCCCCCGAAAATGTCTTTTGTTTTATACTTTTTTCCTCTAAAACTTAAAAAATTAAAAATCAGGTAACAATAAATAATTGTTACCGAGCTGTGAGACGAAGAAAGCGAGAGAAAAAAGATGGGGGTTAGGTTTTAGAGGGATTTAGAAGTAACAAGAAAGAAACAAGGAGGGGGTATGTTAATGGAAGCAGAGAACAATGCAAAGCAGGGTGGATATTCTCGGCTCAAGCATCTATAAGAATGGAGCTAGAAGAGGAAATTTTTTTCTGATGTTGCAGGGATATTTTTTTTTTTTTTTTTTTTTTTTTGAAAAACTAAAGGTTCATGGTTTTTTTCTGAAGAAGTGGAAGAGTGGGGATTTTTTTGAAGTATAACCAAGATGGAGGACATGGATGATGGGTTGGTTGGAAAAGAGCTCACTACTAATTACAAGTCTGAAGAGGCTTGAAAAAAAATGGTACAAGGAGAGAAAAGTGGAGGAGACTTTATTGTTCTTTTAAGGTCCTTCTCTATCCTTCCTCTTTTTCCTCTTACCCCCACCCAGACTACTTAGACTGAAAAACCTAAAAAAAAAAATATATTCAACGATGCGAAGGGCTTTAAAAGCCTCCGGCCTCGATTATTAAAGAACTGAGAAGAGAAAAAAGTATATTTTCTATGAGTCTTATATATCCCAGGGTCGTCATAATATAAAAGAAGAGAAAAAAAGTCAGTATGACTTCATTTTATACACGTTTACAAAGTTCTCGAGTTTTTTTTCCAAGTTTGTTTGTGATTTTTCCTTTTTTTTCTTGTTGTACTTTATGATAACGGATCTTCCAGCTATTATCATAATTAAAAATGTTTTGTTTAATGGCAAAATATATATACATATATATATTTTTTTTATATCTTTAAAATTTTCATAAGTTAAAATTTCAAGTTAATCATTCAGTTTATAAGAACGCATATCTATTTTGAAATTTATCAATATTGATATCAGATAATTTAAATTATTGTATCTAATATACCTTTTCAAGAATGTTACCTAATATTTTTCAGATATTATTTTTGACTTGATAAATATTACTGTTGTATTATGTTAAAGAACTTATCCATCTCGATTGCTAATGCCTTTTTTTTTAAAAAAAAATACCCATCTTAATAAACTGTATCTTTTATATAATGAAAGTTTAAAAGAAAGTATAAACGATTGATATTCAGTACCTCTTAATAAGAATGTTACTTGATAACTCGTTACCAGCCTAATATTTTTCCGAGATTTTTTTTTTATTATTATTATTGTTTTGTTTTTTTAATTGAAAACTAAAATATTTTAGAGAACCCCCCTAAGCATCCTAAAATCCAAACTAGCATCCTAACACCTTAAACAACCAAAATATCCTAAACATTTAAAAAAAAAAAAAGAAATCGTAAGAAGATTACGTAATTTATTTTTAACATTATTTACTTTCACGTAATTCTAATTATTTCAATCTACATATTGAAATATAAATATAAATCAATAAAAAAAAGCAAACTGAATTAAATTAATTGATAAATAATCAACTTTATTCAGCTTACAAGAGATAATCCTTATTTGCATAATCGTACAATACATAAGCGGACATTAGTAAGATAAAATGTGAAAAAAATAAAATATTAAACTCAGGTAACCTCCATGTTAATTAACTTGGTGGTATACTTGCGCAACATATACACACTCACATATATTTATATATACATACATATATATTTGATTTCAATAGAAAAAAAGTTTTGTTTTTTTTCAAATACATAAGAAATGGTAATCGGATGCAGTTAGTCGATAAGCGGAGATGCATAAAATTACATATCAATACAGAAATAATTTATAGCTTACAGGAAATAATATTTTCTTCAATAAATCTATCGTAAGTACTAAGGGAGACCATAAGGAGAAAGCGATTTTACACAACTTGATTTCTACCATTTTTATACATACACAAATACACATATCAATATTTATTTGTGTGTGCACAAGAGGATAAGTATGTCGGAAGACTGCTTCTGTTCTGTTCTAGAACGTTGAGTTGTTAGCAAACCAAAACAAGTTTGGAGATATCTTAGTGGACTTACATTTTTATAAGATAGATATATTAATAATTTAAGTGGTTTAAAAAAGATGGCTTTCAAATGATGTAATGGAAATATAAATATCAAAGAAAAAATAAAAGTAAATTTTTAATATATTTATTGTAAATCCATAGTACCAAATAGTTAATCCATACAAAGTTCGATTGATTAATTATTTTTCACCAGTAATTGATGAAAAAAAACTATTACATTTTATCAATCAAAGTTCTTCAATCGATTTGCTTGTCATCTAGAAAAAATATTAAATAGCTATGGAAATCATAAAACACAAGGATAAAGGTTTCACGACTAATTGCTTAGCCAAATCTGTTGGAAAGCAACTCGAAATAATTAAACATTTGATAAAAGTAAAAATAAGAATCTATGCTTAAAATTAATTTTTAGTATTATCAAAAATATTAGGGTTTTTAGACGACTTTAACCATTTTCTTGATTTAGGGTTTAAGACGATTCTGATGTTTGATTAATTTAACTTTCGTTTACCAGTTTAAATGCCTCAAATGTAGTCCCTTTGCACAAAACTAATGCTAAAAAAGTATATTTTGTGGTTGATTGGATAATTGATCGATTAATTGTGCTACCACACATGTAAAACAATAAAATTAGACTCAACACAAGCTGCTACCTTAATAATTTGTTTCCCCTACTTAATGACATTTTATTGACTATAAGATTTCTAATGTGGACTAAATATGTTTAATAAACCCAACCACAATGTTTAAAAAACCTCAAGAACATTTATAAAGATCTAGTTCAGTTAAAGCTTTCTCAAAGTATTGATCATGAAGTAAGTTTGCCTTTCAGAATACTTTACAAAAAAGAAATGAGGTAGATTAAAAAAGAAAACCTGATAAGAATCAATGAAAGCTATTAACTCTAAACTTGACTCACAACTAGAGAGACTCACGCTAACCTTAAAACTCGCTTTAAGCTTTTTCTGCTAATATTACCATGTAAAAAATCTATCGAAGCGAAATTAAAATGCATAAATAATTTAAAATATATATAAGAAATATATGAAAATGGATTAATAGAGACCACTCTGTAACAATGCAAAAGTTAAACACAATTGAAACTTCAAGAGCTTATTTAGCAGTGAATTATAATGTTAATGGTTCAATCTGCATAAGGGTAACTTTATTTTATCCTCTACCTATAAAAAATAAATGTGTTCTAATCATTATTTACTTAAGTAATAAGAATGAATTATTTTCTTAAATTGTAAGGCGATTGCATTTCTATCTTTTATATATAATATATATATATATATATATATATATATATATATATATATATATATATATATATATATATATATATATATATGTGTGTGTGTGTGTGTGTGTGTAAAAATAGGGATGCATGCTATATAAAAATAAACAACTTACTATCGACGAATAGTAAATAGTTTTACAGGGACAGATTAAGAAGGCAAGTTATATCCTTGTTAAAACAGAATCAACTAGTCGCTCTATCACAGTGATATTCAACATGCTACAGTTTGTAAGAGCTTAATCCTAACGCTAGAAGCTGTATAAAATCACGCAATACTATAACTAAACCACCATAAGCTAATAAAATGATAATAAAACCATGAACTTTAAATAGACTCAAGAACATAACGCACGTAAACTTCACAGACCGTAACACAGAAGTAAGGTGTCGCTAGTCAAGAGCCTATACAATAGTCCACTGATTTGAAACAAGCTTTCGATTGACTATGCTACGATTGCTATGTACTGACTTGCTTTAAAGGCGAAGTTTAAAGCGTCATACCATTCACCTTTTACCCTATCCTCAAGTTCTATCGTACTGACGTATTCTTTCAAGTAAGTCTTGGACCTTCCCTTTCCGTTATCTGCCAAGTAAGTGCTGGAGTACCTCAGGGAAGAATCCTAGGACCTCTCCTTTACTCTTTATATACTTATGACATCCCCTAGCACCCCAAAACAATCCTTGTAAGAATGATCCTAAAAATATTGCAGATGTGATGCTTTTAATTTCCTTAATTGACCCAACTACTCGAGAATCCTTGCCACTTTCGCAGATCCTTTCTGCCCAAGAAAACCACTTTCTTGCATCCGATAATACCCAAACTTGCTACTTCTTGGTACTTATTGTCCCATGCTTAAGGCAATGGAGGATAAAAATAAACGAACAGAAAAGTGCCCGTCATATTTGCTCTTCGGCAAGACACCGAAATATTAGGTAGACAATCATCTTCGTCTTGTTTTGAAGGATAATTGAGCATAATTTCGTTCAGCTAAGAATAAAAAATTAGATTTGTATAAAAAAGAAACAAACTTTCATACACGTCTATTTAAAATATATACGTACTAATAAATAAATAAATAAATATATAAATATTATAAAAATATTATAATAAATAAATATACGTACTTTCATATTTAAAATATATATATATAGATATTTATCTCAAGAAGGCTTGACGTTAGTTTCTCACGATATTTATTATTTTTGAATAACATAAAATGATAATAAGAATAATGAAAAGATGACGAAAGAAAGAAAGAAAAAAAAAACATAAGGGGAGTTTTGAAAAGAAGCATAATACAACAAACTAAGGCATATATTATATTTGTTGTTGTTGTTGTTATATTGCACTGTACAAAGATAGACAAGAGACAGGAACAAAGAAGTATCTTTTGTTCTACCTACTGTATCTTTATTTTGCTTTTTAAAGACAAGATATCTTATCACTCGTATTCACAGATTAAAGTCGAGGTCCGAGAACAGAATAAAATGATGAACAAAAAAAAAAAAAGGTCAAAACGTCACCCGTCCAACAGTGATAATAATATGCAACTAAACAAATCCTGAGAAAAATAACGCTAAAGGAATCATATTTTTCACCCAAGCATTGTACAAAAATGGAAATAAACGATTAAGATTGTGAAGAAAATCACATAGGTATATTGATTTTCTTCACAATCTTAATCGTCTATTTCCTCTCCAAACATATGAATCCAATCTTATGATTGGATTCTTTAAATCTAAACAAAGAGACTTTCTACCAACTAAATCGAATGTCTAATTTCATATTATTTTTTGAATAAATAAATATTTAGAAAAAATGAAGGGGAGAAAATTCAGTTAAAAAATCAAACAAAAAAAGCTAGATTTAAGCTATTTATCTCTCTTACTAACAAAGACATCCCATTCCCTCTAATTCTAATTATTAGCGAAAGATTTTGGGTTAAATTTCAGGCTGCGAAATGCATTTTCATGATTCATTTCTCACTTTCTGCTTTTATGATAATTTGATATTTCAAATTTCAAGGCAAAGAACTGTCATAAATTTGAACGATCTTAATATTAAAGAGATTTATAAGTTAATTAAGATTAATTAATTAAAAACGAACTTATTTTGTAAAAAAAAGTTGATACTTAAGAAATATTGGACTCGTAAATCATAAAAAGTCTACATATACATTTTTTGGTGAAGGTCGTTCACTTTTAATGACATAATTGCAGGGAAGGAAGATTTTTTTTTAGAAAGCCCGACGTCTTTTGTCCATCTGTTTTTTGTGTTTTCCTTAGTTATTCCCGGCTGGCTAAAGATTTTTTTTTTTCGATGCTTTGTCAGGTTGTATATACAAACCTTGTGCATCTGCATCGTACTAAAGCATCAAAATCCTTTTCTTCTTCTTTTATAAAAGTCAGAGTATGACTTCCCCCTCTACATAATCAAAGAAGCATCTTGTTTGCCAAAGTGAAGCTTGCAGTTGGTTTAACAAAAAAAAAAAATCCGCATAATATCTCAAAAAACCTGTTGGCAAAAGCTCCAAAAAAATAGAAAAATGTTACTTCTTTGCAGCCCAGTAAAACACAAGAAAAAAATAACTTTGGAATTCAGTCACTAAAGATTCATATTTCGAAGTATTCCCTTTCAATTTCTGTTTAACTAAGCGTATTATACTAATGATTAGCTCTTACAGTTAATGAAAAATATCAAAGTAACAGATTCAATTGCCTTAATGAACTTTTTAAATCGAGATTAAATCTTGGTAATAGTGAATAAAAGGCAATGTAGAAAATTAATTAGTATACTGTCAAAACTAAAAAAAAAAAAAAAAATAAATAATAATAATAAAAAATACTAAAGTAAATCAAAATTATATAGGATAGGTCCAACACCATCCAAGCAACACCTGTAAACCTAACATTTCCTGAATGTATACCATCCATGTGCAGCAACTAAGGCAAAATTATATAATTCTTGTTTTATTTTAAGTATTTTTGTTGATTTAGCTTTTGATAATGTAAGATTTTGGGAACCAAATGTAGAAACTAGAAACTCAGTGGTCAATTATATGAAGATAATAAACTAAAAAAAAAGCTTTAAAATTAATAATTGCCAAATATCAAATCAGTCAATTGTGTCATCCTGGATTATTATCAGCGTTGATTTCATGTTATCAGTGTTTTTTTATTTCAGCTGTTATGCTCTGATTGTTATTAGCGTTGCCGTCGTGCTTTCAGGGTTGACTTTATTTCAGCAATTGTGTATTTATTTGAGAATTGTCAATTTTGTTTTTATTTTAGCAATTTTATGTTATATTTCAGTATTATAATTGAACTGCTTTAAACAACTCATGTTAATAACTTAAACTTAATAAAAAGAACTAATTTATTCATCATATGTATTAAAAAAACAAAAACATTAGCAGTTTTAGTTTTGAAAGAATAGTAGAAGAATTTCCCTACTAGGAGAGAATATAAACGATACTATTAAAACTAAAGAAGTGTTAGTAGGTTCTAAAGCGATGCATCTGCAAACAAAAGGGCAATGGCCAAGGGGAGGTAGAACACATGGATAAAAATAAAATTAAACATGTTTATATACTCGAAGCGTTTAAACTACATTACACACCTTCCTGATATCACTATGTAATTCTAATTATTTCTAACTTATTATACTTAATTAAGAAATAACATAAGAAATGTTATACACACTTATATGTACACAACTTTACTCACTATTGATATTAAGGTATATTTGACATATTTCATTAAATACTATGGTAATTCTTTCATCATTAACAGAAACATACATTAAATATCTCAAATTTTCATTTAAATATTTATAAATTTGCTTAAAATAACATGTCCCATAAAAAAGCTGATGGTTAACATAAATAATTCAAAGCCAATGTTCTGGGTTTTTTATGTGATTTGTTTGTTTGGTTTTTTTTTTTTGGTGAATTAAAAAATAATCTTATTTTTAACCTCAAAAATATTTTAAGTGAACAAAGAAAAAATAACTTTCTTTTTTTAGAGGGGCTTTAACTGGTACGAAATCATCCAAAAGAAAAAAGGAGGGGAAAATTGTGACAGTCCAGAATTCAGGTTTATTTATAAATATATTTGTATGCTAAAATTCTCTTGAGGCTTCAGGGATAAATACACACACACACATATTTATATACATACTTCTACATCACGGGAGTTAACAAGAAAAACCCACACTCAAGTCAAGAAAAAAAAATAAACTACACAAAAATTTCTGAAGGACACAATAACGCAGAAGGGTGGGGTCAACACACAATACAGCGGTGACCCCAGTGGGACTAGACCCCTACTAAATAAGGTCACAAAACTTTTATTCACTTGAATAATAAATGAGTTATTTTATTGGCATTTTCATAAAAGGAGAGAAAAATAGTAGTATTTTTTCCGATAAAAATATACATTTTGACATACCTACATTTAAATTCTAAAAAATATGATATTATGGCTTTTATCTAAAAGGTTTTTAACGAATGAAATAGATTATACTTTTTTACGACCTGATCAACAGCCTCCTATTAAATAGGAAGTTTTTGGCTTTTATTTAAAAATATATTTTAAATCTGTAATCTATACATCGATAGTTAATTAAGTGATTCTAGCTCTTAGAGTATAATAAATTATTGTAAATATAATAACATAATATACTATTTACTATATAATAATAATTTAATTATATTTTTTTTACTTTTCCTCACTACCTATAGTAGGAAAAGTATTGTTTTATAATTAGATTAAAAAAAAAAAATCTAAAAGGCAAGATAAGATTCTAAAATGCGTTTAGGACTTATAAGTTTTCTTGTTAACGTCAGAATCTGTACTGATAATTTTTGCATCTTATGGAAAAAAAAGTCAAATATAACACTGATAGACTATGAAATTTCAATCAAAATAAATAAATTACATTTTTTCCAACGTTTCAACCAATTATTTCGGCCCATCATTCATCAGGCTTGTACTGGAAAGAATTGTGTGTCTTATACGCTTCTTTAAACATGTAAAGGTGTTTACACAACAAAATATTGATGACATTTCCCAGAATCATTCACTTATACATTGCAGTCTTGTATAAAATGTTGGGAATTCCTTTATGATAATTTGGATTTGGCTTCTCTGTTTCTTTGTGTTTTGTTCATATTAAACCCAACCAAAAATAGCCTTGCTTTAAGGGAAACAAACCTCACTTGGGTGAATAAAGTGCCTGAAAGTGTTAAAAAACAAAAAAAAGATAAAGGGATTTTTTGGTTGGTATTTAGAATTGTTAAATAGACAGGGTCATTTTCATTCAAGAGCCTTCCTCTCGTTTAGATTTCATTCAGAAAAAAAACTATGACGACAAGTAAACATTGGTAGAAGGGTTTGTCCAAGCTACGATTCGTGTGTGTTTGTTTATGTAAATCAATCTGGTTTTTTTGGGCACAGGAATTGAATAATACGAGGCGAGAAGGAGTAAGGGTGGTGCCATGCTGAGGATTTGCAACCGCAAGATCCACCTGGGCGTTTATCAAAGGGGGAAGCCGAAATCTACAAAAGTAAAACTTCCTTTTGTTACATTCTGTAGCTTCCCGTATTATTTTTTTTTAATCGAATAGTTAGGCAACAATCGACACTGTCGAACAAGTACGTCTTTATTCAAATGTGTAATATACTAGAGAGAGAAAAGCATGAACCTGAAAAACATATTTGGTAATAGCTCACAAAAAAATAGACCCTATAAGGAAGTACAGATGTAGAAGTAGACTGTTGCGAGATGGCAAGAATTAAATTAGGATATAAGGGTGAAGGGTGGAAATATCTCTTTTCCAAGGTACATCAAAGAGGACTCATAAGAACCGTAGTGTTAAATCGACCGTGACGTGTCGGAGAAGACACGCGCTGAGGTACGAGCAAAGGGTATGTTCGATACAAAGGGAAAGCCCACCTTGCGACAAAGGGACCTCGGCAGGGTTTGGGCCCTCAAACAGACTAAGCGATCCCTCGATCAACTTACACTGGCGTCAATGAATAAAAGAAGGATGTTGAAGATGAGCACTCTGAACCTTCAAAAAGAGAATAACAATGTATCGGACTTTAGAAATAAGAAGCAAATATAAGAACCATTTTTTCTTCTTAGAGATATAAAAAGGTGTTACGAAAAAGGGTTTATTGCCCTTTTGTTAGAATAGGGGATGGGTCATCTTCAATAGTTCAGTTAGGCATCCGGACATTACCATGTCAGATGAAAACCATTTCTATTCAACAATATGAGAGGAAAGCGGAACAAGATTAAAGATCTGGAGAAATAAAGATCGACGGAACAAAAGTACACATGATAGAAGTTTAAAGCAGCATTGAGGGGGAAATTTTAAGAGAAAAAAAAAGGTGTGAAGCAATTGTAGATATAGGCCAGAGATGAAGGTCGAACAAACACATCTCCCTCCATTAACTGTGCTATAAATATAATTTAAAGACTCCTAAACATTCCAGACCAAATTGCAAACTGACCGAATATCGAGTAGTTAAACAAATATTCTACTTCCTTTTGAGATATCACATACTCATTGAAAGGCGGATTGCTAAAACAATCCGCCTAACCATATACATATACAAATGGGAATTAACGATTTTATAATATACATAATATATATTATATATTTAAACTGGATTTTAGATAAGTATGAGTCAGGAGTAGGATAAAATTCTAAGTCGAGTTTATCCACCGTCAGCAGCTGACTTGGTCAATAACATGTATTTTTAATATTCGTTATTTAATTTTTTTTAAATAATTCTATCAATGGATTATATACTTACTTATTTCACGTCGTGTTTTTTTTTTTTATCAATAATCTATAATAGTCCAGGGATAGCGTGCACGAAAGTGACTGATTAACATCAAGCTATAATTTTGTGTGTAAGTGTATCTTTTGGTGCTTTTTATGAATATATGGTCAGATATGTTTGTCTATGGCACATAGCTTGGTTAGTAGACCAAAAAGCAAGTTGATGTTAGTTTGTTAAATGTTATGAGACCACTTTGCTTTGAAGAAATATTTTAATAACTAGCTTATCAATTGACAAACTAACATTAACTTGATTTTTGGTCAACTAATAATTTTGTATTCTCGTGGAAATGGAAATCAAATTGCCCGCCAAAATGGATGGGACATAGCCAATCTTCGTCGGTCTGTTTTTAACAGCCTATGACCAAGGTATGTCTCACAGACGAACTTAGCCGACCACATATTCTTAAAAAGCACCATAAGATTATGTTTTTTATGTAAGTCAGTCATGCACGCTATCTTCTGGACTATAACTATCTTATGGAATCTATAGATTGTAAATAATATTACGAATATAGTTATAAATAATTTATCAGTCAACTGTATACAATTAAATGCCATTTAATTTATCTATATAACAGTTATAAATCTACATCGCCAAACAATGAAATTAATTTCAATTTTATTTATACATAATAATGCCACCAACCAACGCTATTAAATTAAATATCTCGTATGCATGAGGGAAAAAGTCAATTGACTAAGAAATATCAAATTTTACACACATATAGTATTGATCATAGAGAGTATTATTTACCATAAATATCATAAGGAATTAATTAATAATTCCTTTTTAATCTTTATTCAAAACTGAAAGAGTTTGACATAATCAACTGACACATCAACTACAATCTTATTTTTGGAAAAAATTTTACTTCTTTTACTTTAGGTAGACCATAATTACCTTACACTAGTACATTTTTAAATATACTATCATCCATATATCACCCATTCTAAACAAATTAAATAAGAACAACAATTTATCATAATGAATAATCTCTAATAATGATAACAAGGAAAAAAACGAGGAATATCAATGGCAACCCAGTTTTGGTATACGTTTTTAATTTAATGTTATTCTAAAAAGGTATAAGTAAACATATATTAACATAAGTTACATATATTAAATCATGATAATAATAATAGGATTTAATGTTTTAGCACGACTTTCTTAATTAAATTTAGCCATATTTAAACCTATATTAGTTTAAAAGGAAAATTCGTTTATTTTACTATTGGACAAAAATCAATTAGATGTAAACATTGTCCTTTGTTTACATCTAATTGATTAACAAAAAAAATAAAAAAATCTATAAGAAAAAATATTTAAACAATTTACGCGATTCGCTACTTTAATGAAATGTATTATTAATTGCGATAAACTTAACTTCCTTACAGTTAAAATGCTTAAAAGCTGTTGGAGTAAAAAACTTTGTAAATAAAACTGAACGACTTAACCAATCTTAACCACTTTTGGAATTAAAAGAACTTTTAAAAAAGGTAATAAGAATGGATTTTGATTGGACGAATTTAAATAGCCAATGGGATTTAACTTAATACAAAATCTAAACTGGTTTCGACCAATCCGACCGCGACTTAAGAAGTAAGTTTTTTTTTTTTAAAGGTACATATTTAAAATACAGAAGGGTGCCAAGGGAACCCCTTAAACCCCCTAAAAGTAACAACCCAAGGTAAAAAAAAGGTCCCTAAACTCACCAATCTGGTACAAAAGAGGGTGCAATAAAAAGGCATTTTTAACACCCCGATTATATTTGGTATTCAACGCACATACTACGACCCCTTTTTACCTTTAAAATGTAAGCGATAAACTATAAAATGGTAATAACGTAAAATGTGATTTACATAAATAACTTTAACAATAGAAAAACAAAGATAAAATGTTTACAAAGATTTCTTTACGTACCGTAAATTTTGCTTGTACAGTGATGCAAGACATTGAAAATCAAGAGATATTTAGAATGAAAGACTTCTAATGCATACCTAAAACAGAAAAGAATACAAAATTAGTTTTCAATCATCAAAAATATTCTGTTTATAAGTTATTAAATAATGATTTAAAACAATATTAAACTAGAAAGGAAGCATTGACAAAATAAAATAAAAGTAATAAGAACTAAGCTTTATGATGAAAAAGAAAGTTAAAAAAAGCATAAATTAAAAAAAAACAGTAAATTAGAAGACATGCGCCAACATAAACAGAACAGAAATATACGTCAGTCGCGTGTAAAAAAACATATTTCTTGTCTCATTAATCATAATGAAGACACAAGTTTTCCTAATAAAACATGGTGAACAGGTAAAAACACTAACTTATTAACTGATAAGGATAAGAAGTAAATAGCAACCGGCACGAGCAACACCCAAACCACCAATGATAACCCAGTTTTATTATGAGTTTTTATTACTCAAAGATAGTCAGTTTGGACGATCGTAAAAAAACTAAATCGTCAGATGAAATAGAAAAAGTGATAAGTCAAAAGAAAGAATAAAAATCGGCCCAAGAGAAGTTAAAGTTAACAAAATAAAGACAAACTTTCTCATAATATATGAGTTCATAATTACTTAGCCCAGTGTTTCCCATTTATGAGTTACATTTAATTATTATTGAACATTTCATCAAAACTTATTATGTACAAAAATAACTTCTCCTCGGCGGGAAATCGAACCTGGTCTCTCTCCGTAAAGTGTTAAAAGGTATTTTCTCAGGAACTAGATTTTTCCCGGGAAAACGGCTTATATACATAGACTTAGATACATATTTAAATGGACTACATTTCAATTTTTTTTTTATCAAAATCGTCAAAACCGTTTCTGAGAAATAATTGTTTTTCTTCGTTATACAGAGTTTTTAGGGGCAGCGCCTCCAAATTTGGAACTAAATTTAAATTCTCGATTTCGCCTCGGGGAATGATTTTTCTGGACATGTCACATTTTGTAAAAATCGGCCCAATAGTTTAGGCTCCATGCGTCTGCACATTCGACGGACAAACATTTTTTAAAAACAACTTTTTTTGACCATTCTATAATTTACTAAACTAAAAATAAGGGAAACTCAATAGAATTCATACAGCAAAAAAGTAAAAACATATTAGGATGTTCTCTTTAAAAAATATATATAAAAAAATAATTTAAAAAAAACATTTAAAAGAAAATAATGTAAAATAAAAAATATGTTCTCCTAAAAAAAAGGACGTAAGAAACCGGTTGTCTCTTATAAAGGCAATTAATTATTTACTTCATACTTCTATTGTACTATAGATAGACTAATATATAGATTAATAGACTAATAGATGAATTAATATATATTCAAGTCTTAGATTTGGGTTATTTTTTCATTTAACAGAAATTATTAATGTATAATTAATTCTATATGGTTTATTGATTTAGCAAATACCTTTCATTATTCACAATACAACCCGCAATTTACCGGATACTCTTTTCAAATTAATAAAGTTGTAAGGTTTCTTAAAGCTATTAGTTGATATAATGAATGAAGGTTGTTGTAGAGTTTAATGCGCACCTAATACTCGATATATATATATATATATATGTGTGTGTGTGTGTGTGAGTGTGTGTGTGTGTTCAACATTAGAATTTGATATAGTAAAGATTAGTTAAATACTGTAATTTAAACAATGGAATGAAATGAAATTCTACTACAATCTAGATCAGAAACATAATATAAAAAAAAACAAAAAAACATTGATACAACAATTAAATCCTTATAAAGACGATTGATAAGTGTTATCATGAGACTCTTGTTGATATTAAAGATGAATACGAGACTAGTGATAATGTGTATTGAGCATTCCATTAAAATAAATACGTCATTTAATCTTATAGTAACTTAATATTAAAGATGAATACGAGACTAGTGATAATGTGTATTGAGCATTCCATTAAAATAAATACGTCATTTAATCTTATAGTAACTTATAATCAGTCTTATCAGTTTGTTTATAACTGTATAGATAATGCCAGTTGAAACTATGACATATTCAACTTACGATTTGAATAACAGGTTAAATATAAAATGTAGAAATGTAACAGTAAAAATAGTTTCAGGTAAGATCTGAACTGTAGTGATCTAAGATTTGTATTAATCTGATGAAATATTATCCACTAGTTCAACAAATCATCCAAATTCCTTTAGAGTTGGAGGAGTACTTTTTTAGTGCAGATCATAGGTAATATTCAAGACAGTTCTGCTTATTAGACCCCAGTCGTCAGTCTATTGGTGGCTCATACTGGTCTTATTTGCCCCAAATCTAATAATAATTATTTAAATTATTTTTTATTGTACATACATTGGTTTTTAATAAAATAAAAAAAAGAAAATTAAAAATAGCTCGATTATTGTACAAATAAGCCCTTAAAAACATGTTAGTCAAAACGACGATGGTTAATGAATAGACAATAGGTGAAACCCATAAGTACCTACTCTGGGGTAAAAATCAAAGGTGAATATTAAAACAAAATTTTTAGTAAGAAAATTGTACTTCATCCAATATTATATATTCATAACACACCTCTCTCTCTCTCTCTATATATATATATATATATATATATATATATATATATATATATATTATAAGTAGTCATTTATTTGAGGGATCGATGGCATCGCTCTAATTATGAACGGGTGCCAAGACAATCCTCTAGATTTAATTAGGCGTATAAAAAACACAGCGAACATCAGAGTCTTAGAGTAGAAAGACTTTGAAACTATCACTGTCAAGAGCCAGCTTTCAATGAAATTACTTTGTTTGATTTTATATATATACAATATACATATATATATTTAAACATATACATTATTTTTGCTCTCATGCTAACCCTTCTTCTATTTTTATTAGTATCGTAGCTTAGGAGTATTTTTCGAAGCAATGAAAAGAAAAGTGTTCATCTTCACAATGTAGAAGCATGACAATTTAAAAAATAATATTCTTGATGTAATTTAATTTAAAAAAAAAAAAAAAAATTATTAAGTTTAAAATCGAATTGTGTTTATTTTAAAAAAATGCATTCTTCTAAGTGTTAATTACATACATATTGTTATGTAATTTACATATTGTTATGTAATTTGTTACTAATAACGATGGATTATAAGTTGTATTGTGATCAAATAAATAAGGTAAGACGATATAAGATAATAGAACATTTTTCTACTCGCTGCTTGGGCCATCATTATATTTATTACAGAGTTTGAAAAGTTGTATTATACAGTTAAAATTAACGATATGTCAAGGAAAGGAAAGCTAAAAGAAATAAATAAAATATAAAATAAATACAATAATAATTGCATTGATAAAATATATAGAGGAGAATTTGAGAGTTATCGTAGAATATGAACTGTATCGAGTTTTATGTCAAAGAAAATGAGGCCAGGAGAGAAACAGTGGCCCCCTAGAGGGCGGCGTCTTGGCTTCGGATCCTGTCAATTTCAGATATGATTTATGGAAAAGTCTCGAAGGCAGGAAACTAAAACAAGAGCAGCAAAGTGGAAAAGTTACTTGAAAAAACAAGAGGTTTTTTCTTTTTCCTCAACTGTTTCCTTTCCCCTTACAGACTCATGGTGCCTTTAAAAACGAACCGGTGAAAAAAAAAAAAAAAAAAAAAGCGAGGAATTGTGTAACAAGAATCGTAAATTCTCATCCCTAGAGAACAAGGAAAAGTACATGAAATATGACAGTATAAAGCTCGATAAAATAAAAAGAAAAGAAAATAGGAAACCATGATGTTCCGATAATACTAAAGTTAATAAGAATAAATTATCAAAATACATTAACTTAAATTTGATTAATTATAATAAAATAAATATCATTTATATAGTCGAGTAGTGTCCCGACGACGACGCACCTCGAAATGATTTGTTATTGCTAAGCTAATAAGGCAACCACATTTATTCCGATAAAAATAAATGCTTGTTTTGATTTGTTGGTCTTCAAATAGATATGATAACTTATCTATATTAATTTAATTTTCTTTTTAAAATATAAAATTAAGCCTGTTGCCTCGAGCTTAACGGTTCGTTAATAAATAAAAAACAAAGTTATCAACAGGAACATTATATGGCGCCCGTTTGAAAAAGCTATCCAGAGATAAACTATTCCTAACACTTACTTGAGGAAGTGAAAAAGAGCGGTCGTCTGTCTCTTATCTCGTCGTGTGATAAGGAGAATGTCCAATGCAGTTCACATTTATACAATACTAATCAAATTAACATTCAGCAGTTTGTTCAAGATTTTGATTTAAACATATTTTTTAACCAATTTGTATTAGAAAATATTGGGTACATTTTAAAAAAAACAACAGAATTTGTAATTGATTTTATATTAGTGAAAGCTATGCTTCCACTTTTATAATGTAAGAGTCTTAAATGCAAAATTGAGACAATTCAAATAAATTTAAGAAATAATTTATTTGAAAAAATATGTGTGTTTAATAAAGACATAAAAGTAATGTTTTATAATAGTAAACAGCGTTTAGATTAAGCGATATAACTAATAAACAATATTCTGTTTATAATAGACTGCCTCACAGTCACTGAAAAGTGCGATGGCACATGTATTGTTATGCCCAGATGTTTAAATGTTTGGCCTTAACAATGTCATTAGGAACTTAAGCCGAGATGTAGACGAAAACAAACCATTGTTGTTTTCTTGATTCAGACCTTGTTTGCACGTCCGGTTTTTCCCAGATGCCTCCTTGTCGGGTTAATGTCGAATCCACACGAGCTTGCAATTGACACACTGAACTAATGAACTTTTCCACGGATCTTTAGTATAGGATGGAGAGGGGTAGCGAAAAAACGATTAATTTTCTATTCTGCCATCGACCTTTTTTTTATGTTTGCAACTTCACCTTTTGGTAATATTCCCTGCGGACAATGTTTTCCATTATGTCTCATCCTCATCCTCATCTATTTAGTCTTTCACGGATCTCGTTGCTTTTCTTCGTTTGAAGAAGTGGTTTTAAGAGAGGAGATATGAAAACTCTATACAGACTTTTGTTGTTTAAAAGCCATTTATAACGTCGGAAAGCCCTCCTGTTTCTTCGTCTCTCTTTAAAATGAAAAACATTGATGAAGCTTCTGTTTAGTTATCATCAAACACCGGTTTTTGTTAACTAGAAGTGTCTTTAACATCATCTTCTTTTACCTGGAGCACTTAAGATAGATGATCGTGACCTCCGCACGTCTTCCGATATTACTTTTGTCCACTTTCGGGGGGGTTTTTCAAGTAAAAAGCAGATGGCTTTTCAAAACGATATTTACAGCCTACCCCAGCAGTTACAGAATTGTAAGAATTATTCAACCCTTTTGTATCACTTCTATCAACCGTGTCCATGAAACAATTCAGAAATACGAAGACAATTTCTACCACCTATATCGTATATCAGTCAACTTGTAGAAGAAATTACATTGAAGAACTAGTAAATACCCATTTCCCTAGGTACTCAGGACAGTTTTATTGCTCTCTTTATTCTTTCACTAAATAGAATCTTCTAAAACGCATAATACGTAATTTTTTTGTAGATTTACTCCTTGCCTTTTGTTACGAATTCCTCTCTTATGATGATGATTTTTTTGTGGCTGGAATGAGTTCGGTCTGGGGTTTTCTTTATAAAAAGACCTGGTAAAGATTCACAGGTTTCTCGCAAAGGTCAAAGAAATTCCTAGAAAGGTCCTTATGAAGGTCTTAAAGGTTCGTCCTTTTGTTTTGACGCTCATTCTCTTTTCCTTTTTGTAAAAACATCTGCCTTGCTTAAGGGCGACTTGTAGTTAGTTATGCTTGCCATACCAAGCAATGTTACAACAGAACTTGATATTAAATCCATACCAAGTTATTTGTGTTTACAATGTTATTACGTAATTCTGACGAGTTTAAAATATTATTTTCAAAAAGCTAAATATGCTTTTAAACAGTTCAGATGGTTTTTTAGTTAAAAATATTAACAAAAGCAATGAACAAAAAGCAACTATGTTTTTCTATATAATAGTTGCAATTATTATTGTTACCTGTTGAAAAGAGCAAACATAATCTGCTATATTAAAATTGATACAAATGGCATAAATTAGAACGTCCATCAAGCAGGTGTAACGGTTTCAACAATTACTTATTGCAAAGGCAAATATTAAATACTAACTACTTTGCATATCGATAACCTAAAGAGCAGTTCAGAAGATAAACGTAAAGTAAAATTCATGGTATCAACAACTATTAAACAACAAAATGAAAATTGTTTAGTTTTAAATTGCTGGTAAAAACGGTAGATAATAAGCCGGTAGATAAGTGTCGCAGTAACGAGACGATGAAAACCTGCATTATAATTGTACTTCCCCAGACATTTACTTCATTGTGTTGAATGAGTCAGACAAATGTTAATGTCTACATGCAAGCTTAATTACATTGATATGACATTTAACCAGTTCAACGTCAATGTTTAGAAAATATAATGGAAGATTTTTAAACTATAATCTATTACGCTAAACTATTTAATGTTATGCAATTCTTTTATTTAATGATAATCAAACATTATAAAGGTAAAATTAAGTAAAAAACGAATGTCACTCTAAATTCTAAATTCATGAATTAGGGCGATTCCAGTAATTCCTACGAAATGTTAGGTTTTAAGTAAAGTTAAAAATGTAAATTCTTTACTTAATCATAACAATAAGAATACGATATACGACATCAAGGTTATCGACCATCCGGATGAACACATCGCATACTTGGTGTCTTTGAGGATAGGAGATGAATTTGAAGATAGTTTTAGCTATGAGTTCCTTATTATTAGACTCAAATGAAACTGAGGTATTGTAATAAAATACTACTACTATGATTGTATGCGGCTTTCAACCGCATGTAATCATCATCGTTGGAGCCGCGGAGCTACGTCAGCGACAATAGCTGGACAGAGCTGTGAACTTGCCTCTATCTACTTTAGTCCATACCTCTGATGCTAATAATGATCAGTTGTGGTTGACAGCCAGTTTCAACATAATAAATATATTGTGGAAACACAGAATGTCATTATTTTAATTCTATCACATCAATTTTAAAAATCAAATGACTCTCCTAAGTCTCCTTCTTCTGCAGAAAGCCGCAGTAGAGATTTTGCAAATCTAAACGTTTCGAACCGATAACAGAAAAGTCGGAATCCTAAAAAATCTGTAACGCGATCTCCTCCGACCGAAAGAATCTGTTAAGAACTTTAACTCCAGAAATATTGAAAAATAGTGTCTCCAACATACCGATCTTGTCTTGAATACACTCTTAATTTAAATGGTTCTTTGTCAGTCAGTACGATTGAGGCTGCAAAACTTAAAAATTCATTTTAGAATTTCAGCTCTCAAGAGGATTTATTTTTAAGCTAAGGAACCCGACATTACCTTTTCAGCACTTCTTTAGATTGTTACTCCCCTTATTAATAAAATAGAGGGGAGTAACCGTCTAAAGAAGATGTACGGAATGTTCTTCTATAGACTGTTACTCCCCTTATAAAATCAGAAGTGTATATTCCTTTGTCCCAAAGTACATTGGACTAAACATACCTTTGTCTTAATAGTTATTTAGTCAAAGTCATTTACTTTATAAAAAATCATAGGGGAGTAACACTCTATAGACGTACCATATTTTCCAACAAAAGGAATATTATATACCATAACATAAAAGAACCTTAAATTTCTAACAATAAAGTGGTCTTATTTTTTATTGGAAGATTTTCTATTACATTCAATCGAACCCTATTACATTAGATATATTGACTACATATTTGCTTCACATATTCGTTTTTTCAAAACAGCACACATTCCATTTGATTATTATATATATTTAAAGAATAAAAGAAAATAATTATATAACGAATCAACGATTGCATATTATTCGTATAATGAACAAGTAAGATCGTTATATTATTGGATAAGAAACGTAAAGTAATTATCCAATACAACAGACATCCTTCCATTGGAAGTTTCCTCTCTGTCGTACCAGTTTGCTTTGCCCTCCAGTTGGCATGGATACGGAGAACACGTAAGGCTTCAGTTAATTAACAGACACGACTTCGAGATAAGACTTCTAAGCACACTGTGTGACTTCTAACTTCACAACCTATCTCGTGTTATATATCAGACTCACTCGGAGAGAAAGTAAATCGATATTGAAAATAAAAAGAAAATCAATAGTTAGAATTAAAAGACGAAAATGTGATAATATACAAAAGCTAAATGATAATAAAGTTTGATTAAAATATCAAATGAACGTCAAAAGTAATAACAAAAAAACAAAACAACAATGGATGTACTAATATGATGTCAGTTCAAGGCAAATATGAGATATTATACAAAAAATTACTAAAAGATCGTGATGAGGGGGAATTTTATGAAGTGAAAGTTTTTAAAACTTATAAATAAATTATAAAATAAATGAATAGAAAAAAGATAATGTATTATTTACTACAAACACAGTACCAAAATGTCACACACATTTTTAGTACCAAAATGTCAAAGTAGAATTTAAATACATACACTAACTCAGTGCAAATTAAATGAAAATATAATCAAAAGCAAATCAATGTTTGATGTTTCAAGCAAACTTCATAAAGTATTAAAAAGTTTTGATATCTTAGGAATTATTAGTTTGAATTTATCATCAAATTGTCAAAATGTCACAAACGGTTTCGACCTGATTCAGGTATTAGAAGTGAAGTTAACTAGTCAAAAAATGTAAGATATATGTATACTGATACATATAGAGATGACAGACATATTTTATTTCAAAATATAGACTAGCCTAATACGGTAAGTAGAAGTTGATAATCAAATGTACAAGCGGTAATGGCAAATTAATAAAAAGTCGACAATACATTTTTGTGACTTGTCCAAAAAACTAAGATTTTATTTCTATTACGACCATTTTACATTAAAGGAATTTTATTTTTAAATCTTGAAAAAATGTAATGACGAATATTATTTTCTTTTATTTATTTATTTCAAACTTAATTAATTAAATTAATAATTTAAAAAATATAAATATATTCTGAGAAATCACCAGACCAAATTAATTAATAATTTTACAAAACAAGATGAAAGGAAACTGTAAAAAAAGAAAGGCAATTTTAAGTGAAAACAACTAACAAAATATAAGGACGATAACGAAAAATATATCAAAATAAAAAAATTACAAAAATATAAATAACAAGATATGTTAATTATTTTTTATTCGGTACATTTAATTTTATTACGTATTTTAATTATGAGCCGAGATTTCATTATTTTTTAAAATAAAAAATACACTGCCAATTAGAGTGGCACATAGCTTCCTCGCGTCCTATCGCGTAGGTATACTTTAATGATTTTAGGCTTTTAAAATCCATTATTGTCTAATTTATTTAATTTCTCCCCGAATAAGCCTGGACGCCTGGTCTCGAGGTCTCTATGCTCGCTGTGCTATTGAAGAGGTAGGTCAAATAGAGAAGTAGGGGAAGCCACCTAGCAAGCCACCTCCTATTCCCCTCGTCTATCTCCCTCCCCGCATTCTCTCCATAATAAAAACAATAAATAGTTTTAGCGATCATTAACACTTCATAGCGGTGTCTCTGTTAGTTTTACAAATATTAGAAAAAGTTGTTTGTCTCATTAAATAGATGGAGTTAGAATTTGTTCCCGACCTAAAATTCCAATTTTAAATTTAAAGGTCACGTTTACGCGAGCGTTGCGCACGAACGCTTGAGCGGATAACGTTGTCCAACGAACTCGTCCTGGGCATAGGTAAAACGAATATGTCCACCAAATTTCATCAAAATCGGTCTACTTTTACTCAAGTTATCGTCACACGTTTCAGGGGACGCGGACACTCACACCGACAGACAGACAAAAAGAGACGAGACCAAAAATGTTCCCTGATGTCTGAAGCGGATTTCTCTCTGGGAATTTTTAAAATTGGAGATATAAAACTTTTTCGTCCTCAAAAGTGAACACAATGCTTCCGTTACCTTCGGTAAGCTCGGAAGCAATATAAAAATATTTGAATCATGTATATTATTAATATGTTGTGTCGCATAAACTATTCTATTAATTCTAGTGGGATTGTTAATTAAAAACAAAAACCTATTTAAGTTGCCTTTAAAAATAAAGATGAATTATGCTATTTGGAGTCTAAAATGTCTGACTAACTAACTCTGGCACAACAGCATGTGTTAGCCTAGGCTAGCTTAAGGGTTTATTCAACTATAATATTAATGTAATTGATGACACGGGGTTACTGTGTCACTCCACTATTGTAGTACCTTAGTAGACCACTAAGGTTACTAAGCAATTGGCAGACTCAACTAGGATCTTAAAAAATTATAAAATGTCTATGTAATATTAACTTTGTAAATAAGAGTATAAATGTATAATTATTAAAAGTATATTTATTAGCATAACAATTATGTATTTTAATTTTCTGCTTGGTTTCGACAAATATTAATTATTTTATTATATTAATATTATAAAATGTAATAATTATATAGTAATTTTGTAATTAATAATTATTTGATTGCATTTTTATAACTACTTTAGGTGGGGCATGTTAATTGAAAAAGTGGGAAAAATACGTTTTGGTTCGTTTACATAGAAAAAATAAAATAAAATAAAAAAGCGGTGAAATTAATGAGGCGAGGAAAATGGATTTTTTTAAAAATAATATTTACGGTGAAACACTCAGGAAAAAGGATGGTGAAAAAAATCTAGGTTTCAATGGGGTTCATGACCTTCTGAGAAACGCAAAGAACGTCTTTCAGGTAGTGAAAGAAGTTAAAGGAATAAGGGAACACCAGATGATGGGTAAGGAAGAGAAGAAGAGGGAAAAAAAACTACTAGGCAGAATCACAGAGGAATGAAAGGAAGCTGTTAGAAGAACGAGCCAGGAAACACCTCGGACTTGAGCATCAGAGCCTTTAGCTTCAGGGCAATCCTAAGAAGTTAAGGAAGAAACAACAGGGAGGAAAAAATACTACAAAGGAATCCCAGAGAAATCTCATTAGAAACGGAGCTCCAGCTTTGAGAAATGCTCAGACGTCTCAAGATCTAACACTACTTGGAAATTGGAATTCTTCGCGTCACAGCTTTCAGGGGGTATCTATGAACTACTGAACAGTGATAAACAACTACCTATACTTAAATGTTTAGTATTTGCTTTAACAAGTTTTAAATTAAAAGATAATTAGGCTGCCAATTGGTGTGGCACATAGCTTCCTTGCATCCTATTACATAATTTATTGATTTTATGCTTTTACAAGCCATTATTTTCTAATTTGTTTAATTGTTTCCCCCTTTTTTTTAATCAGTAAAATCGTTTTGATTTTTTTAATTAAAGTATCAATGTAGAAAAAGCTAAAGAGCGCAGAAGGTTTTAATTAATCTGGAACTATCTGTGGGTTACTTTCGATAAACTATAAAAGTTTCATACAAATCAGATAAGTACTAAGCTATAAAGGTGTAAATAAATGTATGTTTGTGCGCATGTGGAAGAGAAACAAATGTGCTCAGAAGGTTGAAAATTACATGGGGCCAACAATAAGCTAATTATGACCTACCATACGAATTTAATTAGAATCGGTTAATTTGATTATGTTTAAGATATGTTAGTTCGCAAAAATTGACCGACAGACAGACATGGAACCAAAAATGTTCCCTGATGTCTGAAACGGACTTCTGTCTTGGTATTTTTGAAATCGGAGACATAAAACATTTTCGTTTTTCATAACGATCACATATAGATTCCGTTACCTTCGGTTAGCTTGGAAGCAAAAATTAACTAACTTAAGATAACAAAATTAGATAAGTTTCTAAGGTAATATTGCATGATTTCTATCTTTAGGCATGATTATCTCACGAAATGGATTAATTTTTTCCGGAAAAGTGATATTTTTCGTCGGTACATAATTGGACTAGCTTCATTCTATTCGTTTATTAGTTTCAATGATTTAAGATTCACGTGTCTACACAGACGACAGAAAGAATATTTTTTTGATTCAACATAAAATAAGATTTGTTAATTTTATAAAAATTGCTTTCGGCTTCTATAAAGCCCATCAGGGCCGATTATGGACGTCTTACGATGGTCTCCAATATAACACAGACTCACACCCTGCATATTATTATTTGATTAATTAACTCTAGATATTCCATAATCAGCACTGATGACAACCTTATAAAGACCGGAAGTTGATTTAATAAATAAAACAAGAATTATTTTTTGAGGAGGATACACTTTCTTTGCATCCTGTAAAAGTACCTTCGTAAAATGAACGAAAAATTGTATTTTTGTTTTTTTACTGAGGGGACCGACCTTAAAGCGTGTAAGTCAATCAACATCTCAAGATAGAATTTTTTCTCCATCACAATACTTTCCCTTTACATATAAATTTGTTCACAAATATTTTTAAACAAATATACAAATTTCATTTAACATTTTTTACCCGATTTTTTTTTTTTTTTTTTTTTTTTTCAATCTACTGATAAACTTTAACAAATAAATAGACTAAACTTGTTATGTCAACGATAAAGATAAATTATGAAAAGTAGAAAAAAAGTAAACTATAAAAATAATAGTAGTAATATAAAACGGCAAAAAGTTAATAAAAAATTTAATTGCTCATAAATCACTTCTCCATAAATATTTTGACAGTTCCAAAAAAAAGAGATTTTTTTTATAGCGTAAGAACATAAAATTAACTCAGATTTCGTAATTTTGGACCTAATGAAAAGCGTTAACACTTATGTTCAGATTGAAATTTATGTGATATTCTTTGTTTCCTGTCGTGTATCTTGATAATTATTTTTTTTGGTCAGTCCATAAAAAATAAATAAATGTTTCGTTATTTTTATACTTCTCATCTGCTTCTTGTTAGATGTGTTCTTTCATTTTTATGATTTCAATGCTTGAGTTTTAATGGTCAGAATAATATGTTTTATTTTTTTATTACTTCGACTGTTTTTTTTATTTTATTTTATTTTTTTTTATTTTTTTAAATATTTTAATAACCGAGTGGTGGAGTAAATATAACTTCAATATTTTACATACTTCGATATTTTATTGTTGTACATATTATATTAACCTTAGGACACTAGCGTAATTAAGAATGACACTATTTAAGCGATGAACAGTTTTTTTGAGTAATGATTTCTCAATTATAATAATTATTTTGAGCTTTCCTCCAACAGGTTTAGTAGAAAAAATTATGAGGACTGTACCTCGTAATAAGAAGTAGGGAGAAGAGGATTCTTTAACAGTTAAAAATAAAAATATTTTACTCATTTCTAGTATTCTAGCGTTAAGTATTGTCATTGACTCAATGTTAAATACCTATTTTATCTACGATTGATACAAAATATAAACATTGTATCCTCTGTTTAGATGCGCAGAAAGAGATTCTTTATGTACTTGTATTCATTGCACATGCGCGTTTCATAATTCCTCTTTTTCCGCCCTAGCGCGTAAAAAATAAGAATTCTTCCCCTTAACGCACGATTAGCGAGTTTAATTTGTTTTCTGTATTTATTATTAAAATCCAACAATCCTAGATAAAGTACGGTACGCAACGCGTGCGAAAACTGCATTTTGCTTTATTCGTGTGGTTTTACTATCCTCGCTATCGCTCGGGTGCAAACTCCACACTGTCATTCAAAATGCTACATTCCGCGCTAGACGCGTAATGTACTATTACATTATATTACTCAATCTGTAAGAAGATTAATTAAACTTATTGTATAATCTCAATAAAATTAACTTATTGTACAAAGACATTCAATCATTTGTCAGTGCTAAAACCGACGAGTTAATTTGTAAAAGAGAAAAGGTTAAATCATTACAATTTAGATTTAATCCTCACATTTCGCCCATTAAACAAAAAAGCAAACAGAAACCGTAGTTAAAATTTGATTAAAGAAAGCCAACATCCTTTATAAGTGTGCTTCTAGATTCCTTTGATGGCATAAAAGTAAAAACAATTTATTCCTTTATTTTAGTAAAAAGGGTTAAAAAAAATAAAAATAAAAAAAAAGGATTGCAAAAGCGGTCGGTCACAGATCAACGTGTGAGAGCTCTTCTAGGAAAAGACCGCAATATTAAGAGACCTCAGCAGAATTTTTATGGTCTTAAGTACCCTTAAAAAAACTTTTTAAAATAGGGTTTTTAAACACGTTTGGGTTACAGTTTCAAAAAAAAATATATATAACCTCATTAGAAGGGTAAGGAAAAAGGCTGTTACAGACATTACTGCACGTGGCTCGGGTTAGAGTTAGTGGTCATATGGACCCGCACCGGGTACAAAACGAATTAACTAAGTTTATGGAGTAGTCTAAAGGGTCATTTAGAAAACCAGTGCCGTCCTTCAGTTTATAAGGGAATTCCTTCGCAACCAACCTTTAAATATTATTCGTTTTATTTTAATACCATTTTGCTTCGTTTACACTAAATGTTTAAAACACGTCCGGCAGCAAAATAGATATGGAAGCAGCAAAACTGATTTGGAAAAAAAACAAAATTATTAATACACACAATGATCAAACGTCAGTTGCCCATGATCAGTGGGTGAATTGATAATTTATAATGATTAATTTCATTTTTTGAAAAGAAGGGAGCATTTAAGATAACATTATCTGCATATATATATATATATATATATATATATATATATATATATATATATATATATATATATATATATATATATATATAGATATATATATATATATATATATATATATATATATATATATATATATATATATATATATATATATATATATATATATATATATATATATATAATATATAGGCTCAAATTTGCCAAGTAATTTACAAAGTATTAATAAATTCTTAATAAAAATATATTTAGATCTGAGTCGATGAATTAGCGCGACTAATTTCACTAGGGAAGGGGTTGGAATTCGACATTAATTCATATGATATTTTAAGGTAGCAAATATATATATTTATTTTCAGAAAAAATAGTTTCAAGGAAATATAAGATTATATAGTGGTTCGTGGAAATTTATTTCCGATAAATTTAAATTAACAGATGAGAAACATTTATATGATTGTTTAGTTTATTATCCCAAAAATAGTTTACTTGGTATAAAATAAGCGGGTTTCAGTTCTTGTTGTTGTTTCTTTCAAATTTAAATTAAATCGCTTTAATTTTATTTGTTTTTAAACAATAAATTAAACCAAAAAAAAAGTTAATTTTAAATATAGTTAATGAGTGAAAAGAAAAGATAAATTCTTAGTTTACTTTTTAAACCTTTTTGAATAAAGATTTATATATTATAAAGATTGAATCTAATTTTTTTCAAAATTACTAAATTTTAAAGATTTTTTTTTAAATCATTATGATTGAACAAGATTACTATATTGTAAAGTATTTATGATTTAAGATCTTAATATTAAAATAAATAAAGGGGACTACTGCAAAGATCTTTTACTAGTTATTTTAAAATTTTAAGGCGTAACGATCAACATTTTGCGCAAAATGTTTTCGCAAACCTGATATCGAGCAAATTTAGGCCATACACGTCAAACATCATGTATGTGCAAACATCAAACAGCCCCAGCCCCATACATAGTCAAAAAGTTTGCGCAAACATTTTTACCGTGTATAGGGGCCTTCTCTATTATTTAAATCTTATTTTATTTATAGTTCATAATCTTGTTACCTGAGATATTATCTTATAATAGTAGGATAGAAGTATTGTTTTTGTTACTTAAAAGAAGCAGGTTGTTGAAAGTAAAAAAAAAAAAATCAAGATTCGTCTTCAGGTACACTTTTTTAAGTTTGGTCAAGTTTTTTTTATTCTCTTCTGTTTTAGGAACATTTTTTTAAGTATTTTCCCCTAACCTGGTGTACCTACTTAGTTCGAAAAAGGAAACTCGGACAGGGTTTCGTGGGGTACAACGTCAGCTGTTCGCATCCGACCAGACTCTATTTTTGAGTAGCGGTATACGAAGAGGAGAGAAAAAAAACGTGTAAAAAGGAAATACGCAGAAATACCGCAAACTGCTGTAAGAAGATAACCACAGACTTAGGTTGGGTTGTCGGCTCAAGTGAAACCATACGTACAAAAAAAAGGGTCAATTCTTTTTTTTGGGTCAAGACGATCCATGGGAAAAAAGGTTTGAAGTGTATTAGTCACGGAGGCGAAGTAAAGATAGACTAAAGGACGATTGTTTACAAGAATGAACATACTAAAAAAATAAGTGAATTTGGAACTTGTATAAATACATTAAGATCATGTTAAAAGATGCTAATAGCTTTTAGAATAAAGAAAGAAAGGAGGAAAAAATCTTTAAAATGTAATTTAAAACAAAGTAACATTATTATATAGGTAAAACAAAATAAGAACAAACAGTTTTTTTTTTGTTAACATATGTAAAAGCTTGCAAATAGTCGGCTTCTTGTCACTAAGAGTTGCATTACATAAGACTATTACAGTATAAAGAGCATAATAAAATGTACGTGGTTTTAGTGCAGGGCGTTAGTCAAACTTGTAAATACCTAATGTCATACATGTAAAAAGGAGTCCAACCACAACCGAAAACATGAAAGCAATGGTAGTTGTCACCTCAAAAATGAAAATAGTTTTAGAAATGTATAATAGAATTACGTGAATTATACACAATGATTATTTAACTAATTTAATATTAGTGATAATTACACTGACCTTAGTTTTACAATTATATTAAATGAATGCTTGATCACATGCTAAAAATTTTAGAATCCTTTTTGCCAGGATATAATATAAAACCCATAAATATATTAATGCATAAAATAAATCTTAATAGTACTGTTGAATAAACCCTATAGCACATACCAATCATTTAATAAACTATATATATATATATATATATATATATATATATATATATATATATATATATATATATATATATATATATATATATATATATATATATATATATATATATATATATATATATATATATATATATATATATATATATATATATATATATATATATATATATATATATATATATATATATATATATATATATATATATATATATATATATATATATATATATATATATATATATAAAATAAACATTTGGTTATTGGTTATAGTATTTTGAAGTAGATAGATTTATTTCTTTCTTTTTCCGTCGTTTACTATGTTTCCGCTTTTTTAAAAAAATAAAAGGTTGTACTTAAAATTAGTATAACATAAATCTAACTAAATAGATTCTGTCATTGTTATAGCTTTTTAATTTAAATTTAATGCTGTCCTATAATTTGTTTATAAATCTTCAAAAGTAATATATATATATATATATATATATATATATATATATATATATATATATATATATATATATTCCGTTTGTTTTAAACAAACATGAGAGTTTTCTTTAAATTTATATTAAACTCAAATTTAAAAATAAAAACAAGAGACTTTTAAAAATATATATTTTTAACATATTAACTCCAAAAAACAACTTTGATTTAGACGTTAGACGGTCAGACGGTTTTTCTTTCTAACCTTAAAACCATTTTCTTTGTGGATGGGATTGATAGCTTTAAGACGACAAATAAATTAAAAAATAAAGTCAATAAGATATTTTCTCGTCATTGGAAAGTCTGTGCACCAAAGTTTAATGGGCCCATAAATTTGGCCCAAAAGATGTCTTCTTTAACAAACAAAATGTGAAAGGGAGATAAAATACCCTCAAATAAATACTACTTTTTTTAATTTGACTAACCTTTTCTTTTCCAATATTTATTTCTTTATTGATCAATTATTAAAAGTATCGAAAATAGGAAGTTATAGTTGTCGAAAAAGAAATTTTTTCGGAGACGAGGAAAAACAGAAAGAACTAAAAAAAAAGAAGGCAAAATAACATTCTAAAAATAATACTTTGAAAACATAAGGGAAAACAATAACTGTTTATGTTTAAACACGTCATAAAATAATTATAGACAAGCCAATATTACAAATACATATCTGGACATTGACTTCACAGATAAACCTACAATGGTAATAAAACAATTTAAAAAAAAAATAATAATAAAAATACTGAAGTGAAGTTCATTGATAACGATTGACTAATTAAGGTTGACGATAAACCAAAATTAATTGCGTCCCGAAATAGCGTGTTAGAGGCAATTTATACATATAAAATCCAAATACTCACTAACAGTCCAGGAGATAGCGTGCAAAAAAGTGTCTGACTAATATCAAGCTAGAATTTTGTACATAAGTAAATCCTTCGGTGCTTTTTAAGAATATGTGGTCGGCTAAGTTCGTCACCACATAGCTTGGCAATAGACATTTGAAAAAAAAAAACAAACCGGTGGAACCCGGCTATGTCCCGCCAATTATGGCGGACAATGTGATTTTCATAATCCAGAATACAAACTTAGTTAGTAGCCATTTTTATACAAAATTCAACAAGATGACATCTCCGAGCTAATTGCACTAGAACCTTGGAAATCGGAAGTTAGCTTTCTTTTATGAGATTAACAACTTTTGTTAAAGGGTATTTATTACAACCGGAAATTTTGAGTTACGATGGCGGCCACATATGTATCTGAAACCATGTCCCCTCACTACAATTATCACCACTTTTATGAAGCGCTAAAATAAAACCATTATATTTGGTTGAAAATTTCTAAAATAAGGTCGGTCAAAACGGGATATTCAGAAATTTGATTCATACGAGGGAAATAGAGGCAAAGTAAAAAAAGAAGGGGAATTGCGAGCATAGACTGATTTTCTGAATTTAGAAGATTAATATTTGGGAAAGGGCTTTTCTCTAGGATGTAAGCCTATGTATTAAGTAAAGATAATTCAAAATTCAATCCAATCCCGATTCAATAAGAACTATAACAACCCAGGGGAAAATGTAGAAAACATATTCTTCTGTTATCCCGAAAGGTTTACTTTTAAAACTGTTTCTCCAGCAGTCAAAGATAATTACTAATTTGGGATTGTTGCAAATTATTGCATCAAAGAAGAGAGGGTGTAGAAATAAGAGAGGAGGAATTTAGGAAACTCTAAATAAAAAAAAATACATTAAAAATCACAAACTCCGTAGCGAAGCACGGACCCAGTTAGTACAATAAATGTCTATCTAGTCGTGACGAATATTGTGACGTTTTGGTTTTAAGTATCTGAATGTTAATTTAAGGACTTGTCCGACATTAACCTGGATATAAATTATACATCTAAATCTTCTGGAGGATAACGCGTCAGAGATTTATCAAAGCAGGGATCATTTTCCACACATAGAGAGTTATTTGTAACCGATGCTCATCAGTAGATGGAAGAATTCGACCATCATGAATACAAATTAAACCAATAAGTAAAAATGGGTTCTTAAAAAAATAAGGAAGTCAACTTAAACATTAGAATTATAACTTTTTAAATTTGAGCAATAAAATCATTTCTGAAGTACATAAGAAAATGCTATACCTACGAATATTTTATTTTAATATGTATACGAGTTTTTTCCCCAAAAAAATCTTTAAAAGAATTTATAAATACATAATATAATAAAATAAAATAAAAATTAAATATAAAAAATATTAAGAGAGGAAAATTTGTTTGTTCAGTAAATTATTTCGCCATTTGCCAAAAGACAAAATAAAATGATATAGATGGCCCCAGTTGATTGGACCGAGTCCAACTAGGAAGGTTTTTTCTCCTTCAAAACGATGTTAAGAAGATGCCGAGGCTGAGGAACAGTTGGGTTCAACATTTATTTGGTCGAATACTATACACAAAGAGACTACATTATATACTAAGGACTCCGAGGTGGGGGGCAATCTAGTTAAATAGCTTTGAGATGAAATCATACTCCAAGAGAAAATCTTATATTTATATGAAGAGAAAAACATTAAATTTCTCAAGAAAAAAAATCCTTTTGATAAATCACTAATTCGATTTAGAATTTGGCTTTTAATTTTTCGTTGTTTGTTATCTAATATTAATATACTTTTCGTCAGAAACGACAAATTTACCTGAGAGTTTTTTACAGTAAAAATACTACGCAGAAAACAAATAATACGTACAAAGGATAGATTTATTTATTTTGTTTCGAAAGTATTTTTTCTAAAATAAAATAATAATGTTAAAAGAAACGATTAAACAGAAAATAATAGAGTATAAAACAGAATACAACTTGGTTACAATAAAGTTAATAAAAAGTTTACATTAAAGAGTTCAAACTGAGTCGGTAAATATAATTTAATTCTATAAATTTTGATAGACTAAATAACATGCTGTATAAATAATAAAAATAGATTTAATTTAAAAGAAAAGTTAAATGGATAGTTTTACTCTTCTTTTAGTGTTTATTATTAACATAAGGAATAAGATTATGAAATAGAAGTATGAGCCTTGATGGAAAGAATAAATAAGAGTGGATATCGCGACAAGTTTTTGATGATGTAAGACAGTTTAGAGAAAATACGGTTGAGGGAAGAAAGATGACGTAGAAAATAGGGTGGCAGGAAGTAAGGAAGAAGCTTCAGCGGAGTAAAATGCTGACGATGTCTGGAGGGGAAAAAAACAGCCGAGACGTTAATACAGTAAAGATAAGAATCCAAGGAGTTCTCAAGTGGTAATGGTCGACAAAAAAGAAAGGAGGTAATGCAGAGAAAAAAGTACCAACAAAGTAGAAACAGTGTTAGGGAGGAGGAAAAAAGAAGAGGGAGCGTAGTAAAGACGTAATACGGAGTCTGGAAGAGTCGTAAAAGAGGAGAGATACGAGGTTCTAAACGTCACCAAGATAGCGCTCTACAAGGATACCGAAGTCGACCGACAGCTAAGGGTTGTACAGAGCCTGCAAAGATACCAAATGTCGCCTTAAAGTTGGATTCGAAGCGCTGCGGTAGCTATAAAGCCGGCAAGAAGATTGAATGGTTCGAAGGCATAAAAGTAGGAGCGGCATAAGACAGTCTAGAGGAATAACAAGAACATTGGGAAGACGCAACATTCATTTTACCACCAATGGAGAAAATAGATCGAGAATTGAAAATGATAAAGTACATCCGCGAGTACTTTCTTTTAATATCATAATATATTCGTAATGTAGTTACTTCAAACATCACTGGTTTGATAACAAGTGTTCAAGCTTTTCAAATAATGACGAAAATTTATAATTCTGAGCATAGTTACTCGTAGTTCATAACACTGGTGAACCAACAAGAACTTTAGCTTAGCAGTACTCAAAAATCATCATTCCAATAAAATCTTTAATGTTTTACATAAGCAACAAAACAAAGAAACTACCAAATTAAGCACATTCACCCTAAAACAAAGCACTAGAGGAATTATAATCATATTTTGTTAATTTAAACTAAATAAAAATAATAAGAAAACAATATAATATGCCTCAAATAAGGTTTGAATGCAGCAAATACTAATTCTCCACATAAAAAAGTCAAATATAAGGGATAGGAGAGGGGGGGGGGGATTAAAAAAACTAAATTTACAGAACCAAAGGAATAAACAAAAAATACATAACTATACAGACCAATGAACAAGTGCCTAGGGGGTTTTTATGTTCCATAAGCGATAAAAAGTTGAAGAAGGCTATTTCAACACGACGACACTATAACACCCATGAACGACACATGCGGTGTTTAGGAAGTTAATATGAAACCATGGGGGCCAAAACACCAGGAACAGTACTATAATAAAGGACACATGGCACGGCTCTAATTCAGTTTTTTTTCTTTTTTTAATACTCAGAGTCCAAAGAGGGGGGTCATTTCCCACGGTGCTAACGCCGAACAACAAAGATATATGTGTATTAATTTAAGAAAAAAAAAAAAAAAATCTAAACAAAAATTATTATAAAATAAAAAAAAAACAGTGATATTTCGTAATATCTAAAAAATAAATTGTTTAAAAGTTACAAAAAAATAATCAACAATTGAGGGCCAAGAAAATTGTGTGGGGTAAAGAAATAATAACAAATAATCAAAACAAAAATCATGTAATTTTTTGTTTCATGAAGGAAATTTAAAAATGTCAAATTCTTTTACATATATAGATAAGTAGATTAGAGTTTAATCAAAAGATAAGAATAATATACAAAATTAAAAAGAAGATAAAAAATTGAGAGTGGAAAGTGATTGAAAATGTAATACTGAGTTATCTCAAATCATCGATAGGCCAGAGCCTCTTCAAATGACAGAGAGGATTATTTGGCATGAACGGAATGGGTGGAGGCTGGAGAGAGGATTAGCATTAGGCTGGTTCGATTAGGTTTTATTGATAGGGAAGATGGGAAAATGGATAAACCTTGGTAAATTAAATTGTGGAGATCACTATAATATAGGTTTCTAGGGAGTGTAATCTGTAATTTGCCTAATAATTTAAGATTGGAAAGTTGAGAATTGACAGTAGCTAGACATAAGACCAATTTAATTTAATACATTATTTATTTCTATGCTTGTTATTTAATCATTATAATTTGGGAGCTATGATCTAGAATGTAGAAGAAGCAGCATCGACTTGTATCTTCTTGTGAGGCCTCCGTTTAATTTAGGGTGTCCTCATGTCAATCGCCTGTCAAGATAAACATCAAGGGAGCGGGTTTGAATTTGAATGCACAGGGACGGAGAAAAAAAACAGCAGCCTTCGATATAAAACCTAAAACTGTACATTTTACAGTTCTGGGTAATTAACTTATTACGACCATCATCGTATCATCAGTATAGGAGCATGATGATTTTAGAATAAACAAGAATAACATAGATCTGTAACCAACAGTAACATAGATTGGAGAATCCGATTGAACAGTTTGAGTCGAATTCTCAACTCTGGCTTACAATCAGAACACAACTCTTTCTCAACATCTATACTTCATATTTCTCTGCAAGTAATGATGAATTTTTGCTTAAGATAAACGCATTATTTATAAAATGATTATACTTTACGGCAAAACTAATGAAACAAATGGCTTATCCTTTCCTACAATACAGTAAGAGAGGTAATGGTTTAACTGGGAGTGCGGTTTATAAACAAGATTCCCTATTTTATTTGTATATTATCCATTTGCACATTTTAACTTGGATATAATTGTAATATTAAATTATAAGTTTTCATTATTACCTCCGACCACCTCTTAATATTATACATTAGAACAAAATAAATATCTCTGAAAGAAAAATAAAAAATAGTAAATAACTTACGAAAGAAGACAGCGAAGTTCATTAGTAAAAAAAATAATTACCTGGAACAAAACAAAACACAATAGATTAGTATTGAATAGTTTAGATATAATATTAAAAATAATAGGGCAGGGAAATAAGTTACCTTTTTAGAGTTTTAACTCAAGACAAATATAGTAACTTATAGGTTGTCTTTTTTTAATGAAAATCATTTATATTAACCCTAAATATAATTATTCGATAAAAAAATACATTTTAATTATTAAAAACGAATTTTGTACGCTTTTTCTGTTGTGGGTAGTCTTTAGAAGTCTTTTGTTTTACATAACTTTGGATTTACATTTGTTATATTACTGTTTTAAAGGAATTTACGATACGTAACAAATTTAGTATAATTTTTTTTAAATTATTTTATGTATAAAATATTTTAAGACATTACCATTTCATAGTGTAAGGGGTTGTAGTATTAAGTTTATTTTAATGCGATTATATTATTTTTATTACAATATAAATAATCTTAATTGGACAACTATAGTAATTCTTAAACAAATTAATATCATGACTGAAAAAAAAATTGACAGACAATAAACAAATTATAAACTAATAAATTTAACAAAATAAAAAATAAATAAATTAACTTCGGTCATAAGGTTAAATAAATAAAATATGGCAAAGAAAAAATTTTGTCACCATATCTTAGTTTATCTTTTGAAAAAAAAGAGAGGGCATGAGAACTGTACCAAAAATAAAAGCGAAAAAAAAAAAAATATATATGTATATAAATAAATTCTTGGCAAAAGTTAAACGTTTGAAAAATACGAAAAAGAACGAACAAGTGAGAGAGGAATGAGAAAATATCAAGGGACTGAGAAGATATTACTAATACATAGACAAGTTTTACAGGCAACCACCTCCTCATTTACCAACAGCAATAAAATAAAAAAAACAGCAAAATGGCAACAGTCCAAAATTGGTTTTTACTTTTTGAAACCCCTTCTTAAACTTTTACCTCCCCTCTCCTTCTCTTTTTACTACCTACTACAACTTGACAAAAAAAAAATTGAAAATGTAAAGAATAATAGGTAAAAAAAAAATCTTAAGAAAATCTAGTCTTAGATAAGACAAGACAAAAATTTTCATATTCATATTTCTATTATGATATATTCATATTCAATTATCTTTTATGTAAGTTATACATTTAATAAGCACTTTTAGGAGCCAGCACCCCAATTTGTTTAATTTGATAAACAAACAACAGACTAACACAAGATCAAAAACGTTACCTCATGTTTAACGCACTTAGATTAAGATTTCTAATTATAAAAAAAAAAAAATTGCATTATTAAAATACGTAGATAAAGAAAATAATTTGTTAGAATATACGATACAAATTCAAATATATCTCACATTTCTAAATGTAACAGAATAGGATGTGTTAGTTACATTAATTATTTTCGTTAATTTCAAGGGAACATTTAAAAAGAGTGTGTGAGTCAATGTATTTAACATATGTGGCATGATATATGTTAGCTTCATATAATTGTATGAATTACAATGTTTTTCAATTGCTTCAGAGTGGTGTATAATGTGTATAGTTGTGTATAATGTTAATATATCACAAGTGTAGAAATGTTTTTTTCTTTTTTTAAAAAAAACTGTAATAATTAATGTATTTTTTTTTTATGTAAAAAGATAAAGAGAGTAACAGTGTCCAGTTTACTAGAGGCAATTACGCGAAACTGGACCAAGAAAAAAAAAAAAAATTTTTTTAGTATCTCATGTCATTATGAGTTTCATTTCATAGTTCATAAGCGTTTGAGTGCCGGGAGGTCTATGAGCGCCACTTAATACAAGCATTTAGATAACTCATTGTACTATATGACACATTCACATATCACATTCATATAAATTGTATCCTCAGGAGTAATAAGTTTTCTTTCTCCACACTTGACTCCAAATTACTTTCTCCACAATTGGGTTGATTATATACAATATAGATAATCTAATCTAAACCAATAAAAAAGGCAAAAAAAAGTATTAAGTTAATTAATTTATTTAATCATCTAGAATCTAGATTGTTCAATGGAATTAAAAAATCAATAAAAGTATGCTGTGGATAGAAAGATAATTCACCAATTTCGTCTATTGGATGCGATCTTGAGTGTTAAAAATAAAAACATGGGAACTTTCTCTGGGAATCGCATCTAAATAGTAATATTTAATAAGATCTCTTTATTTGAACTAGTTGGTAATTATGGTGACTTGAAAACACAAAACAATTACACCTCGTGTCTTTAAATGTAGCTTTTTTGAGACATCATAGAAAAAATTTATAGAAAATTTAGATAAGTTGAGTCAGTTGATAAAGAATAAATGAAGGCGTCTTTCAACTAAATAGTAACTTAGTTATAAAGAGATAGCTATCAACCAGTAGTGGTCAAGTGCCGATGAGAAAAGTACAATTTAGACTAAGTTTCTCATATAATCTTGGTCCCAGATCCCAGAAACTTATTGTTTTCTATTTTCAACAAAATCATATTTAATTTTCTCGGACATTTTAGATTTTCTTTTAATAAAAATCGTTGGAACCGTTTTCGAGAAATCATTTGTTTCACGTTATTTCAGAGTACATGGGGGGTAGCGCCCAAAATTTGGGGCTATTTCTCGATTCCACCTCGGATAAGGTTTCTTTGAACATACATGCCAAATTTCGACAAATTGGCCCAGTAATGTAGGCTCCACGCGTATGCGCAGACGACAGACAGACATTTTTGAACAAAAAAACAAAAAAAAACAACAACTTTTTTGGACACAGGGGACCTCAAAACGTGTAAATCAATCCAAATCTCAAAATCAAAGTTATAGGCCATCACAAAACATTCTCTTTTTATATGAGAAAGTAAAAATCAGAATGGATCTGGAGACAGAGGTTGAAATCTGACAAAATTACATTATTTTGGAACAACAACAACAAACAGACCAAGTCGTTCTTTGTGTTGTGTTTCACTTATTTTCTCCTTGTGGGTGGTGGGTGGCTTTAGAATTTATTCGGAGCCTTATCCTTTTCCAAGATTTTCCGTCAGTTAATCGGGTTCTGTTCTAATGTTTTCTAAACAATCTGATCAATTCGTTCTTATTGTTTTACAATATTTTTCTACTTAGATGTCCTTTCAACAATTTATTGAGCCTTTTTCTGCCAAATATTCGGATCCAGTGCTAATGCTTTCCTATTATATATTACTCACTAAACGTTATAATACACACTGAATAGATAAGCATTGTTTAATTTAAAATACATTCAAACTATTTAAGTACGTTCTTCTCTATATTTAAAATTAAATGTTTATTCAGAAACATATTTGTAAATTAAAAAATATATATTTTTTTAAATAGAGTTCAATGCTCTTAATAATTAGTTACAAGAGCACGAAACGTAAGCATCAAAATGTTCATGCCACATGATTATCAATGTACAAACATCTATCTTTAAAACTAGGGGTATAAGAGTAGATTTGCAAAGATAGAACAAACACATTGTGTTTTTTTAATTTAACGCGCGTGTAACACGAAAGAGTAAAAAAAAGTTTTAAATAAATATGCACTTAGACAATTATTGCATGTTTAGAGTGTACTTGTAATTGAGAATGCAACAAACAACACTGTTCTTCATTAAAACTAACAAAGGTTCGACGAACTTTAATTGTAAAACATAAATTAACAGAAGAGGATATATATACATATATATATATATATATATATATATATGTATATATAAAAGTTTAAATGGTCTTTTTAAAATAAAAACCAGCATCAAAACGAACACATGCTAAACTTTGTCATCGCACGATAAAACAATAATGAGTTACAGTGAAAAAAAAAAATTAATAGAAAATTAACGCGAAGAACTTTTCTTTTTAACTATTAACATCTGTTTGTAGTTTTAGAGAGTAAAAAAAGCAACTAACATTCAAGGACAATATGACAAAAATAAATAAATAAATGAACTAAATACATAGTCGTGTATATTATATAGGTATCAAATTCAAAGAATAAAATTCAGAAGTTCACTCAGCTGCTTATTGTTCAAACAAACACAGTGGGAAATGTTAAATATTGACCTGTTTAAACAAAAAATATAGATGTTCCGGAGAAGACTACGTCAGAGATTTAGTGAATCCAGACGTTTCTAAACCTACTACAGGGATCATACTCAAGAGAGTTGATGAGTAACTCTTATCATTTGAGAATGATTAGAGTCATTTGTTAATGACACTCATCATGAGCAAATCCCTTGAGAATGATCATCAGTTACAAATGGCACTTATCGTGAGCAACTCCCCTAGGTATGATCCTATGATGTAAATTACTCTTATCATTAACAAATACCTTAAGAATGATCCTATGTTGTAAATTCCTCTCATCATAAGCAAATCCCTTGAGAATGATCCTCAGTTCAAATGGCCCTTATCGTGAGCAACTCCCATAGGGAATGATCCTACGTTGTAAATTACTCTAATCATTAACAAATACCTTAAGAATGATCCTATGTTGTAAATTGCTCTCATCATAAGCAAATCCCTTGAGAATGATCCTCAGTTCAAATGACCCTCATCACGAGGTCACGAAAAACTTGAAAAGAAGGGGTTCACAGAACGTTTCCTCCGGAAGATCTAGATGTATTACCTAGACTCTAGACTCTGGCCGCGAAAACCTAGGATATAGAATTAAACAAACTTTCTTCTGATATTGTCAGCCAACATCACGTCAGCTTGAAGATAAAAGTCACTAATTAACAAATTCTATCTTGCAACTCAATACGTGACATTAGTGAATTTTTATATTTTTCAATAATCATTCAGAAACCTTCGCAATCGCTTATCGCTTGATAATTTCAACAAAAAAGCAAAAACTAACCAAGTTAAATTTACTTAACTGAAGTAAATTCACTAAATATAAATTGTATTTCTCTCAAAATAAACACATTGACTTTTACTGATAAGAAGACAGGAGGTGTGATATGAGAACAATATCTTTGAAATTATATTTTTTCTATTCAAGTATTATTAACTTTTCTCAAAATCTATAAATAAATGATTTGAAATCATTAGGTATTTCAACTCAAATTTATCTGTCAATATGTGTGGCACATAGTTTTATTTTAATGATTTTAAGCTTGTACAACCCAATATTGTCTAATTTATTTAATCCCTAATTTATACCCCCCCCCCCCCCCCCCTTCTTATATCTGTAAAAATTGTTTTGATGTTTTACATGAATAAAAGTAGGTAACATTCAATGTGCGAAGGCGGTTGAAATTAATTGGCTACTTTCAACAACCATTCAAATTTCTTAAAAATCAGATAAATACTTTTAAAAATATGTATAGGTATAAATAAATGTTTAAGCGTACGTGAAAGAGAAAAAAATGGGAGCAGACGGTTGAAACTTATGGGACCTACAATGGGCTAAGTATGACCTACAACCCAAATTTCATTATAATCGGACCAGTAGTTTTCAAGATGGGTCGCAAAAATTGAACGTCAAACAGAGTCCCGAATCCAAAAATATTCCCTGATGTCTAAAACGGATTTCTGTTTCTTTCTTCTTTAGTTTTTTGTTCTTTAGAACGATCACATAGCTTCCGTTACCTTCGGTAAGCTCGGAAGAAAAAAATAATAGAAACATATTTCTAGAGATTTCTTAATTTTTTTTTTAACTAATGAGTCATAATATTTTTCAATAACGAAAAACCAGTTTATTATTACTACAGTTTTAGTGTAGCTTTTTAAACAGAAAAACACAACTCAAGAGGAACAGTTTACACTTACACACACACACACACATATATATATATATATATATATATATATATATATATATATATATATATATATATATATATATTATTTTCTTTTTGGTTCGTTTCATAATGGTTTAAAGAAAGAGCATAAGGCGAACACATTTTTGCCCAATTAAATTTTTACACGGAAATACACATATGACAAAAATGACAGTGAGTCTAGCTCAACAAAAAAATATATATATATATATATATTTTAGTTCTGGGAAACAATTTATGACTAGACAAAGATAAATCATGTTTTTTTTTTAAAAGAAGGGAAATATTTTAAAAATGAAAATGGTTTAATCATCGTTTTTAGATAAAGAGTTTGTCAAATATATATATATATATATATATATATATATATATATATATATATATATATATATATATGTGTTTGTGTGTGTCTGCGAGAGATATAGATGTAAAATATCTCAAAGTAACACATGGAGGACATTAAAATAGTATAGATAGGTAATATATTAGTTTAAATAAATTATAAGAAAAAGGAAAATACGAGGAAATTGAAAAAAAAGAGAACCAACGAAGAATTAACGTGGATTTTGTAAGAAAGAAACAAAAAAAAACTTATGTTGAAATTTCGAATAAAAGAAATGAGGCAGGGAATATTAGAAACAAAAATAAAAAATAAACTCAGGGAAAAGTAATTTTGTTTTGAAAAATATACTATAGGGTTTAGAGAAAAACTAACAGAAGTTTACAGATGGTGAACATCAATCAAAACAAAGGTAGCTTAAGACTTTAGTCTATGATACTTAAACCTTCCTAACGTCGTGATCAGCTTTAAATGAAAAATATTGGACAGTCAAAAGGATATATATTTATATATACATATATATATAATTTTCTATATAATCTATATATCTAGAAATCTAACAAAAATACAATTAATAGCTGGTAAAGATAAAAACCAGTCGAACAAAACAACAAATATATAGAAAAAAATGTCATTAATTTGTTTCAATTAAATTTAATTGGTTTTCTTGCTAATAATCTTACAAATATAGAAAATTTAAAATCCTGGCTTAAATAAAAAAAGGGTCAAAAAAATTCGGTGACATTTTTCGTATAATGATTTTCTTTTAGAGAAAGAATCTTTTAAATAAAACCAAAACCAAAAAAAAACAATCGAGATTAAAATATTTAAAAAACAAGATTTTAGATTATAAGATAAATCTGACCCTTAAAAATCTAGACTACTATTTAATGAGAACTATAAAATATTTTATTCTCCCATTTTTTAAAGACCTAAATATTTTTTAAAAAATACTATATTTAAAAGATGAAATCTTGACCCGAGTCATATTGTTTTTCAAATAATAGAAGAAAAGTATAATGAAGTGTGGAAAACATTAGTAGATTAAAAAGATATTTTGAAGAAAATATAAAAAGATTTTTAAAGATATATTTTTCAAATAAGATATTTTGTCAGAAAAAAATATTTAAAAAATCACGTTATTGGCAAATTTAAACAAAAAAATAACTGGGCAAGAAATAATGCATATTATTGATATTACTTATTACTGACTATACGGCTGAATATTACTAAAAAAAGGTGAATGATTATATTTAAAGTTAATTAAATAGTATTTATGTAACTAGGCAGTAAAATGGAATTTTACTCACGAATGATTAAGTTATGAAAATTAACTGCCCAGGCGAAGCCGAGGCAGGTAATTTACCTAATTGTTTACTTAACAATTTTAACTACTCACGCTATTAAGATAAAAAATGGAAGCTTAGGTAAACATATTAATACATTAATAATATATCATTGGTTTGTAATAAAACTTTATTTTATTTTATTTCATTAATATAACAAAAAACATGCTATGACAAGCACTGGTAAACACTGTTCATTCCCTGCCAAGGCAGGGAAATATTTCCCTGACTGGTTCAATTACTTTCCTTTCTGTTTTAACTATTTTAATGGCAAATCAGCGAAATAGTACTTTCCAGGCTAAAACAGTTAAGTAATGCTTAATTTTGCTGCCGTGAGTAGATAAAAAATGTAATTAAATTTACATTGAAGTTAAACGAAATGAGGTTATGACTTTATGACTAAGTAAACAATTATTGGCAAAAACCCCGGGAGCACATTAAGACGCAGGGCAGGCCAGCACAGATTTCTTTAACTCCAATTGAAAAATCCAAATGGCAATGCAGGACAGTACTATACCACGCGTGGCCTACCCGACGCTAGTGGATCTGGCGTCTCAATTCGCGCGGTCTTATACCTCTGCGGTTGAAACAAAACTGTGCTGCCCTGCCCTGCGTTTCAACGTGTGCACCCGGGCTATATAAATCAAATAAAAAAGTTAAAGCATGGACAAAGATGAACTTTGGTTAAAACAAAATTAGTAAAATTAACATATAAATTATTAGTAAATATTTACTCTGAATAAGAAAATGAGAGACAACAAATATTTTCATACAAAGATTCGAAAATATAAATAGACAGTAAATATAAATTCGAGAAAGGAAGTTATTATGTGTAGTTTAAAATTATTAATCTGGACATGGAAATAATTAAGCAGCACGCATAACGTTTTCAAATTTTTTTAGAAGGTAAAATTATTTTAAAGGTAAAAGAAAAAGAAACTAACTATTTAACACAAAATAAAACCTTAATGATAAATAACTAGGTAATTAATCAAATGGGGGGGGGGGGGGGGGATGAAAAAAAAGAAGTAACATAAATAAAAACAAATTATTAGAAGAATGACAAGGTGAAAATCTAACTCTCCGGAATTTTTATTGGATATACCAGTCTGGTCAACGACACGATGTAGAAAGCAGAATTAAAATTATGTTTGGGTATTTCTTTACATCAGAGGATGAATCTGTTGGAGACAAAGACTAGACTAGACAACAAATATAAATAAATGACTCCGCATTTCAGACAATAGATATAAATCTGACTAAGAATAAGTAGTAGAGAAACTAAATTTATAAATGTACAAAATCTCTATATGAATGTGGAGCAGGCGAGGTAATTTTAAGCTATAACATGACAAGGCAATTTTTAAAAAGAAATAGTTATTTTTTAAAAGGATATATATATATATATATATATATATATATATATATATATATATATATATATATATATATAAATATAATACATTATATATATTTGGAGAAAAGCCATTTAGAATATAACAGTAGATCTTGCGACCTAAATTGTCGGATTGTGGACCAAAATTTTTCGATTTTAATAACAAAATATAATAAAAAATTGACTGCCAATAAGTGTAGCACATAGCTTCCTCGCATAGTATCACGTACTTAATTGATTTCATCCTTTTACAAGCCATAATTGTCTAATTTATTTGTTTCTCCTGTATTTTTTAATAAGTCAAAATTGTTTTGATTTTTACATGGATAAAAGTATCATTTAAGCAAAAGTTAAAGAGCGCAGATGGTTGAAATTCATTTTGGTGCTATCTGAGGGCTACTTTCGACAAACCATTCAAATTTCATAAAAACCAGATGAGTGCTTTTGAAACTATAGGTGTAAATAAATGTATTTTTGTGCGCACGTTGAAGAGAAACAAGTGGGTGCAAAAGGTTGAAATGTTTGTGCGGCCAACAATAGGCTTATTTTGACCTACCATACAAATTTCATTATAATCGAACGTGTTGATTTTAAGATATGCTAGTTCCCAAAAATTGAGCGATAGATTGACACGTCATGAAACCAAAAATGTTAAATGATGTCAAACACATTTCTGTCTTGGAATTTTTGAACTCGGAGACATAAAATATTTCTGTTTTTCAGAACGATCAAGCTAGCAATATATTAATATTAATAATTAACAGTTCTGGGATTGATTGAAATCGAAGTTAATGAAATAGTTTTAAATAAAATGGGTACTAGATAAGGCATAATCTTAAGATGATTTACTAAAACCAGAGGATAATCTTAAGATGAGTTTACATTTACTAAAACCACTGGATAATCTTGAGGTGAATTTAATTTACTAAAACTAGTGGATAATCATGAGGTGAGTTTTATTTACTAAAACCAGAGGATAATCTTAAGATGAGTTTACATTTACTAAAACCACTGGATAATCTTGAGGTGAGTTTAATTTACTAAAACTAGTGGATAATCTTAAGATGGGTTTACATTTACTAAAACCAGTGGATAATCTTGAGGTGAGTTTCATTTACTAAAACCAGTGGATAATCTTGAGGTGAGTTTCATTTACTAAAACCAGTGGATAATCATGAGGTGAGTTTTATATTTACTAAAACCAGAGGATAATCTTAAGATGAGTTTACATTTACTAAAACCACTGGATAATCTTGAGGTGAGTTTCATTTACTAAAACCAGTGGATAATCATGAGGTGAGTTTTATTTACTAAAACCAGAGGATAATCTTAAGATGAGTTTACATTTACTAAAACCACTGGATAATCTTGAGGTGAGTTTAATTTACTAAAACTAGTGGATAATCTTAAGATGGGTTTACATTTACTAAAACCAGTGGATGATAATCTTGAGGTGAGTTTAATTACTAAAACTAGTGGATAATCTTGAGGTGAGTTTCATTTACTAAAACCAGTGGATAATCTTAAGATGAGTTTACATTTACTAAAACACTGGATAATTTTAAGATGAGTTACATTAACAAAAACAGTTACTGTCTTGTATGATCTTAAAAAGATAAAACATTGTGTACAGTCTCATTACTACAAGTAATTCGAGAAAGGACTCAAAATTAAATAGATTTTTTGTTTCTTTTTAAATACAGTTGAGAAATCCTGTGAAGGTCGAGGTACAGGGTATACGGTATCATAGAAAGGGGGAGAGATTGAGTGAAAGAACAGCTACGAACTTACTACAAACAGCTTAGCCACGCAAGGGGAAAGGCATCACCGTAGACCTTCTCGGTAACCGCTTTCAAGTGTTCCAGAAAAAAATCCTCTTTTTACTTCATAATCAGTGTAACGATACGTACGATATATGTATCTTAATTTGATGATTAAACAAGACTTTTCATCATCTTGTCAAAAAAAAGTGCAATCAAGTAAAAAGGTTTAAACCTATTGAAGATTGTAGCTGGCACTATTCGATATAACTACCCAGAATCTATGTACTAAGAAGTTTTATCTAGAATCTGCATTAAAAATAACGTTGAATGCAAGGTGCATCTACATTTGTGATATTGAGTCATTTACTCTGGATTTGAAGTAATCTATCTATCAATCTTCGTAAAGTGAGAGATAGAGGACCAACATAAAAATGGTTATAAATTAAGAACATTGTTACAAAACACCAAATTGAATTAATAAACAGCTATCGTGTTAGGACGGATAAAAATTGTTAATTTTGCAATAGCTTTCTTGTTGATAAATTATTTGGTATTAAGATACTTTTCTTTTCACTTTACTTTTTCATTAGAGAATTCTTTACAGCGTCTTTCTCAGTTTGATAGAAGTTGCAGAATTCTTTAAAGGTTTACTATCAATGAAACAAATGTTTTATTTATATGCTATAATAGTAAAACTAAAATATAATACTATTATAATTTAATTGAAAAGTACTGTTTTTCATTTAATTTTGCCTTTGATATAATTAAACAAAGAAATTAGATTTAAGAATGTTGGAGGTTTGAGAAAAAGTAGTTAACATTTATTTATCTACATTGGTAAGATGAGTTAATATGAGCTACAATGCATACAAGACGTAAACTAATGGAGTTATTAGCTGTTAAGCTATATCTTTACTATTATCTTATTATATTGGTTATTACTTAGCTTATTATCATACTTCCTGTCATTATCCTGTGTAAAGGCATAGCTTCCTTTCCTTCCTAGTACGTTATACCTAGATAAAAAAAATTCTTTCTATCATGCATCACAAAATAACATAATTTCCAGGGCATCAACTTTAATGCGGATGTTATTTTTTTTTCTTAACAATTAGAATATCATTAGATATTCATCAAAAATCTTGAACTATTATAATGGTTTATCTTGCGAGTTCAGATATGATATTCTTAAAAGTAACACACCAATTCCATTTTTTATCTTAATTGCTTTTTCTTTTGAATCATGGACTTTTTACTAATGTATATTGCTTTATCGCAACTTAAAGCGAAATACTGTAAATATATCTAATATTTATAGAACAATAATTGTAAACTACTATTTAAATTGTCACAACTTAAGGCGAAATACTGTATATATAATGTTTAAATTATAATTGTAAACTATTGTATTTAAATAATCACACTATAAATATAATAACACGTCAAGGACACGATGAATATGGCAAATAAGAAATATTGCTTTACTTAATTTCCAAACGGTATCAGAGGTGAAAAAGAGATATAATAACAAATAATAATTTGTATTAAGTAAGTTTAAAACAGAAACATTCTAGATAATAAAATTGTTCTTTTAATACTAAATTGTAGTTTATTAACTATGTACTGTTATCTTAAACAGGGAACAAAAAAAGTCTAGACTGTAGACAGAAAATACATAAAGTGATGATAAAGTTTATCGCTAATGTATATGCTTTCTTTTTCAAAACGAGGTAATTAGTTATCCATTAGAAAATGACAAGAGAATATCATGGAGATAATTAGTTATTCAAGATTGAAGGTATGTTTCTTTTAATGATCCCCTAAAATGTAAATATTTATACTTCCTTGTTGGACTAAGTCAACTATCAATTAGCTAAACCAAAATTTTAATAATGGAATACAACAGTTTAACATTGTTAATTTTCAAAAAAAAAAAAAAAAACATTTCAAATTAATTTAAGATATTTTAAAAATGAATACTGATCCACGCTTTCACAATTTATATCACAAATTAATAATAAATATGAAGGAAGAAACGATAGACAAAAATATATTATTAAAGTGACTTATTAAGTAACGAAAATAAATTATAGTAATAATAAAAACAACGGTTCAAATACTTAAACAACACTCCCTCCTGCCTCACAAAAAAATAAAATAAAATAAAATAAAATATACACGAAGAATAATAAATCACAACCTAATTCCTTTTAATAAGATTGACAGGAGAGGGAAGAAATCTCGATAAAGATAAAATATATCATACGAAAAGAAATAAATTTCAACTTCACAAATACAGCTAGAACCAAAATAAGAATCCTAACTCCGAAGCACACAAAATTATATAGAATCGTAAAAAGAAAAGTACAATTTGAAAAATGATTTATTACCAAAAATTAGTAGGAGGGGACAGAAATATACCCACCAGCGCATTTACCCATTACAACCTTTTTTTCAATTGTTTCCATGGTTATTTCAAATGTATATATTTATGATTTCAATGCTATATATACAGTTATGGGGAATGGGTAATTCTTCAAGAGTTATAAGAAGTAAAAGTATATCTCTAATTATATTTTTATGATGTTAAAAAAAAAGGGGGGAAAATATCAAAATATAAAATAAAATATGTAGTTTTATGCATCACTAGATGTGCATTTAGTTTTAACAAAAAAAAAAATATATATATATATTACTCAAATGAGGGATTGGCGAAGTCGGATCGTTACGTACTCGCAAATCACCAGGAATTAAAGTCCTAACAGAGAAATAACTGATGATTTGAAATCCTAGAAAGGAGAGCCACGTCTTATACTAAGCTGATCCTCTGTTACGAAGTAACCTTTAGTAGAGAAATAACTGATGATTTGAAATCCTGGAAAGGAGAGCCACGTTTTACACTAAGCTGATCCCCTGTTATGAAGTAACCTAATATTGCCTTGATCGGGACATATACAAGAAACATACATAACTTCCGTAAAATTAAAACATAAAGGCCCCCATACACGGGGTAAATGTTTGCGCAAACATTTTGACCGTGTATGGATAGGGCTGTTTGATGTGTATGGCCTAAGTTTGCCCGACATCAGGTTTGCGCAAAATGTTTGATCGTGTATGGGGGCCTTCAAATCCTAACTAATAGGATCAATGTTTTTTTGTGAGTGAAGAGCAAAGCTTTATTGAATAAAATTAAAATAATAATAATTGCCTTTCAAAATATAAAAGAAAAATTCACAATAAAGCTACAAAGGCTCTTCAATTAAAATGATGGAATATTTCTTTATTAATTGTCTCTGAAAATTCTTTCGCATTACTGACCGACAAGATGTCTAAGGAAGACAAAGAGACCACAATGATTTTTTTGAAACCTAAGTCTAAACACAAAAATAATCCGGGTGCAAATACCACAGAGGCTAGAATTTTTCCACACTTGTCCATGAGTATAAGAAGCCGGCTCGTGATAACTTGGACGTCTTAATGAATTACAAAAGGATATTAGTATTTCTTTCTTAAATTTGAAGTTTACATTCGTTTTTAAACAAAGTAAAAAATAAATAAATAAATAAAGAAAACACCTGAAATGTTTCAGATCCCAACAAAAAATGTAATCATAAAGGAACAAACGAAAAATTGTAAAAGCTTTTTTTAATTTTTGTTTCTCATCTTTATTATTACTTACTCTTATTACAATCCTTTTTCAATTTTACAAACCCGAAAATCATCTTCTACTTTCCGACTTTCAATGGGAAAGAAGGGTATTTTTTCCAATAATATCTTATCCTCTAAGAAAAACCTTAAAAGGCCTAAATATAAAGGAAAAAGGAACGAGAATAACAGGAAGAAAAAATAATAATACAGGAGAAGCTCTAGAAAGAAAAAAGACACGAAGCTACATTACGAAAAGGGACATTTATTAGAGATTTTCTGAAAAAAAGGAACCTGGGTTTAGAAAAGACCAAATTTTAGAAAATAAGTAATGTCAGAAAGCGAAAAAAGGAACAGGCAAGAAACAAAAGGTACGACGATTATAATCTTGGAAGGAAAAAAAGGAGAATAACAGGGAAACCTCCGCAAACACAATTTTTTTCTAAAGAAAAAGGATTGTTTTGTGAGCCGGGGTATAAAGAGGAGAATGGACGGTAAGGAGAGACTGGGAGACTGGGAAGGTAAAGGAGTGGTATCTCGATTATGTTCTTCTGGAAGGGTACAAGGAACAAGTGGGGAGATGTAACCTTGAGGTAGTGTTAAAAAAGAGCCACAACATTCGGATATCAGGAGAAACGCAAGGCTGCCGAGACTTGAGGCAGATTTACTTGGGCCCGTTGTATCGGAGAGAAGGGGGTAAAGGTATGCAAGCAGTTGATACCACTTTAACCTAAACAGTAAAGGTCCGCGTATACTAGAGACCCGGAGCGGGCCGCATTGTAACGCACTGCAAAAATACCAGGGCGCAGACTACAAGTGGAGAGTGCGGCGGGCCGCATCGCATTTTATAAGAGGAATTTCGTTTCAGTCGTTAACGGGCATTGAGTGGGTTCGGACTGTTTCTGTTTAACGTTCATATTCAAAATGGATAGCTCTGATGAAGAAATTTATTTATTTCAAATTCTTCTTGATGAAGAAACAAACAAAGGAAATAAATAAAGCGTACCTTGAGATGTCACAACATTATTATAAAGAATGTCATTCCATGTATATTTTATTTCACTACTCACCAAGATCTTTCAAAAACTTTTTTATACTGGCCACCATTTAAAAAAAAAATATATTAAGTGTGAAATTTTCAAAATAAAGTGTGTGCCGAATTTTGTTCATATTGAGTCAATTTTTCACACGAACAAACTTTTAAAAATCCTCAGTCTCTAAAATGAGAGAAGCCCACTACACTCGTTCAATTATTGATTAATAGATAAAAGTTATTATCCATTAATATGCAGCTAAAAAACAAATTATGAAAATTATCAGTGTATTCAAAACTTGTGTCCCCAACGCATTATTGTTGGTGAATATCGCACACTGTGTCGAGGCGGATTTATGCTGGAGCGAAAATCCGCATAGAAAGCGATCTGTCGATTCGATGCGATGTGACTCCCCGCCTCGTCAAGAGTGTGCGCTAGTCCATATAATAGTACATTACGCGTCTAGTGCGGAAGTAGCATAGCGTCAAAACAATTGACAATAGCCACCTAGGTTAGAGAAAATTTAACTTAAAAAACTAAAGGATGAAATAGTAATCTTCTAGTCAGCCTGAAGATGACCCAAAGAGAGGTCGAAATATCGCAAAAGTGAGCTTCTAATTTTTTCCTTTTAGACCCTACTTACCAATAAGAATCATTTAATAAGGAAACAACCCAAACTACTTACTACTGGAAAGTAGCATTTTGCATGCGAGTGTGGAGTTAGCACCCGAGCGAAAGCGAGGGTAGTAAAACCACTCGAGCAAAGCAAAATGCAGTTTTCGCACGAGTTGCGTACCGTACTTTATCTACGATTGTTAGATTTTAATAATAAATACAGAAAAAAATATTTAATAAACTTCCTGTATGTAAGTTCGTATTTCTCTTTTGATAAAGATGACATTAATTCATTAGTTGTATTTTGTGCTGAATTAATTATTTTGAGAGGCGTTTTATTCTCCTCATTTTCGACATAATGACATAAATCAATCATTGTTTTTCCCAAACAAATCGATATAAACAGTTACTTTAATTAAACAAACAGCAAATTAGTTTTGTTAAATGTAAACAAACTCGCAAATCGTGCGTTAAGGTAAAGAATTCTTCTTTTTACCGCACTAGGGCGGAAAAAAAGAGGAAATATGAAACGCGGATGCGCAATGAATAAAAGTACGTAAAGAATCGCTTTCTTCGCATCTAAACCGAGATACAACGTTTATATAACGTAGATTAGGTGGATTTTTGCGATGCGACCCGCTCCGGCCCGTCCTAGTGCACGCTGACCTTCAGGATGAAACTCCTAACCAAAAATAATATTACTTTTTATCTTTCGAAAGTTTTACCCTGATCAAAGATAACATTTAAAGTAGATTTATACAATTAGAAGATTTTATTCTCTTTACAACTATTACAGTTAATGGTTCAAGAATATTGACTTTTAAGTCATGCGTGAATTATGATTGATTAAAAAGAACAATTAAATTGTTTATATTTTGATATTAATAAATTAAGCTTAGAAAGCCACATTTACATGCATTCAATTTATTTATAACATTGAAAGATTGATAAATAAAGTTAACAAAACAGCACAAAAATGTTGATTGAGAAGAATTATTTTCTTTTTTAGATTTTAGTAAGAAAATTAAGATTTATTTGAAAGTTATGTAGATTGTTCTATCAGTTAGTAGATGAGTTTACCTGCTAATAAATAATAACATAGAACCTAATCAATAAAATTGTATTTAATTACTTAGATTTTTAAGTAGGAATGGACACTGACTCCTGAGTAAAATAAAGCAATAATTACTTTTAAATTTATTACACAACCAATAAGAAAAAGGTAAATATATAATAAAAAAGATGGTGCATATGGCCACACAACACCCAACAAAATAAATATTAAATAATTTACCTCCTTTAAAAATTAAATAAGGTCTTAGTACGTACAGTGTACTTTTAATTGATACAAATCGGCAGAATATCATACAATGAAATGAAATTAAAAATAACATTTTAAGCAATAAATATAAATTCTATATGGAGACAATAACATTTAATATAATACGATAAATATTATTTAAATCATATCAAAAATAAACGGATTAAATTTTAATTTGACATTATAGATCAATTTATTTTTATTTAAAGGTATATTTTTAGATGCTATTTTTATTATTATGATCGATTATTATTTATATATAATACATTTTTAAACAAGTTTAAATAATTACAACTGTAATGTCAGCAATGTTTCTACTAGTTTGCATTTTTTTCTAGATGATTTTTTATTTCTTAAATAACTTTTCACAGATGTATTTTGCTTAACAATTCTAAATATAAACGTACAAAAATGAATTATAAAAATAATTTAACGTTAAAAAAGTAAGTATTATAATAATATTGAATTCTTTTTTTTAAGTGAAAAATTAGAATAAGAATCAATTTATTGCCATATTAGTGCGCCAATAGAATTTAGGGGGAAAATTGTTTAAATTGAATAATACATTCAAAAAAACATACAAGGAAGTCTACAGGCTATGTTTCCATTTTATAAAAAAAGAATATTCGTGTTTAAGAATAAATAAAATTATGAATAGAGATTAATAAAAATAGAAATAGTAATAATAAAAGGTACATTTGCCTGAAAAAACTTCATATACACCGACATTTCTAGTTCGATATCCAGAGATGTAAGGCATGTTTCTACACGATCACACAGAGTGGAGGGGCAAAGTAGATAATATATTCGTTATGTAATGATCAAATGTATTGTTCAAGATATCAAAGAAACAGCAGAAAAATAAATAAAAGCAGATAAATAATTCTATTCAATAATCCTAATGTTTGGCCTAAAAGATCACTGACGTGGTATTAACCACTCCTCAAGATATCTGGGCTTTTGTGAGCATGCTTCAGAATGCTTGATAATACTTTCAATTTCTTTTTTACTATAAATCTGCAATTCCCATGGATTTGAACTTCTAGCCTTATTTCTCTTGTACCCTTCTGTTAAAATATTAAAGAGTCGCTTTGAGCAGAAGTTTTAGATTAGTTTTACGGTACACACATTGATTTACTATAAAAACAAAAAAAATGAAGCTACCAGTGCTCAAGTTTGGGCAAAATATAGTTTAATTTAATAATGGGTTCGAATTTGTTACCCTTAATACTCAATAGACAAATAGGCGGTCTAAGAAAGCAACAAATTCGACAGCTTTAGGTAGCTTAGTTGGAAGGTGAAACATTAAACAACTCTGCTCATCAGTTACCTGAAAGAACTCAAGGTCTTTCGTACCTACGTTCTTCTACTAGAAAGCTGTTAGGCCTAGCTACATTCGTGAACTGTATCCTTGTTCCCAAGAACCTCTACCTTTTCACGTAGAAAATTATAAGTCGTAGCTACATAATAGAACAGGAAGTTTTGTAACTGTGGTAGGTAGCTGACCGACGACGGTAATTCGATTTCCAACAAACTAATTGTATACTTTCAAACCTGCAGGAAAAAAAACCAAAATCAATTTAGTCCCTTCTACAATCTACGCCTAAAAAAGAGTTCTAAGAAAAATCACGAAACAGATCCGGATATTAAAAAGTGAACAAAACCGTTCTAAATAAGAGATGGCGTCAAGGATCTGAATAATAAGTATAGTATCATTTATTATCTTAGAAAAAAACCACCTCTTTTATGTCGGCAGAATCTACGCCGCTGATTTTAATTTTACCCTAGGGTGATAGCTCCTTAAACCGATGCGAAGTGGCGATGAAAATAATGATCCGACGAAAAGAAGAGAAAGGGGTAGTGTTTTTCTCTAGGACCTATGATTACAGATATGTGATGTTTTTTTTCGGAAACATGCTCGGTTAATAAGGTCGGATAGAGGACGTCGAGTGTTGAGTGGCGACGCGACAGATAGAGGGGGAAAGAGTCAGTGGAAGGCTGAATGCAGCGGCGAGTCAAGTTTTATTCTCTACCTCCGAAACCAGCAGCTCAAAGGAGGGAGAAGCGAGACGAAGAGAGCAGTGAGTGGCGCCGCTCGGCTAACTGGGACACTTCTCAACGGATCCCAACACCACCTTCGAGTCTCGAGAAGATCTGACCGCGGCCAGAACCTTGCCGGACATAAGACCTTACGCCTTCTACGCACATCAGTCCCAAGGTGCAAGAGAACACAACCAAATCTTCACCCGTCACAATCAGCCAACAAAATACAAAATAAACATCTACATCCTTCATAATATCATAATTCATATATATGCGAGTATAAATTCAAAAAATACTATAGCGTAAGAATTATCAATAAAAAAACAATACATACTTAATTAGTGAATAATTAAGTTTTGTCTTAGTTTATCATATTAACGTTTTAATTCATGAAATTAACTTTTATAATTCTTTTATTTAAAAATCTTAATTTTATTTAGGGGAGAACAATTTTTTCTCACAAAATAAAAAATATTCTCAAACAAAAAAAAAAAATAAATAAAAAGTTTTTAATGGATAGTTTTAAGGGTTTACTTTTCAGTTTTTGAGGGATACTTTTTGGCGATTCCTTATACTTTTGTTGTTTTTAGGGTTATTACGCATGACAACCTGTTTATAGGGTTATTACGCATGACAACTACAAAGTTTTAACTTTTTATGCATGGTACTTTTAGAGATCAGGTGCGTTACAGACAAGACAAACACAGTACTGGTACTGTAAAGGTTCTCGATTTTAGCCTACGGACCCCAAAAAAATGTGTTTCTCTCTTTCTTCAACTTCCATAACGGCTATTGAAATGTCGGATAACCATGAAGTTCAAAGTTGCAAAAATCGAAATTATATTTATAAGTAAGGATGAACAACTATATTTAACATTATTTTTGGTATTGAGGCAGACGTCTTTATTCTATACAAACAAAAAAATGATTAAAAAATACTAATTGTATTTCACAATTTAATTTCACTTATTTTTTTTTTTAATTTTAACTTTTCTATATTTGTTGGCTGTATAGTATGAAAGGCTAATAATGTATTTTTAACCTCTCACGACTGTCACTTTTTCCAAAAAAAAATACATCTTATATTAGCTCCATATACTTTTATATTTTCATTTCACTCAAGCTGTAAATAAACTTTTTATACTCGCAATATTTATACCTTTAAGCACCTTTAAAAAAAGGTGAGAGGACAGCGCTTCTAAGCGGATTGTCTGCGTACTAAAGAGGACTGAGTTTTACGCTACATTTAGCTCCCTATCTTACCGTATTCCCGTGTGCTTCGTGATCATAAAGGTTTTTTTTACATTATGTAGAAGGAAATATTTACCATAATGCGTCTAAGAATGAAAGTAAAAAGTAAACTTTTTTAACTTTTTTTTTGGGGGGGGGGGGGATTATTAATGATTAAAAAAATAAGTGATTTTACATAAGCTATATTCTAAGTGATAAATAATCCGTTTTATATTTTCATTAATTTCATACACTCACTACTATATATATATATATATATATATATATATATATATATATATATATATATATATATATATATATATATATATATAAACATATAAATGTATATAAAATCATATCACAAGCCAGACCGGTTTGCAACAGAGGTCATCTTCAGTTATAAGGTTCTTGAACTTTTCAAAATGTATCCGGCGCCTTTCAAACATTTTAGAATTCAGTAGAGCTTAAAACGTCAGAATATGGAAATTTTTGTTTCAGACTTGTAGTCTCACAGTCTTGAGAAGTTGGTTGGATCTTTTGACGCTTTAAATTACTATACGTATATAAAATTATCATCCTTCAAATTCTTATAACGACGGTTAAAAAAAACTAAAATATTTCATCATTTTCGTTTTTTGATTTTTTTTAGTTAATTACTCATATTTTATTAAGTAAATTAGTTGCAGTAGAATAAAAAAACAATTGTATTATTAAAAACCAATATCAGCTTACAGTTGTGCAATCAAATAAATGTATTCGCTCTTCAAAATTTTTTAAAATTAACTTAATTAAAAGGAGCAATAGCAAAAACTTAATAAAGGGGTTTTGGCCACTTTCGAAGATAATTTATATCTTGTGTGCTTCTAATATCAGTTTATCATAATCGTATTAGCTATTGCAGCTTATAGAATATAAACTGAATAATATTCACTGAGTTAAACTATGCAATCAAATCAAAGTAAGAAGGTATTCGAAGTTAGAATGCCATTAAAATTAGAAGGTATTTAAAGATAGAGATACTCATAGTTAGAAGGTACTCAAAGTTAGTAGGTAGGCGAAAATATAATAATCAATCCTATATAAAATGTTAACTATTTCAGCAGTAAACTTATCACGTTTACTCATCTAAAATAATTCTAAACTAAAAAAAAATGAAACTTCCGGCATTTGTTTGTTATTTAAATATACTCGAGCGTGTGACCTTTTATTCCGTTTGCCTGATTTATCGTTGTTTCATTTTTGATGAATATTCTGCGATGTGATTTGACTGAATCCGATAATGTTCATATATTTTTATAATAAACATCTCAGATTTATATGTAGCGTTCTGAAAAGTGTGATTTGATGATATTTCAATTATAAATATAATATTTAAAATAAAACAACAGTCGAAACAACCTTGGTCATTTTTTTTTTTAATCTTGATGACCTCTTTGACTTTATTCGAACGACTAGTCAACATTCGTAATTTTATTTAATTATAATTTATTATTAATTTAATAATAGTGTAATTTTGTTTGTTTAATTTGATTTCTTTAGTGATTTTACTTTCTTCAGGTATAATATATAGCATAAAATGGTTACTAATTGTCAGAAATTATAAACTAATAATATGAAGTTTAAAAATCCTGTAAAAATAAGGAGTCTAAACAACAACTACTAATAAATCAAATTTTTGGTAAACGTATTTAGTAAATAAGTAAAATCATAACTCTTGAGAAAATCGAAGAAATACATTTCAAATCTAAATTTGAAAGAGCTCTCACGCTAAAATTTCTGTCTAGGAACAAAATAAAAAAATATTCGTTCTTCAGAAACATCCTTTTTGCTACTTTCGGTAAGATTGGAAGCATCAGTAAATTAATTTACATAGGTTAATTTAAATTTCTATAAAACCATATAAATTAGCATTACCCAATAAATTTATTAGTTTAATAATTCTAATATCCGGGATTCGGGATTATGCACGGGAAAAAACGAAAACGATTGATTTTTAACCGATGATTTTGTATTTATTATATATTTATTCTCTTCAATTTATTTATTATTATAAGTTATAAAAATGTTATTATATATTTAAATCAAAACAAATCAATTACAACGAGAATACTAAAAATATTTTTTTGTTAATTGACAACAATAGCAAAACAATTTTTGAAATGTTTAAAACAACATTACATAATTCTTCTACGCTTCATATTAAAGATAAACGGCGACAACAAAATATGTAGGTTAAGAGATAAACATACTAAATCTACAGAGGATTATTTCAAACAAATAATAATAACTAAATATTACAACACTAATTATTTCGTCTTAATATATATATATATATATATATATATATATATATATATATATATATATATATATATATATATAATGTAAGGCGAGATAATCATAACACATATATCTCTAATAAATAGGCTGTCATTTATTATTTTATAATGTTGTTTTTGGGAAAGGTATTCAACTACCTGAGCTGAAGGTAAACTGGTGTAAAGTTACCAATTTGTAAAAATAGTAACCTGCTGTATTAAAAAAAATAAAAAAATAAAGCAGGTACAATACCAAGTGAGCTAACGAGAATAACCTTTAATATATATAATATATATATATAATATATATATATATATATATATATATATATATATATATATATATATATATATATATATATATATATATATATAAAATTAAAGTAAAAAAAGGAAATAAATTGCCTTTAGACAGCAAATTAAGAACATTTGTATTTTCGTAATCTAGATTTAGAGGAACTTAATTAAATTTGTTATTAATCAAAGCGTAGACTTGATTAGCTTATTTTCTAGACTATATTAAGATTGGTTTTAGTGATTTTTTAAATTAAACTTAAAAATATAAATAGTTGATTTTTTTTTTTTTAATGGACTTAAAAAATAGTTCATTTTGTGCTGACAACATATAAACTTATCAAACTGTTGTTAAAGCTACATAATCAATACAATTATGTGAGAGTTTATAATAAAGAAATGCCATTTAATCTTTTTCAAATCTCAAAGATGTTACAACTTTTATATTTTATAATTTAGTTTTGTTCATTTCTAGCAATTCCGTTGACGCCGTGGAGCCTTAAATCCCCACTTAGTTTTATATAAAAATATAAAGAGAACAATAATAATGTTTGGAGTATACTCATGTTTAAATATTACCTTGTCTTAATAGGTAATTTTGACTAAGGGATGTCATCACCCCTTACAAACAGAAGAGGCGTACTCCTTTGTATCAAAGTATTTTTTTTTGGACTAAAACATTCCTTTATCTCAATAATTAATTAGACAAAGGAATTTCATATAAAACACATACATAGGGTGGGTAACCAATTATATGTTTGCCACATGGCACCTCATTTACTTGGTTACCCACCCACCAATGGGAGGATAACCAAGTAAATAATTACATTGTTCGGCAAGGGTAAATAATTTATATTTACCGTGACCGTGATTTAGAGAAATTTCCTCGAAATAAAGACCAATTTTTAAAACTCAATATTTCATTTATAATGCAAAAAAAACTTCATTTTATAAAGTGGACAATAAAAGACAGATATAAACCACAAAATGACATTAACTACTTTTAAAGGTCACAATTTTTAAAGTGTCTGCTTACTAAGGTTTACTGATACACAAAAAAAAGTTTAAAAATGGCAAACGGCCAAAATAATGTATGGTACCTAGAACCCAACAAACCACCAATGCCATAAAAATGTCACTCATGAAATATTATGGTACTACCGTCATTTTTATTTAGTTGCACTTCTGTATTCTAGTTTTTTACAAATAAGTATAAATATGTATTTATAGTTATCCAATATCGAATATGTTGATAGTAATAAACATATATGTGTGTGTGTACATTTATTTTAAGTATTTATTTCTTAAAAATTGGATAACACCAATCTATAATACTAATAGCATTTCCGTATTTAATTTAGTAATGGTAAAATAACATGGAATATTCATAATATTAGGTTTTAGCATCACTTAAATATCGGTAATAAACGAATAAATGGGTGAATATAATCATTGTAGAACAACCAAAAAATTACCCCTGTAAATTTTTCATTATTGGTTCCGTAATAAGCCGAAAAAAATGCGTTTTGAGTTTTTATTTACCATAAGTATATTCGAACAAATGGAGGAGTAAAAACTAACATTATAACGAAAATCTAGAAAAATGATATAATTATAAAATTATGTGTTACAAAATCAGGATAATAATAGTATCATAGAGAAAATCCGCAAGTATACAGGTATAACAACGTACATTGTCAAAAAAGTAGTAATAATAATAATTAATACAGGATAGTAATAATAATAAAAACTCAAAGTAAGTATAATAAAAAAAAGGAACATAAAACGATCATATTAAAGAAGTTTTGACAAATAAAACCAACCATCAAATATTGAGGAACATTTCACAAAATATTAACGCCTAGGCCGTATTTTAGCTAACAACAATGTAGAATGTCGATAATGCCGGCAAGTAAGTATGAATAAAAACCTATATTGTCTGACATTTTTTTACGAATAAACATAGTATAAAAACCTACATTGCCTAATATTTCTTCACGAATAAACATATAAAAACCTATATTGTCACACATTTCTTCCCGAATAAACAAATTAACAACTACATTGACTGACGATAAATCAAAAGACATAAAAACGATAACATTATGACAAAAGTGTCACACGATATTAACGTAACAAAGTGTATATATATTGATATCTATAAATTCGTTAATAGTAGATTTTGTTTTTTTACATTATCCCGGCTCTAATTTAAAAGTTTACATATAGACATAATAGGTATATTTAACACATAGGCTAAAGTAAAATAAGTTTTTTATACATATATATAAATATAACAAATCCTTGTTCATCGTTACAATTTATCGTGCACATATAGTGTAACACAATACATAAAGACCATATTGTGTCAAAAAATAATAATATACAAAATTTATAAATCGAAATTATAAATATTACTTTTGATTTCCTTACACAAACATTTATTTGGAGTAACGAGCAAATTTAAATCGATGATTGTATAACATCAAATTATATTAAGTAGAGATTTGGGAAAAAAGAGGAGACTTATTTTTTATCTGGTGACTATATATCGCCTCCTTCTCGAGCTCGAGGCATATTCATCAGGAACACATAAACCGTGAACATCTAATTATTGTTTAAATTAAAATAGAAGAAAAACGTTGAGGGAAATTAATGCATTTTTTTTTTTTTTTTTTTTTTTTTTAATTAATTTTTTATCAAATCGGCAGTTAAATTTCATCCGAAAAGGTTTAATTTTAGACAGGTTGCAAAAATAGAGAAGGCAAACCACTAAAATCAATATAGCCAGACCCGGCACCTAACTACGCAGTACAACCTTCCTACATACACCTAAATTTCCCAAACAAAATCAAAAGGTCAAATTTATAATCTACTACATTAGTTTCAATAACTATTATTAATAATTTTCAAAAAAATATTTTATATGTTAATTCATTTAGTAAGAATATAGGTTAGAAAAATACAAAAGGATAACTGATAACTAAGTTAAGTAATGGTCCAGAGTCTAGAACAAGCAATTTATGTTTCAAATTATTATTATTTTCAATTTTAAAACTACGATTTGTCAAGTTTTAAATCTCGATTTCATATTTGTTAGGTTATTTCCTCCTATTAAAGACCGAATAAAAGTTGTGAGACAGAACGTAAGTTAGGTAAACATTACGTGGATTTTACCGCTCGTTAAAATTAAATTTCACCACTACTTGCTTCCTATTGAATTGTTTCTTGTCTAATACTATAATATTTAAACATGAATCTAGAAGTGAAACTAAGATGAAGGACGAATTATTTGTAGTATCATTATCACTTATTTTTTTATCAGTGGGGGATATATTAGAGGTTATCAATTTTGATGATAGGCGGCTACGGAAGGCGTACATGATCTGACCTGCAATTTACCGACTATTTGATTAGATTTGTGGTTGTTTAGAAACATTTAAACGTATTGAAATTTGTCATCTCTTGTTTAGTTATTTGTAGAGAATATTTCGATCAGAGTTGTTTGAAAATATATGAGATAAGGAAAGTATTATAAAGTGGAGGATGTGGCTTACCTGTTTGCGTTTAGAATTTTCCGAATGTTGCTGCTTGAAACGAGTAAAGAGTATTTCTAGCGACTCCAAGTCGGGCTGGTCGCGGCAGAGTAGGAGGTAAGACCTCCAGTTGTCCGAGTCGAAACCCCAGTGGCATGTGCGGACCTCTAGTCGACGGTGCGCGTGACAGACGAACTGCTTCGGGCTAAGTAACCCGCCGCACTCGAGACACTCTATACAAGGGGACCGCGGTTCCGTGTACAGCTCCGGCACGCACAGGCCCTTGGCCTTGCCGAAACACTCATGATACACCGTAAAACTGTCCGGAGGCGGTTTGTCGATCCGCCTCGAAGGTTCGACCCGGTGCAGGAGGGCCGAGCACAGCCTCTCCGCGTCCGGTTTTGTGATGAGACCGCACGAGGGGGCCGAGTTGGGCAGCAGGCCGATGGCCTTGAGCTCGTCTAACTGATCCGGTTGACACCGAGAACAGAAGATCTGAAGCTCGTCACACACCTGGTTTATCTGTGCCAGCGAAAAGTTTCGTAGAACGCTATTAAGAATCTGCGGCAGACAGAGTCTCTTCTCGCCGCCGACTAGGAAGCAGGTTATAGACTCACTCTCGAGTACGGTTTCCGCGCGGCGAGAAAAGCGGTCGGGCGCGGCTAATAGCGGTAAGTTCGTAGGAGGTCGCGGTGGCGGGGGCGGAGGGTCCGGCGGCTGTACCGCCGGCCTAAGTACAGATCCCGGTCCCTGTAAGCTCCTGGGCGCCGACAGCTGGTAAGTTTTCAGCACGGTGTTGAGGTGCGAGTGTCCCATTAGGGCCTCCATCACGTGTAACCCTCCCGGCCGGTCTGCATGGTACCACGCTCACCCGAGAACTGAGCTGGCGCAAGCGCTCCCCTCCTATCGATCCCTAGTCTCTCCCTGTCTCCGCCAGATGCCGCCCTAGCGCCCGTCTCTCCCCCGTCTGGCGCCCAAACCGTCTGCCCCGTCAAAATAGCACCCCCCTCCCCCTCGGGCCTACGCCCCCTCGAGCCGTACCACCTACCTTACCTCCCCGCACAAAAGCGACCTGCAATAGATCTAGGGTTTAGCCATAGCCACTAGAACTAGATTCTAGCGGGAGGCCGCACTCTTCAAGCCACGAGTACCTTGCTACTTACTCCTACTTACAATAGCACCTCGCTCTCAACCTCTACTTCACAATACGTGCACATCTCTTATTTGAAATCAGATGAAATCTTTGATATTATTAGCTCAACCGAACCTTAGATGTTGGCAATTTTTAATTAATAAATGTAATGAAAAACACGAATTAATGAAGCTCTTACTTCTTTGAAATATTTATTTAATTTGTTAATCAATTTATACTAATAAGACAGAATGAAATTATGTATGAAAGTCCAGATTAAGAAAGCAATTTGAAAATAAGTTAATTTAAAATATGCTTCTTTTCTTACCTGTATATTTCAACCATGATTGGAATTATCCAAAACTCGCATCTCAAAAACCTAAAAATAAATAAATTAAATTTGCCCAAACCGACTGAATAAATCCGAAAAGTTAAAAAAAAATTTTACCCCCCTTACAAAATTAAAAATGGCGGACGTAACTATAAAGTTTTTTTGAAGGCTTATTGCGGCTAAACGGTAAGTCGTATCGAAAAGCAGACTTCACCAGCGGTAACTGATTTTAAATATTTTAAATATCGACCACCAGAGGTAGTGGCCATTCAATCCTTTTCGTAGCATCACTGTGTGATCTCTTGGTGCTTAACATCCCGATATATTCATTGCGGAACCACTTCATGAGGAACTCCAATCTCTAATACTTTGCGCCGAAAACGGAACCTCTTATTCAGATTTACTACTTCGTTCAAATCAGCTGTACTGGACTCCCGTTCTCATGTAAAAACATAGCTGGACATAAAGGAAATAAAGGACATATGTGACCATTTTGTTGTTACTCCACCGTTTCTACCTTAATTTTTTTTTTTTTTTTACTTTGAGCTCTTATGGCGTCCGTAATTTTTCACCGATTTAATTTCTAATTGGGGTGCTTAAACCACTTTCATGCTCTTTAAATCGAGTATTTATTATTTTATTGATTTGTCCTAGAACTAGAGTTATTAAATATTTACTGGTGCAACTGCCGTATTTAGACGTTTATTTTCTCATATATCCTGACAAAAAAAATAATAATAACAAAAATTAGTAAATAAATAAAATAATAATAATAAAGATGAATAAACAAATAAAATGAAATATTAAATGGAAATAAAAATAATAAACAAATTAAAAGTATTATGTAAATTAAAAAGAAATGATAAAATGTGTGAGCAAGTGGGTATGAATGACAACTATCAAACTACCTGAATGTAAATCGGAAAAAGGGGAACTCTAAAATCTCCACAGCCGTAGGCTGAATTGACTAATGTTTTTTCTTGGATCTTTTTCTATTATATTGAAATTATACAATTAAAATGTGTACTATGCATGTAAGAAAAACTATGTCAATAAATGGATTACTTACTTACTAAGCTTAATTTATCATTTTTAGAAAATTAAGCTATTGCAATGGCTTCAAAATTTTTGTAATGAGTATTTTTGTAAATTTTCTCTATGGAAATCCGCTTTAGACCATTCTTAATTGATTCCTGAAATTTAACATTATTTTTATGTATGTATGTATGATATATGTATACGTATACATATATGTATGTTACTCCAGACGATTCTCACCCTAGGATGCACTTAAAAAATCCAAACAAATTTTAAAATGTCAATAATATCAAAAGAAAAGATGAGTTCGTTGCCCAGTATTTTTGGAGTCCATTTAGGGGTCAATTTGTGACAATTTAGGGTCACAAATAGCATAAAACCATGTTTTTCCATTTTACCCCCCTCTTGTATGAAAATATGACAAAAGTGTATATAACAATTACTATACTCTTAAAGAGCTTTCCTACGACATGCATCTTGAAGCGTATATACTATTTTGACTTTTGTACCCGGTACCCCTATATATAATTTTTTTTTTTACCCATCCAAATTTTAAACCAAAATTTTCCTATATTATCATAAGCCAATAATACGCAGATTTCTTTGAAAATTCGCTTATTAAGTCATGGTGCATGACTGGACTTTTTTAGCATTGTTATTTATTAATACTTAGATTCGACTGCTATTATTTTATATATGTATATAAATAGTCCAAACTATACGATTTGGAGTTTTATATTCTTAATAATGGAATGAATGATGTATAATATCGTCCTGATTCTATTCCTAGAAGGCTTTGGAAACAAAGCTATTTAAGCATTTAATTGCTAGGTCTACATGATTATAGAAAACATAGCCTATAGCCCCGCGCGGGGTGAAGGCTAGTTATATAATATTTATTTATTTAATATTTAAATTATTATCATACCTATATAATATTTATATATATATATATATATATATATATATATATATATATATATATATATATATATATATATATATATATATATATATATATATATATATATATTCGATATATATAATATTATATATATATATATATATATATATATATATATATATATATATATTTTAAAAGTCTAGGACATTGCCGAGTTTAAATAAAATAGAACAATGTCAATAAAATAGAATAACATGTGTTTAAATGTACCGTAATATTAAAAAAAAAAAAAAAAAATACACATATTTCACAAGTTGACATTGAACAAATTACTAAATCGGACCGACATAATATATTTTACATATAGTAATGATTTATTTCTTCAATATCTCGAAAACAGAAAAAAAATTTCAACTAGATATCGTTCAATTCCTATTTTAATGGGGTACAAAATACACTTGTTAAAATAAAAACTGTCGGAACCGTTTTTTCACTTTTTTCTGAGTCTTTAGGGGGTAGGGTCCCCAGATTTAGAACTAAAATTAATTTTCCAGGTTTCAATTTACTGAACACCTATGCTAAACGTCATCCAAATTTACAATAAGGACAATTCGCGTCCTATTAGGACTAGTGTCCTACTATTGGCCGAATGGCCAAATGAGATTTAAATCTGTTTCTATTCCGAGTGGGGTCACACTTATTTTTATAATATTGAACGGGCGCAAATTAATATGGGACCATCTTTAGGATACTTTCGCCAAATTATTCAAATTCCTTAAAAATCGGGAACCTGGGCGTTGGCCATTGTATAGAAATGTATAAAAATTGCTCTATGAATTAATTTTTAACTTAATAAAATACTAGCTCAAGTTCCCAGCGTCGCCTGAGGGGTTTTTACTCTTGTATTAAATTATTTATTATATAATTATATATATTTTAATTATTTTGTATATATATATATATATATATATATATATATATATATATATATATATATATATATATATATATATATATATATATATATATATATATATATATATATATATATACAGAGCGAAGTATAATGCATTTATTCCGAAATATGTTACAACCATTCATACGTTAATTTTTACAGTTTTTAATTTACAGTTAAAAACATTTGTTATAGATCGTAGCAAAGTAACATGTCTTTCCACATTTTTTATATTTAAAACATTAACAAAAAAAATAGCAATAAACATAAAAAATGATTACATTAAATTATTAATTTTAAATATAATTAGGGTATAATATTCTAAAAGAAACCTTTTGAGAAAGAAACTGTTTTTATTTATACTTTTTTTTTTCGCATAGGCTAATGTAAATGAGGAGGCAAGCAGGTATGTAGATGTAAATAGGCTCTTTTTACACCCACTAATTTGCAGTTATTTTCATTAATATCTAAAAAAAAAGAAATCTTTATTGTTATTTTAATATTATTTCCTATGACGTTTTTGTTTAACGAAAAATTAATAATAGAAATTATAAAATAATAAAAAATATATGTATATATTCGTTTTAGAACTTTTATAAGGGCAATGACCAACTATAATACCGTTATTAGTCATTAGCGTAATTTCTATGACGATATTCCTTATTTTTAGAATATGGTCAACCTTAAGATGTAATTTAAATATTTTGACTTACTCAGACTATAAAAGCAATAACACGTTAAAAAAGAAGAAATTAGTGGAAAATCTATACCTCTAATACATACCACTAATAATATATACCTCTTTACCACTAATATATAACACTATAATACATGCCACTAATCTATGCTACTATAATATCTCTGGAGATAATTCCAGATTCCAATAATGGTTTACAAAACATGAAACTTTAAATTCTTCTTGACTCGAATGTTACAGGAAAAGCAAGAGATTTATTATGTTTTGTTTACAAATTTATTATGTTTTGAATTTGAAATGATACCTTTTAATCAAGACTGCTTTTTTATAGGGTTTAATAAAGATGAAGTGTTTTTTAGTTTTCTTTTAATGCTACATAATTTAAATACCAATATACTGTTAAAAAGAAAAACGGAATCTTTGTAAGAGCAATTGCCCAAAGACAAAAAAAATACCAATATTATAAATATTTTTATCAAGTAACCCAAACGATTTAAAATGAATACTTTGATGTCAGTATTTATTCCATCAAGACACTAACTAACTAACTCAGAGGCGCAACTGCCTATGGTTGGCCTAGGCCTGGCAAAGGGATTTTACAACTATATATATATGTAATGGATGTCACGGGGTTAGTGTGTTGCTCAATCATCTGTATAAACCCTACAGTTAGCACACAAGCATTAAGACATTACGTGGACTTATGTGTATGAATGAAATACACATAATATGTTCGAAACATTACAACCCGCACTACACTATCTATTATAAAAGTACATAACTAGTTATTCCATTAATTAGTTGTTTCGAGTTCTCGTGATTAAATTAAATTGTTATTGATTTTGCTTCCGAGCTTACCGAAGGTAACGGAAGCATTGTGTTGACTTTTGAGAACGAAAAACTTTTATGCCTCCGATTTTAAAAATTCCAAGACAGAAATCCGTTTCAGACATCAGGGAACATTTTTGGTCTCGTGTCTGTCTGTCTATCTGTCTGTCGGTCTGTGTGTCAGCGAATTATGAAACGTGCGACGATAACTTGAGTAAATGTCGACCGATTTTGATGAAATATGGTAGACATGTTCATTTTATCAATGCCCAGGACGAGTTCGTTGGACAACGTTATCCGTCCAAGTGTTCAGGAGCAATGCTCGCGTAAACGTGAACTTCAAATTTAAAATTGGAATTTTAGGTCAGGAAAAAAATCTAACTTCATCTATTCAATGAGAAAAACATTTTCTTCAAATACAATTTTTTAGTAAAACCAACAGCGACACCGCTATGAAGTGTTAAAGATCGCTAAAACTATTAATAGTTTTTACGCAATAAACAATATAACAATAATGTTAATGTTAATATAACAATAAAGTACATGATAGGATGCAAGGAAGCTATGTGCCACACTAATTGGCAGTCTATTTTTATTTTTTTCAAATTTTGCCATTATAAATGTCCCTTCCCGGTTAAGAATCGAACCTGTTCTCTTACCCTTAGCGATATTAGCTATTTACTCGAGAACTATATTTTTACCGAGAAAACGTCTTATATGGTTAGAGAGAGAGAGAATTTTTGTATATTTGCATAAGTTTTTTTTACAACTGTACAAATAGGAGTTCAGAGTCCAGTTACATAAGCAATAATATAATACTAAACAGAAATTATAAATTTGGCTCTTAATTCTAGGAAATTATAAAATTATATACGGTTAGATTCTTATTTGAAATGCACTACATTTTAGAATTGTTTAATCAAAACCGTTTTTACGTTTTTTAAAAGTTTAGGAGATAGTAACTTCCTAGATTTAGAACTAGAACTAACATTCATTTCTCGATTTCGCGTAGGGGAAGCACAGACTATATTTATATATATATATATATATATATATATATATATATATATATATATATATATATATATATATATATATATATATATATATATATATATATATATATATATATATATATATATATATATATATATATATATATATATATATATATATATATATATATATATATATATATATATATATATATATATATATATATATATATATATACATATATATATATATATATATAAGAATCAGAAGACAAATCTTTTTATCTAAAGAATTAGAAGACAAAACAGCTTTTCATCTTAAAGAATTAGAAGACATAAGCGCTTTTCTTCTTAAAAAATTAGATGACAAAGGAGATTTTCATCTTAAAGAATTAGAAGACAAAGGAGCTATTCATCTTAAAGGATTAGAAGACCAAGTTTTATCTTAAAGGATTAGAAGACAAAGGAGCTATTCATCTTAAAGGATTAAAAGAAAAAGTTTTATCTTAAAGAATTAGAAGACAGGAGCTTTTCACCTAAAAGTATTAAAATAAATTGTTTCTCCATGTAAAATAATACTTGTTTATTTATCAATACAGCTTTTAAACTGTATGTTTATTGAAGCGAGCGTCAGCGAGCTTCTTACATTCAACAAACTATGCTTCTTGTCTGTCTGTCTGTCTGTCTGTCAGTAACGTTTACGCGTGTGACGATAACTTGAATAAAAGTTGACCGATTTAGTTGAAATTTGGTATACATGATCCTCTTACTAATACTCAGGCTAAGTTCGTTGGACAGCGTGATCCGTCCAAGAGTTCGCCCGCAATACTCGCGTAAACGAGAGGTTCAAAAATTAAATTGGAATTTCAGGACGGGAAAAAATTCTCTCATCACCTACTCGATGAGACGAACATTTTTTCAAATAACATTTTTTAGTAAAACCAACAACGACACTGCTATGAACTATGAATTAATAAAGATCGCTAAAACTATTAAAGCGGACCTAAATGTTTAAAATAGAGAAAACAACCTTTTTACCGATATCTTACGTTCTAACGTAACGATCTTAATAAAACTTCATGTACATCGTCTAAAGTACAATTGAAACAAGTATGTAAAATTTCAACTTGATACAAGCAGTAGTATTTGAGTAATGAAGTGATACATTTATAATATTAGTTTAAAAGCTATTACGGGTGGTTAAGATTCTTATAGCCGTGTTGTGTGAAGGTTTGTTATGAAGTAAAGCTTTGTACCGAGTACCCCCACTCTACCCTACACTACCCTCTTCCACTTATCTTCAACCATGACATTTATCATGAGATTAACAAATTTCAATATACAGTATTTTATTGCTATACACTCGCTTCAATGATAGAGCCACGCGATGCCTAGTTTATTTATTCCATTTATTAAGAGTCTACATACATAAATACTACATAATCATAAACATTCATAATTACATGTACATAGATATTATAATATTATTGTAATATTTCCCTTTTTTCCTTTGTTTCTAACTCTTAAATCAGCACACACAAGCTGTGGAAAGTTAAACTGTAAGTTACAGAATATTAAAGGTAGATTATCTGAAATAATTCCACAGTTAGTTAACTTACTTCGATGAGGACATAGACGGCTATTAATAAAACTAAAATCTGCAGAAAATGTTCTCTTTGTAAAGAGGTTTCAATTTATTACATGTTGAGCTGATAAAGTTACTTCATCAATCTTCATATGTCTTCATCCGTGTGATTAAATAAGATATACGAGACAACATAATTAGATACTATCTCATTATTTACTTATCAATCTACCATTATACAATATCATTCTGCAGACTAGACAAATTTATCTGAGGAAATATTTTAAGAAAAACATAGGAAAAAATAACATAATAGAGATTAAAAATAAAATATTTAATCATATAGATCTAATTAGTCATTAATGTCTGGATTCTTTTATAATTATAAATGTTCTGTCATTATTATAATACATTTTTTAGAATTGCTTCATATACCATTACGAAAACCCATTTATAATCTGAATTTTTTCTTTTTTTTTTTCTTTTATCAAATACAAATAAAGAAGAATAATGTAACTTAAAAAAGAACATGAAAAGTAGATTATATACATTTTTAACAACTATAAAATAATTTATGATTACATCTATGTAAAAGCTTGATACAAAGAATCACTGAAATGAAACACATGCAGTAAAACTGGCAATACGTGTGTCGACTATTAAATACTTTATATAAATGGTCAGTAGCCGTAAAAACACTAACCATCTGATTACCAGAAGCTATCTTTATAGCAATTATTGAACTAGTGTGCTAATTGTTGTTATCATGCAAACATTTAATTGTTTCTCCTGACCCGTGAAGATTCTGTAATTTCAACGTATCACGTTTGTTCTGAAGACTACTGACAACTGATACATTGTGGCTGCAATCCATAGAAATAATTGTATGCCTCTTGAAAACATATAATCTATAGAATAATTAGTTTATTATAATAACTCATTTAAATTATATACAGTTTTAATACAATGAGTTATTAAATAAAATGTAAAGTAAATTAACTTTGTTATTTCTTAATACAAGTGATTTAATAGTACATTACGCGGAAAGTAGCATTTTGCATGCGAGTGTGGAGTTTGCACCCGAGCGACAGCGAGGGTGGTAAAACCACACGAGCAATGCAAAATGCCGTTTTAGCACGAGTTGCGTACCGTACTTTATCTACGATTGTTAGATTTAAATAATAAATACAGAAAGAAATAAACTTCCAGTATACAAGTTCGTATTTCTCTTTTGATAAAGATAACATTAATTCATTAGTTGTATTTTGTGCCGAATTATTTCGGGAGGCGTATTATTCTCCTCATATCGTCATAATCATTTAAATCACTCATTGATTTTCACAAATAACTCGATATAAAAGTTACTTTTATTAAACAAACAGCAAATTAGTCTTGTTAAATGTAAACAAACTCTCTAATCGTGCGTAAAGCTGAAGAATTCCTCTTCTTTACCGCACTAGTGTGGTAAAGAAGAGGAATTCTTCAGAACTATGAGACGCGCATGCGCAATGAATACAAGTACGTAAAGAATCACTTTCTACGCATCTAAACAGAGATATAATGTTTATATTTCGTATCAATCGTAGATAAAAGTTTTTAACTTCACAGATAGCTTGTTTATTAGTTTTTTGGGTCATTATGATTATATTTTTTGTTATCTTGGTTATTTTCCCTGTTATTTTGTTTGCAGGTATGATTTGTTGTTTTGTTTACTGGCTTCTTTGTTAGTTTGTTTTGTTATTTCGTTTACTTGTTTCTTTTTTAGTTTGTTCGCAGTTTTGATTTGTTGATTTTGTTTACTGGTTTGCTTATTATTTTCTCTGTTAGTTTGATTGATGTTTTGATTAATTGGGTATATTACCTGGTTTCCTCCTTATTAGTTTCTCTGTGTTTGTTTGAAGTTATGATTTGTTGTTTTGTTTACTGGCTTCTTTGTTAGTTGATTTTGTTTACTGGTTTGCTTATTATTTTCTCTGTTAGTTTGATTGATGTTTTGATTAATTAATATTACCTGGTTTCCTCCTTATTAGTTTCTCTGTGTTTGTTTGAAGTTATGATTTGTTGTTTTGTTTACTGGCTTCTTTGTTAGTTTGTTTTGATATTTCGTTTACTGGTTACTCTGTTAGTTTTTTTGCAGTTTAGATTTGTTGATTTTGTTTACTGGTTTGCCTATTACTTTATTTGTTAGTGTGATTGCAGGTTTGATTAGTTGGTTTTGTTTCCTAGTAGCATATTATTTTTTCTCTTTATTTTTTGCTTGTTAAAAGCTGATTAGTTTGAGACGTTTTCAGTGCATTTGTTTGCTAATTTCATTAGTGTTTATTTGTTAGTTTTTACTAGTCTTATATTGTTTTATTTTTTTATTGAAATTCAAGAGTTAAAAAGTGCAAATTTCAGTTAATGAATTAATAAATAATAATTTTTAATTCGTTTGTGTTCCTCATGTTCATTAATAGTAAACGATAATAATTAATAGAATTAAATTAATAGAAATAAAAATTATTTCCTCTTTCTGCCCAAATCTCTACTTACTATAAATATTAATGTTATTTATTTAAATGTATAAGTAGGTATTAAGTAAATACATATAAGGTTAAAGGTATAAAAACATAAATCGGCTTCTTCAGAAAATAAATGATATATAATTTCTTCTATCCAAATTACATTATTGAATTCAATTATTGTAGAAGATAATTTATTTAATATTATAGTAGTATATTTCATTTTATTAGTTCTTCTTTTCTAAAAAAAGGTCTGGTATGAGTATTATACGAAGGTAATGTTTGACTTTTATTTCTGGTTAGAAATGGATTCGCTGTCGGACTTTCTTCCCTCCTTAAGCCATTAAGTTAACAGCCAAGTTTATTCTAAAGTACTAAGCCTTATTTTCAAAGCCCTCGGGGTCTCTCGAGTGTAACTCGATGCAAACTCAAATTTCGGACCCCCAATATTACTTCTTTTTCTTTATTCTACTTGCGTTTTTTTTTTGTTTTTTTTTAAAAAAAACTCTACAACTGTCTTTAGTCCGGTTAAAAAAAATAAAACAGAAAAAAACCTTCTGTTATTCCGAGGATAGAGAAGGATTAAATAAGAAATAAAAAAAGAATTAATGTTATAACTAAGTAAGAAATGGCAATTGAAGTTACAACTTTTAAAAAGTACATATAAAAACCATATCATTCCTAAAAAAAAAGTTTATAATGAAAATAAATTAAATAAACAAGTTAGTTTCATGTTTAATGTAGATTTTATTCATAGGAAAAGGCAAATTTCCATTTTTTTTTAAAAGATATTTTCAGAAGTAAGAATGACCTAAGTTCGAGTCTAAAATTCAAATGTTTTGGAGTTTGCAAAAGGAAATAATTTTTAACTAAGTAGATTTGACTGTAAAACGAAATATATATGCATAAATAATTGCACAACGTAAATTGATCTATTAAGCTGGTAATCAAATGTCATAATGTATTAAATACTTATAAAGTAAAACAATATGTTAAAATAGTGTAAATATGTAAAAGAAAAAAGGTTAAAATATATAAATGTAAAAACAATACTCTATAATAGTTTAAAAATGTAATACAATAAGTTATAATAGTGTATAATATTTCATATAATTTAATAATTTTATACTTTATTTAATTTTCCCCCTGTAATTTAAATGTGTCAAAAATGTTTTGATTATTTACATGAATAAAAGTATCAATTTAGTAAAATTTAAAGAGTCCAGACTGCTGAAATTAATCTGAGGCTAACTGCGGGTTACTATCGATAAACTATAAAAATCACATTATTACTTTTGAAGCTGATACTGGTATATAAATGTATGTTTGTGCGCATGTGGATGACTAACAAATGATCGCACCGACAATGTGCTAATTATGACCTATCATACAAATTTCATTAAAATAGGACGAGTAGTTTTTAAGATTGAAAAACATTGAGCGACAGACCAATAGACACGGAACCAAAAATGTTCCCTGATTATATTTTCGTTCTTCGGACTCGGACCGATCACATAGCTTCCGCTAACTTCGGGAAGCTTCGAAGAAACGAAGAAAGATATTTTTTAAGATAAGAAATATTAGGTATACATACATACATACACACACACACACACATATATATATATATATATATATATATATATATATATATATATATATATATATATTATTATTATTATTATTATTTTATTTTTATTTTTATTTTTTTTATTAATGTAAACATGTATTCTTCATTTGATATATTATGTTTTGTTGTGCAATTGACAATGACTGTCTGTACAGAGACATTCCATTTGGAGATAAACATTTTAAAATGATATGTAAAATCTAATGGAATTCGTGAAAATAACATATCGCGTCGTCTTGAATACGTCAATTCGTAAATATATTTATAAAAATCATCACTACAACCTACATTTAAGATATAAAATTAAATTTTCATAAGTAACAACTTAATAGTTATAAATCATTCGCCGTTTACGTCACTGCATTCAGTTGGATTACAGTTATGAATTACAAAAAGTATTATAAAATTCAAAATTGGTTATAGAGAAAAGAAAAATATTATTTTTGTTTCCGAGCTTACCCGAAGGTAACGGAAGCTATGTTATGGTTCTGATGTTCGAAAATATTTATAGTAATAATAGTCTCCGATTTCATAAATTCTAAGACAGGAATCCGTTTCAGACATCAGGGAAAAGTTTTTATTACGTGTCAGTCTCTCAGTCTGTCGTTGAATATTTGGGAACCAACATGTCTTAAAAAACTGCTTTTCTGATTTTAATGAAATTTGAACAGTTGGTCATAACTAGCACATTGTTAGTCACATATAGGTTTTAACCATCTGCCCACTTGTTTCTCTTTCACATGCGAATAAACATAAATTTATTTAATATACCTATATCTTCAAAAGTACTCATCTGATTTGTATGCAATTTGGATGGTTTGTCGCGCCAGCAGATAACCCTAGATTCATTACAACCGTCTGCGCTCTTTAAATCTTGCCTAATTGATACTTTAATTGGTAAAACTGCAGTTAAACCGATTTTAATGAAATTTGAAAGATATACGCATATACGTTTCAACCTTCTGCGCCTATTTATTTTTATTTACATCTATATCTTTAAAAGCACACCTAATTTTTAAGAAATTTGGATGGTTTATTGAAAGTGGCTCACAGATAGTTCAATGATAATTTCAACCGTCTGCACTTTTTAAACTTCGCTAAATTGATACTTTTATCCATGCAAAAAATCAAAACAATTTTGATAGATTTAAAACAGAGGATGGAAAAAATAAAATAAATTAGACAATTATGGATTGTAAAAGGATGACATTATTAAAGTATGCACCATTGAATGAGAGGAAGCTATGTGCCACACTAATTGGTAGACTATTTTTAAACATGTTTAAAAAGTGTTTAACAGGAGGTTGTTTACTTTTTGCCTTTGATTTCAACAAAGATTTATTTTCATCAAAATCTTAGAAACTAGATTTTTGCTGGGAGAACGACTTATATGGTTAGATTAGTATTTAAATGTACAGCATTTTCAGAATTTTTTAATTAAAATCGTCGGAACCTTCGAGAAATAAGTTTGTCTTAGTTTTTCTGAAGTTTTGGGAGTAGCGCCCCCAAATATATACCTAAATTGATTTTTTTTTTTATTTGGATGCCAAATATTACCAAAATCCGCCCAATAGTTTAGACTCTACTCGTATGCAGACTACAGACGATAGACAGACATTTTTAAAATCCACTTTTTTGGCCTCAAAACATGTAAATCCGTAAAAATCGGATTTTCGCTTCACCACAATACTTTCTCTGTATTTATTCTACGTAAATAAAGAAGTAAAAAGGCTTGCTGTCCCTATCTTGATTATTTCTCAGGCTCAGAGCATGCAATAAATTTTATTGAGACTGCAACTTATTTTTTCTTCTAGAAGACATTATTACGCTTGGAATGTCTGCTGCGTACTACTCATTCCGCCATTCTATGACGCCTATCAGATCTAAGTCGTTCTAAAAGTCATGTTGCCACTTCATCCTAGACTGGATCTCTCCTTCTTATTCTACCCGGACAACGTCAACACATTTCCTTCAAGATATTCTGCTGACACATCCTCTCTATGAGCTCTATAAATTGTCATTACAAATTGAACTAAGAATCAATCAATGCCCTTTATCTATACCATTTCTTCGTTCATGCTTTTTTTTTTAAGAGATAAAAAAATCTTAGCATTTTTCCCTTAGTCATTTTATAGCTCTAAGAGCATACTTTGGGTCTTTTGTTCTTCCAGGGGTTTAAACTCCGAAGACTTTAATAGGTCCGCTGTAAAATCCTGCTTCGCCGTTCCTCTTATGATTGGTTAGATCATTGTTTGTATTGTGATAAGGTTGTCCATTAATAGGTAGAGGTTAGCAAAATACAATTTATTACCTGCCTCTTATCAGAGATTTTGATAGGTAAGTCAAGAAAGGACACTTCCTCGAAAATTCTTCTTCTATAATATTATATTCCTAGGTTAATCATCTGATGTAAATATTTATTTACACTTTGTATTTGTATATAACTTACTGGATGAAAAATTAAATCTGGGAAGGTTTGGAAAATATCATCATCAGAACATTTGAGTTTCTAGAGACAATTTCATTCTTATTTGCACAAGCGGGCAACTGCACAAATTTAAGATGGTTTCTGATGGGTAGATGGTTTTTGTTACTTTGTGGAGGGCCACAGTCTGAATAAAATCGGAGAGAGACCGTTCCCCTATTTCTAACCCCAGATAAACTGAAAGTGTAAAGCTCAGCTTCGACTTGATAATTACATTGGCCCTTGTTATATTCCCATCAAATTCATATTTACAAGCTTTTGTAAGGATTATAGGGAACCCAAAACTCCTTATCGCTGACCATAGACTAAATCTTGATTGCTAATAAATGCCGGTTTGAAGTAGATAAATACAAAATTCGATTACTCTGGAGAATGGTCTTTAACCTAATTTGTTCGAGGACGTAAAGATTTATCATAAAAACCCTTTTATATCCCCAAGCAGCTCTCTTGTTTCGTATTGCCATTCCTATAAGCATAATCTAAATCTCACTGAACAGTTCAGTTAAGGATTAATTATTTCTTTGTTAACTAATAAGTCAATTTAATTGTGCTCTTTGATTTTTATTCATTACGAGAAAAGTTCTATAAAATCTGAGTAGAAACAACCAATTTAGTTTATCGGTCATTTTTCCACATTTTACAGTTTTATTTACTCCCGTTTGCATTAATTTATTTTCTTTATATTAATAATCAAGCTACGAATTGTCTCTTTAACTGTAATTGAACCGACTTTTTTTTGGAACGAAGTTCCTTATGGCACGTTACACCGTGTGGAGCCCGGGAGTGAATACGAAAAAACCTACCGTCACAAATCCAACCGTTACGAAATCTACCGATGACGATAACTTGAGTAAAATATGACTGAGCTAGTTGAAACTTGGTACACATGTTCATTTTACCAATGGCCACGATGAGTAAATTGGACAACGTTATCCGGCCAAGCGTTCACGCGAAACGCTCGCGTAAACGTAAACTTCAAATGTAAAATTGGAATTTTAGGACGGGGAAAAATTCCAACTTCATCTATTCAATGATACAAACAACTTTTTAAAATAATTTCTTTTAGTAAAACTAACTCCGGCACCGCTATGAAATGATAAAGATCGCTAAATTTATTAAAGCGGACCTAAATCTTTAAAATAGAGAAAACAACGTTTTTACCGATATCTTACGTTCTAACGTAACGATTTTAATAAAACTTCATACACATCGTCTAAAGATACAATTGAAACAGGCATGTAAAATATCAACCTGATACAAGCAGAAGTTTTTGTGTAGGGTGCAGGTGATGTATTTTATAATATTTTAAGTAGGCCGGGTAGGTAGAGAACAGTCTTATTTCCTACTACAACCATATTATACTCTTTAACTATAAACTCATCATTTTTTCTCAATATTCAATACATATTTATTGCAAGACGCTTGCTTCAATGATAAAAATAATGCTTTCTTTTAATTTTGCTTTAACACCGCTAAGTACTAAGTTAGTTACTTTTATGTAATTCTCTTTTCTAACTCCGCCAATTATAAGTAGTTAGCAACGTATAATTGCAGTGTGATTTTATAATTTACATTTTATGAAAAGCGTAAGGAACTTCATTCCTACCGGCGTCCCGCAACACCATAGTATTTTTTATTTTTTTATTTTTTTTATTTTTTTTTGTTTGCCTAAGTCCTTCTACTATATCCATGTCTTTTAAAAATGTTTTGTTGCTGCTGTTTATTATTTTATACTTAGAACTTACATATAATAAGATATTATAGAATTAAGAACAACTGTGGTTTTACTCAAAATTAAACATTCTGTTAATTTGTTTTGTACGAAAAATAGAACACTATTTGACCAACGGGTCAAATAATATGCTTGTCGATTAATTAGAATGTTCCTCAAACTGTTTTACTAACTAACTCCCTCCGTGGTGTGCCTAGAGCTTCCAAATGACACATACCAACTCCGTGTAATTTATTACATATTATATATATTGGATATGAGATATGTAATAGGTTACACACTAACTAACTCCTTGGTGTGCCTAGACCTTTTAAATGACTGACAAATACTAACCCCGTGTAATATATTACTAATTACATAGGCATTTAATATATTACATACTAACTAACTCCGTGGTGTGCCTAGGGCCTAGACCTTTCAAATGACATATCATACCTCCGTTCAATCTATTTCATATTATATAGATATGTAATAGATTACATGGAGTTAGGGTTTCACTCTATCAGCAGTATAAACCTTACTATTTACATACGCTACCGCAGTTAGTCGTTTACATTAGCAGCTAGTCATTTATACGGCGATGCTGGGTCGCTGGGTGGACACCGAACATCGGCTGCATTAAGTTTACATTCAATAATATTCAACATTTTACATTTTCTTGCATTAAAATTATTTTTATTTTCACTTATATTCGGTTGAGAAAATTTGACTTATCTTTCTTATTACAAAAATAAAGTAATTTGCATTTTTATTATTATTATTATATATTTTAAAAGGGGTTAAGTTTAAAAGGGGTTAGAGGTAACCACCTCTAACTTTTATATATATATATATATATATATATATATATATATATATATATATATATATATTTTTTTTTTTTTTTTTTTTTTTTTTTTTTTTAAATAATAATTATTTTGGGGGTTGTTTGCTATTCGTGAGATGGGTTAGGTTTGAGTTAAGTGTATATAAAGAATACACAATATCTAAGGCTTGCACAGTGTGGGACAAACTAGCGGGCTAGTAAAGCGTGCCAAAAACTCAGCTTAAAAATAATCATCGCACCAGATGTCCTCCTCTGAAAATTTGAAATAGTTTAGCGGTTAGAGTCTTCTCAACCAACCGGCTTCCATCTAAGGCCTCGCTCGCCTTGTTCCCTTCTAGATTTATCTCTTTTAAATCAAATCGCAAAATAGTTTGTTATTATTTGAAAAATTAAAGTACATTTTATTCGGCAAAAATCAAAACCTTTAAACGAAAATTACATTAAACTGTATCTAACACAATAATCTTGTAAAGGGTGTATTTACTAACGTAATTTACTCATACAAAAAATAAGATTTAAAGATGTTTGAAGGTAATAAAACAATAAAAACGCTCCTTTTGTCGCGGATATTAAACCTTGGATACTTGTTAATTAGGAGCCCTCCCTAAAAGTTAGAGGTGGTTACCTCTAACCCCTTTTAACCACCTCTAACTTTTAGGTAGGGCTCCTAACTTGTCTGCATTTTATCTCGGAAACTTTTTCCTACGGAATGAAACCATTGGTGTGGAGTATATTTGGACATTTTTTGATTAAAAATTAAACATCCGTTCACATTTTTATTGTGATGGACCTGTTTTAAAAATAAAAACAAAAAAACCCACATATTCTCTAGTATTAAAGTACAAGGGATCGAAATCAAATTTCCGCACGATCACAATACTTGAAATTTGCCATTATGTGCAAGTTGTAATATTCTGGGTTTAATAGATAGTTTGACATTACTATCCAATAATAATGCTCGACTAAAAAAACCCTATACTATGTTGCTGTAAATCAAGAGAATTTAGTATCAACAAAACAGCTGATTTAGGTGGTATCATTAATTTGAAACTCTATTTTCCAAAAAAATATGGATTTCCACATTCATGGTTCTAGCAAAAAAGGGGGGGGGGGGCCTAAGTATATATGTATGTGAAAGTAAAAATATTAAATAATTTGTGGCAAACAATTAATAAAAAAGTCCAGTCATGCACCATGACTTAATGAGCGAATTTTCAAAGAAATCTCCGTATTATTGGCTTATGATAATATAGGAAAATTTTGGTTTAGAATTTGCATGGGTGAAAAAAAAATTGGTACACAGGGGTACGGGGTACAAAAGTAAAAATAGTATTTACCCTTTAAGATGCATGTCGTTGGAAAGCTCTTTAAGAGTACAGTAATTGTTGTTATGTACAATTTTATAATATTTTCATATAAAAGGGGGGGTAAAATGGAAAAAACACGTTTTTATGCTATTTTTGACTCTAAATTGCAAAAATTAAGGCCAACGAACCTCATCCTTTCTTTTGACATTTTAAAATTTGTTTGAAATTTTTATGTGCTTCCTAAGGGGAGATATCGTCTGGAGTGACACATATATACATATATACATAAAAAAAGTGTTAAATTTTAGGAATCGATTCAGAATGGTCTAAAACGGATTTCCATGGAAATTTTTTTAAAAAATTCGCATTACAAAAATTTTGAAGCCATTGCAATAACGTAATTTTCTTTGAAAATTCGCTAAAACAAATTTGAAGGTAGGTAATATTCGAATGATTAGGTGATATTCACAGTGGCTTTGCCTAAAATAAAAAGAACAATATACTATTTATAACATAATTTTATTTTTATAAGTAGAATTTATAACTAGCGTCATGAGGTGACACGAAGATAATTCACACTCTTCAATATGTTTTTTTTTTCTTAATATAAAATATAAAAAAAGCAACATAAGTGCAATACTAAATGGGAATCGTTAGAATGACAGTGCAAAAAGCTATTTTAACTTTTTAAGGAGAATAAAACGACTTTTAACTTAAAGTAAATTTTACATAAAATATTGGTTAAAAAAAAATCCCTTGTCGGAGGTAAAAGATCAAAGATAAAAATATCCTCATCACTTACAAAGATATATGTATGTTGTGTATAAACAAAGGTAACTGTATATATTAAAGACAAAACGCTATAACGTCAGGTACAGAACCTATTGGCATACAATGGGTACATACTTTGCCAATGTGTAGATGGGGAACTTAACTTGAATGTTCTTTTATACAGAGAAGAGTACTTTAAAGCACGAAGTCCGTCCTAATGCTAACTACTTAAATTATATCTGATTATACATTATGTATAAGCAACTATTGTATAAGTCAAATAAATGTGCATTGTAAGTTTGATAATAGTGGTTGCAATAGTGCAAGGTAATTGAAAATTAAATGAAGTATCGACGGTGTTTGAGTAAATAGTATTTATTTCCACATGAGTCGAAGTAAATAACGTTGAAGTACTAATAAATAAATATATTTCTATTCCTAATGAGGTGAAAATAGTATATTTATATTGTACTTAAATCCTTTTTTGTTTTCTTCATTGTAGGAGAAAGTATGGGAAATTGGATAAATTTATTATCGGTTTATTACGTTTCCTGCATCTTAGCACACTACTTAGGTAACTATACTTACAGGTTTAAGCTTCAAGAATTAAGCATCATATTTTGAATCCACAAGAAAGAGAAAATATACCGTGTAAAATAATTCACCAGTGTCAAGCAAACTCTTTGTATTTAGAAGTAGTGGTATTTTTTTATCTTTCTCATATACTTAAAGAAAGTATTGTGATGGAGCAAAAATTGAAGAAAAAAGAGTGATTCTATAAAATAATAATAATAATAATAATAATAATATACATGTAAAAATATCCTATGCAACTTGTAATAATCTTTCTAATACGAGTACATAATTACTTGGTCCAGGTTCTCCATTTATTAGTTTTCGAGGTTATGCTTAATTATTGTCAAAATCTTTAAAAAAAAAAGTTTTAATAACGGTTATGACAATGTTCATTAAAAAATGAAAATACTTATAAGCAGTTCATTTAAATACGAATCTAACCATATAAGTCGTCTTCCTTGGAAAAATTTAGTAACTGAAACAGAGAACATAGCTATAAACGTGGCTATAAAAATAAATGCAACTGTGGAAACACGAAACAACAAAAATTGGAATCGCTGGACGAAGGAAAAACGTATATGCGAAAGTTGTACAATTTGTATCAGAATTATTTTTTTGTTTTCATTTTATAATTTTTTAAGTCATAATTCTTTTAATTTAAATCAAATTATAATTATTATTTACTACGGGAAACAGACAGTGAAAAATACACTCCCACGGTCTCCTCCTGGATTTGAACCACGGGTCTCCTGTATTTCTAGTACAGATGCTCTGGCCAACTAAGCTACGCAGGAGAATGATTTTTAACTGCCGTAATCGATAACTAGTCCCGAATCCAAGCTTTCAATATTCATATACATTTAGACAGTCAATATTTATGACATTAGAACTAAACCGAAAATTAACGCTTAAAATTATAAAGTACTCAATTAGTACCTGTACCTTTCATGCTACGGAAAGTTTAAATTTTAATTTAAATCAAATTATAATTATTATTTACAACGGGAAACAGACAGTGAAAAATACACTCCCGCGCCGGGATTTGAACCCGGGTCTCCCGTATTTCCAGTACAGATGCTCTGGCCAACTAAGCTACGCAGGAGAATGATTTTTAACTGCCGTAATCGATAACTAGTCCCGAATCCAAGCTTTCAATATTCATATACATTTAGACAGTCAATATTTATGACATTAGAACTATTTCGTAAGTTGGTCATCATTCTTTTGTATTATAAATTGCTTCCGAGCTCACCGAAGGTAACGGAAGCTATGTGATCGTTCTGGAGAAAGAAAATATTTTATCTCCGATTTCAAAAAATCCAAGACAGAAATCCGTTTCAGACATCAGGGAACATTTTTGGTTTCGTGTCTGTCTGTCGGTCTGAGAGATCCGTCGGTCTGTCGATCTGTCGATCAATTTTTGCGAACAAACATATCTTAAAAACTGCACGTCCAATTTTAATGAAATGTGTATGGTAGGTCATAATTAGCTCATTGGTGGTTCCATAAAAATTTAAACCTTCTGCGATCATTTGTTTCTCTTCCACATGCGCACAAACATACATTTATTTACACATATAGCTTCAAAAGTACTTATCCGATTTGTATGAAACTTTTATCGTTTATCGAAAGTAACCCGCAGATAGCCCCAGATTAATTTGAACCGTCTGCGCTCTTTAACTTTTGCTAAACTAATCCTTTAATACATATAAAAAATCAAAGCATAAAATCGACAAAGTACGTGATAGGATGCAAGGAAGCTATGTGCCACACCAATTGGCAGTCTATTTTGTGACAAGTCTAAAAAGAAGTCGTATTATCTAAATGATTTGACGGCCACCTATAAATAGTTTTAGGTGACTGTGACGCAGGTCACTTAGGAAACGTGTTCTTTGCTTGAGGGTATTAAACCATATCAAACAATAAAATCTCTTATCTGTAGCAACAAATGGAGCTGTCTTTGAATTTTTAAAAAAAAGGTAAAAAGTAAATATATAACATAAAAGAAACTTAAGTAAAATGTAAAAGAAAAACTATACAAATAATAATAACAAAAAATAGCATGCAAAATAGAACTATAGGTGCAACGTAACAACTACAAAGAAAAAAAGTGACTTATTCTGGCCCCCCAAAGTACATATTGTACATAATACATTTTTAGCAGAGTACTTCACAAAGCATCCTTTGTGAAGTACTTTAATATGAATTCTTTTACACATAGTAAATCTAAAAAAAAATTTCATTTCCTCTTCAAAAAAAAAGGTCGAGAATGAAATCAGGTAAATTCAAAAAGGGGAACATCAAATAAAAAAATAGAAAAGGAATTGAAGGACGTGATAGAGATAGAAAAAGGGAAACAGACTTCACATATTGTCCAGTCTCAGTAACACATAAGTGAAAATGTGAAGTGAATGATTAAGAAAAGAGAAATAAGGGGTGCTAAGAGTTACCTCATGTGAAAGAAAACTCACTACCTTTTTGGATCCTGAGGAAGGAAATGGCCGTAAAGGGAAAAACACCCCTCTGAGCCCTTTCCACTTCATAAACCTACATAACCTTCGGGGTCCCTACAGGAAACCTACTGTTATAAATGGTAAAGTACGTTTTGCAGGAGTATTTAGAATTTATCTATGAAAGTTGTTGTTGATCTATGGAAAGATTGGGTTGAAAGGAAGCTATATGAAAGATTTAATTCTTGGGTAAGAGAAGATGTAAGAAGTTAGACTAAAGGACGAAAAGGTTTGACTTGAGTATTGCCAACTCCAAGAAGGCAAGGGCTCGCTCTTGATCTTCTACCTTGCTTTATAAGGTGCCAAGTAAAACCTTCATATCCTGTGAATACCCTTTTAATACCTTCTACTCTTTACTTTAGAAACGTGCCCTTTGCCTTCTTATCTCTTAGACTTCTACTCCATATCTCTTCTTAACTCCAACATGCAAAATAGGTCACAGTGTACAGCACTTAAACTCTTCTTATTAACTTCTTCCTGCAATGTTCGCCTTCATGTGAATTATAAACTTTTTGTAACCTTTCAAATAATATTGATTTTTTGATAATTTCTTCGGAGTAAAGATATTGATAACAATAATTTACTAAAGTTACTAAAGATTAATAATAATTAAATATATGCTATTACCAGCGTGTTGTTATTGACGAGACACCTTTAATAAATTAGAACTGAAGTTTCTAGTTGTGATATGTCATTTTATTGAGAAGTTAGAAGTTGTCAGAAGTGATGGAAGTTATCAGTGGTTGTCAGAGGTCATATAAGTTGTCAGATGTTGTCAGAGGAGAAATAAAGTTGCTAGAGGTTGTTTGGAAAGTGTATTTATTCTATTGATTAGCAAATAAACTGTTTGGATTTAATCAAGTAATAAGTTGTATTCTACTATTCTATAGCATCACATTAAAATAAAAAAAAATTACCTAAAAAGAAATGAAATTAATATTACTCTTAGAGTCGGTCAGAAATATTTTAATTTAAATTTTTAAAATCTTTCTCGGTATATGTATTGAAAAAAGTAATCCTTTTCTTTTAAACTTGTGTAAGAAAAAAAAGTAAGGGAAGAATGGAATCTATTCTCTGATACGGGGTATATAAGTAATAAAAACGACTAAAAGAAGGTGAATAGTAGACTCCGAGATTGCTTTCATTGCCAATCAGATATTGCTTCCAGAGCAATAAAATATACCAGAGCTATAACTTTCAAAAAAAAAAAAACTCGTAAAAAATATAGCCCTACTGGAAGTTCCTTCGGAATCGATATTTGAGAGCAATGGATTTAAAAATATAAAGATAAAATCCCTCTTTTTTCAACTTTTAATCCTCACCATTTGTACGGTTAAATAAAAAGTGTTTTTATTTAACCGTATTTTATTACATTTAAATAAAATATGATCATTTCTTGTAGTGAGTAACGAGATAGGTTAGACAGTAGTCATCTGACTTTTATTATTATTTTTTTATCTTAAAGAGTTGCCAACGTTGATATTGTAAATATCCTTAAAGTGATAAAAAGTTGGCAAATTGAGTTATAAATTATAGATTATCTATGTCTTTAAGATGTCATGTCACATATTTAATGATTTTTTTACATTGGTTTGTATATTTGTATGGACTTAAAATATATTGAATTTTTTATTTCTAAATAACTGGTTTAATAGATAATAAGTTAAGTTTAACGACGTTATAATAAGGCTAGAACGTCTCGGCAGGGTTTTTATCTAGGTATTTTTACGATTTTGTATTCTGTGCATTCCCTCATACCTCATAGTAACAAAGATGCCGAAGTCTCTTTAAAATAGTCTAGATAATTGCGAATCTACACTATTTGCCAGAATTATTTTAAATTTTTTATAAACATTATTTAGTGACCTGTGATTCCATCATGGGACACTAAGCATGGGAATTGAAGTGTAATTGAAATTTTATCTGTTTCGATTCCTAGTGGAGCTACACTTATTTAATTTTAAATGTGCTCAGCGGTTAAAATTAATATGTGACTATCTGTGAGCCACAATTGACAAACCATCTAAATTTCTTCAAAATCGGATGAGTACTTTTATTGATATATTGTGGTTTTTAGAATTGGATCAGTTGTTCCAGAGATTACTTCATACCAATATACAAATATAGGTAATAAAAATAATAATAAAACAAAACATAGCCTATGTCACTCGGGAATAGTGTAGCTTTCTATCAATGAAAGAATTTTCAGAATGGGATCTGTAGTTCCAGAGTTTACCTCCTACAAACAAACATTCAAACAATTTTACCTCTTCATAATATTAGTATAGATAAATTCGAGCATCGAGAGCAGAATGCACTGGAACTAAAAGAGGTCCGTATTCTCCTGCATACATGTACAACGAGATTTGCCTGTATAAAAGGTAAAAATGGTACTTGTTTACAATACAAGACAACGTATAACATATTGTTGTGCTTTTTACCCTGTTTAGTTTAAATGATTATCAATCAAATTTATGAACAAATTATTTGAAGTAATTTTGTTACATTGTGACGTAAGAAGTCACTCAGCATTACTAACAAAAAATTGACAGTGATTGATTATTTATATGAAATAGATAACATAGTTGTTATAAGTTGGCTCTCATCTCTTTGTAACATTCTATCCTCTAGACTAATCTATGGTTTTGTCCAAGGCCATATTTTAGGACCACTATAGTTTTGGATATAATTTATAATATATCTGAAAGTAAATCTATAAAATCAAAGGGCAAAAGGATAATTTATAAGTATAAGAGAAAAAATGTTTGTCTCATTGAATAGATGAAGTTAGATTTTTTTCCCGACCTAAAATTCCAATTTTAAATTTGAAGTTCACGATTACGCGAGCGTTGCACGTGAACGCTTTGACGGATAACGTTGTCCAACGAACTCGTCTTGGGCATTGGTAAAATGAACATGTCTACCAAATTTCATCAAAATCGGTTGACATTTACTCAAGTTATCGTCGCACGTTTCATAATTCGCGGACACACAGACCGACAGACAGACAGACAGACAGACAGACAGACAGACAGACACGAGACCAAAAATGTTCCCTGATGTCTGAAATGGATATCTGTCTTGGAATTTTTAAAATCGGAGGCATACATTTTTAATAAAACTATTTCTAGACATTACAGATAGGTTTTCTTATGGGAACGGAAGTACCTTCTGCAGTGCTCCAATAACTATCCTCTGTAGGCACAGTATGATACCCACTAAGTAGTAATAATCCAAAAAACTGTGCTACATCTGTCCTCCGTCTATATTATCGCCATGTTGAGCTGCATATAACTTGGTCATTTGCACTAAAAAGGATAAATAATCCTTTTTATTCAAAAAATAAATCGATGGGCTCATAATTTATCAAATTCGAATATGTGGAACTAATTTTGTCTATAGTTACTGATTCAATATTATTTTCAAAATCGGTCGTAATTTACTTAAGTTATCGTCACACGTTTCATAATTCGCGGACACAGACCGACAGACAGACAGTTACGAGACCAAAAATGTTCCCTGATGTATGAAACGGATTTCTGTCTTGGAATTTTTAAAATTGGAGACATAAAAGTTTTTCGTTTTCAAAAGTGAACACAATGCTTCCGTTACCATCGGTAAGCTCGGAAGCAAAAGAGGAAAAAAATTATAATCATCCAAAACTAAAAAGAAGTAAAAGTTGTTCAAAAAAATTTGAAGTTAGGATCCAAAAATGAAACAATGGCAAGTAAAAGTTAACTGCGGAACCTACTTCCACATATGCAGTCACCACCGGATAATCTAGAACTTCATTATGATATCATCCGTGGAGGGCTTCCAACTATAAGATTAACCAAATAGAAAAATCACAGGGAAGTACTTGCGTCCAAGTACTTTTTAGGGTTTTGTAGAAGATTAAGCATGCCCGTTATGTAATTATGATTTTATTCTTCGATCTCAAGGGTCCGGGTTCGATCCCCCGGGGGGTCACAATGTTTTTCATCGGTAATAACGACTAGAAAAATTCATTTTTTCAGACCATTTCCATCGCTTCACCATAAGGTATAACCATGAATTATTTCGAAATTTTAGGACCACCCGTTATATAGTGGTTGGGGAGGGGGGACATTTTTGGGGTATATTTTGACTTATAAAATTAATAAAGAATGAAAAATTTAAAAAAGCAAATATATATTTGAATCCTACTCTCCACCAGCTTTCATATGATACCCAACTCAAAATTTAAAAAAAAAAAAATTTTTGGCGCACTTCAAATTTTCGTTCCCAAAATTGGCAATTTTTTAAAATTTGGGATGAACTCCCGGAATTTTCATCGCCCTACAATAAGGCATTAGCATGAATTATTTCGAAATTTTAGGACCAGCCGAAGTATAGTGGTTGGGGGGAGGGGATTTTTTTTGGGTATATTTTGATTTTTTTACCCAATAAGGGATGCAAAATTTAAAAATGTATATATACCTTTGCGTCCTACTCTTCAGCAGCTTTCATTTGATACCCAACTCAAAATTTAAAAAAAATAAAATTTTTGGCGCACTTCAAATTTTCGCGCCAAAAATTGGCAATATTTTAAAATTTGTGATGAACTCCCGGAATTTTCATCGCCCCACAATAAGGCATTAGCATGAATTATTTCAAAATTTTAGGACCAGCCGAAGTATAGTGGTTGGGGGGGGGGAAATTTTTTTTGGGTATATTTTGATTTTTTTACCCAATAAGGAATGCAAAATTTACAAAAGCATATATATATTTGCGTCCTACTCTTCTGCAGCTTTCATTTGATACCCCACTCGAAAATTAAAAAAAATATAAATTTCTGAGTTTACAACATTTTTGCGAATTGCGCATGCGCACATTTAATTTTGAACTTCTGTATATTTTTCCTGTGGTTGGGTCAAAAAGTTACACCAGTATTTCAAATTTCAGCTCTATAGCTTAAACGGTTCGGGCCCTATGAACCAAAGAGCGACGGACAGACGGACACATCACCCTCGGCATAAGGGTTTTGAGAAGAATCTACAAAACCCTAAAAATGGTTAAAGATTAACAAATAGAAAAAAAATCTTCAAATACAGATTTAGTTGTCAAATAGACGATTTGTTATTTGTTTGATTAATTTTCAATAGTCAACACCCTTATCTGACTGTCATAATTTTAGTTCTGTAATTTGTTTGCTTTCTTTTAACGTCGGAACCTACTTCCACATATGCGGTCACCACTGGAAAATCTAGAACTTCATTATGACATCACCCGTGGAGGGTTTCCTACTGTAAGATTAACAATCAGCAAAAACAAAACTTTAAATACAGATTTAGTTGTCAAATATACGTTTGGTTGTGCAGTACGCTCATACAGTGGCGTAGCTAGACCATTGGGGGCCCCCCCGCAAGAACTTTTTACCCCCCTCGACGTTGGTACAAGGATAGTAATTCCAGTTATTTCTCGATTTGGGGGCCCCTTGGCACTGGGGGCCCCCCGCAATGCGAGCCAGCGCGGGCCCATAGTTACGCCACTTGGATCATATAAGTTTACTTGTTACGCTAAAAGTAAAATAAAATACTGAACACATGTGTCTAGTGCTACTTTATCTTTATAAAACTGAAACAATTGTATTTCGTTTTATTTAATTAGGTGTCATATATGGATATTCTCCAACTTCATAATTTAGTAGTTAGACGTCACTTATAAACAAATTCAACGTTTTAAATGTTAATAACGACATGCACCGTATTATTTTGTGTTATATGTAAAATACTATATGCTGTGTGCTCAATTCAGTTAGAGTTAGGTGCCAAATAAATGTGAGTGGTTGCAGTAATTAAGAATTCATGAGGAGTAACTTAAGTTTGTTATCCCGAGTCTTAGATCGGGTCTAAAACAAAAGCCAACTATTGTTGTCGGCTTGAAGACACGCTGTCTAGATTTGCAGAACACTCTAGAGCCCGAGTTCCACGGCAACTAGATAAGATAGTATCATGTGCTGAGTCCAAGCGACCACCCATATTAATTACGTACATAGGCCAAGAGGGGAATCACCTGATCCTTTATACTAGTATCTTGCTCGATTCTTTCGCCCGGACAGTCTCTTCCAGTTAGCTACCTTCTAAGAACCGTGACTCGTACTTTCTCAGGTGAAACTTCCGTTAGTTGTCAACTTAAAATTAGGTTGAGCGATTTACTCTGGCGGATATAAAGATTATTGTTTTGTCCCATGAGCTATAATAATTAATGTCTCAAATACTACATGCAAACTGTTCTTACATAATCAATTTCAATGAAGCAAGGGTATTAAATTAATGTAAAGGTTAGGTGAACTAAGAAAATCTGTTTACACTTTTAATGTGAAACAATGTGGTACATTTACAACATTTTATTTTTATTACTTTCCCAAATAATGCATACATATCATTTACAGCCTTTTTATTTTCTCATATAAAGAGAAATTATTGTTTCGTTGGCACGAAAATTAGATTTTTATGGATCAAAAAAAGTGGTTTTTAAAAAGTGTCTGTCTGTCGTCTATACAGGCGCGTGGAGCCTAAACCTCTAGACCAATTTTGCTGAAATTTGGCATACATGTCCAGAAAATTCTTATCCGAGGTGAAATCATGAAATGAATGGTAGCTCCAAACTTGAGGGCGCTACCCCCAAAAACTTCCCTAAAAACTCTGAAGAAACAAGAAAAAAAAATCTCGAAAACGGTTCCGATGATTTATATTAAAAAAATTCTTAAATTTGGTCTATTTAAATACGAATCTAACGATATATGTCGTTTTACCGAGAAAATAGCTTTAAACGTGGACGGAGAGTGGCCGGTTTCGATTCCGGTTCTCCGAGGAGAAGTTATTTTTAAGATACATTTTAATAAAACGTTCAGTAATATAATTAAATGTACAATGTTCCTAAGGAAACTCGAAAATTAATAAATGGAAAATACTGGCCTAAGTAATTATGAACTTATATATGAGAAAGTTCGTCTGAGTGTCTATGCCGATTTTTATGATTATATTTATGTAATCCACACAAATACAAAACCCAGAATAAGTCTATCAAAAAGAAAAAAATATTCTAAGGAACATCTTACTCCTGCATTTGGTGTTCTAATTTCTTGGATCAATTATTATGATGAATCAGTTTTGTATCGGTCCATTACATCAGTTCTAAAAAATAGTTTATATATTTTCCTAATAATTTTAGGGACTAATAGTTTAAAAAATTAAAATCGGTCCTTTCTATGGAAAGGTTTAAATAATGGAGATGTAAAACTTTTAAGAAAGGAATGTAAAGAGAAATCAAATAATTGAAAAAGGAAATTAGATATAAAAGTTAATGTGAACCAAATGATATCGTTTGTGAAATTACATCTGTACCTCTTTCTCGTGTTTCCCCATGATCGTCAACTTTTAAGAATCATAATAAGAAAGTACCTAGTTCTAGTGAATCAAATCGGACTGAAGATAATTGATTTGAAGATATTTCACTCAAAGTTAATAGATGACATCATTCACTTATTATTTCAGAGTACTATTCATTTTTATTTACAAGAATTAACTTAATTGAAGATGGCCACTAGTGGTTGAAAGCTGGTTTTGTACAATAAAGTTACTTTTAGTGGTGAAACGTCTTTATTCATTCTAATCACATGACCCCACTGCTCTCATCTAGAGAAAAGCTAATTTAATTCAGTCTATAACTGTAAAAATAAGATTTCGAAATTTAATACTGTACTTAGTTACAAATTCATAGAAAAACTAGTTTGATAGAATCATACATTGGTAATTAAGTTGCCTTAGATCGTTTTTATTTAGGAGAAAGTTAATAAAGCTAAAGAATAGTTTAATAAAACGTTAAAATATTAAACTTAATCAGTTTAATAAAGTTAGTAAATTGTTCCTTCTAGTTTCTAATTCTTGAGTTTTGTGATATAAAAATTTTAGCTTGAAAGGAATTAATAGACTTTCTTTTTCTAGGGTTCGAAATATCTCAAACATCAGTTTCTTTGCCAATCAATAGAGTAAATATTTAATTGAAAAACGATAATAATTAATTCCCTTTTAAATTATTACTAAAGAGGAAGGTGGAAACAGTATTTTAAATCTCAAACCTGTGCTAGAGACAAAACAATGACCTGGGGAGTCATAGTTAATAAAACTCGAAGACCTAATTGGACATTTTATGGTCAAAAAACCATAATTGCTCATTTAATATGCACTTAGTGAACCATAAATAAACTGAGATATAAAATAAAGGTAGAAAGAATGGTGATTTTCATCAGCCCTTGGTTTAAGACGGTAAATCGTATACGAAAGCAGTTGGCCCTTCTATCAATAAATTTAAATAACAATGTGTCACAACTTCGATAGGAGACCATAGATCTGGGTTCAGTTCCTGGGCCCCACATGCCCTAATGGTAAATGGGTAATGGGAAATTGCTTTGTGAAATGGCGACTAACTGACTAATCTGCGTAGCTTCATCAGCTGTCTGTGCGCTTCACGCGCCCTGTGTTACCCACTACACATAAAGTTGTGTACATACAGTTGAATATTTCCTTTGGCAGGCCCAGAGGCGGCTCCAGAGTAGGAGCCATAGGCCCCCCCCGAGAATTTTTTCTAAGATTTTTCATAGGCACTCGACAGTTTAATAGTTTTGTGTTTTCATAGTTATTATTTTCAGCATTATTATTATTTTATATAATTATTAGCATTATTTTCATAGTATTTTAAAAATACCTATTTCTATCTCGACAATATATGCCTCCACTATCAAAAAAAAAAAAAAAAAAAAAAAAAAAAAAAAAATTACAAGTTACATTAGAGCATACCAAATTACAAGTTACATACATACCATGGCCAAGAAAGTTTACTAAGCACGCGGAGTACCAGCTGTCAGAAAAATAAAACGGCAAGTGAAGCAAAGGGCAAGTGATGTTTGTTGGGTTTCTTTACAAAGGCTCTACGTTGAGGACTTGGAAAATCTGAATCTGAAGTCCCAGACAAACCTATTGATTTAATAAATTTCTGTAATTAATACTTGTTCCCAATTGTAAAGTCATTGCTGAAATTCTCACTACTTTACCAACTTAAAAATCATTCTCGACATTAAGTCAAGTTGCTTCGATCCAAGATGCGTGAAGATCGGCTCACTGGGTTGTGTTTACTATATCTCCACAAAGATTTTGACGTTGATAATGAAAAAGTTATTGGTGGATTTGCCAAAGGAAAAGAAGTGGCTTGAATCTGCCATTTAATTTTTTTTATTAAAGGCTCCAATATAATGTCATTAAAAGCAAACATTTTCTTTTAACTAAATTGAGTAATTATTTCCTGGGCGTAAAAATATCAATAATTATTAAACTTTTATGGTGTTTTAAATTTATATTAGTAAATCATGGTTAGAACTGGTACTAGGCCTTGGTTGGCCATGGATACAATGTAATTATCACTTCGTTGGTTGCTACTTTTATTTTATTACAAGTCAGATTCAGCTAAATGCAGTATATAATTAATTGTAAAGGTTTTGAAAATGAAGTTGATGTTTTCTCAGTAATTCACTATTAAATATATAGCACAAACGTTAGGAGTAAAAGTGATGTAAAAAATATCTTAAATTAAGCTTAAAACACGTTTCAGTATTAAAATATTAAACATTTTTAGGGCCCCTAAGGTTTGAGGTGTCCATTCCATACCCCCCCCCCCCCCCAAGTCAACTCTGGAGCCACCCTTGGGCAGGTCCTCCACAGGCTGTTGAGCCACAGTTAGTTTGTTATAGTAAAGAAAATATATATTAGACCTTATTTTTCTATAAAATTCTTAGAAACTGCAATGCACGCTTTTAAATAGGCCTATTCTAATTAGAAGTTGTACAAACTTCACAGGTTTCTTCTGATTGTACGCAATATCTCACAAGAAGCAACTAATTTTCTTTTGAAGTTGTAATTAAAAGGAGCTAGTAAAATGCTAGTTAAGATAGTTGTACTAAGTTAGTTTCTCATGTTTCTTCGTAAGAAACAACTTTTTTACGGTATTCTTCATCGAACGAAAATGAGATGAAGAGATGCGAAGGATTGCTTCAGAACGTGATATAAAAAAGGAAGAGAAAGAATGTGAAAAGCAATAACACATGCGTGGTACCCAACGTATTTCTTTTATGTAACGGTACGCGAAGAAATAAAAAAGCATTCGTATATTTCGAAGGAAAGGAGAAATAATAAATGTTGCGGCATATACCGGAATAATTTCACTAATAGCCTCCAGGTCCTAGCGGTTAGGAAGAGTATCGGTGAGTCAGTGCAAGAGGGATTCTTGGTATCGACAGGCTGAGCCAGGGTGATTGAGCATTGAGCAACCATTTTTTTGTTCTTTATCCGCAATGCACGGTCATAAATGGCTTTATTTTTTTTAGTTGGCTACACTTTACCGCCAAAACTGCTTATATTATAATGGTTTAGGGAGATATAAGAAAAAAAAAAATCCTTTTTTAAAATCCCAAGAGATATTCCAATAGTATAGCCTACCTATTGAAAAAGAAGGAGACAAATGGAGAAAAACGATGAGTTATGACTGATTCGTGATTGTCGAGTGAAAATTGGTAGACTGAAGAGAAAGAAAGAATCCTAGAAGGAAAAAACACGAAAACCGCAGGACACAAGACTTTTAAGAATATGAAGGAAACCGCAGGTCACGGTAACATGCGGAGGATGTAGACGCTTGGTTCTATGTCAGAAAGGGCGAGGTAATAACTATATCTAGAGTATAATTACCGAGCCGTGACAGTGCTGACTCGAAAACAAGAAGTCAACTACTCTTGCCATATCGATTACAAGGATAACGTACTAGAAGATCTGATTTCCACAAGTGTTTCTCTTTCTTTTTCTTTTTTTTTTTTACTTTCAAGGACATTAAACTAAACGACTTCTTATTCAAACTTCCAAGAATAAAAGTTAAAACATCGATTCCATTTACGGAAAATTTCCAAGTCATGTTATCACACGTGTCAAGAGCTTTTTTTCTTCTTATAATGAGAAAGACAAGAAGTAAGTATATCCCATTACTTACAAATAGAATCCTTGAAAACAGAAGAGCAAGAATCAACCGTATCGCACTTAAAAACATTAATGTTTTCTTAAAAAATAAAAGAAAGACGAAAATTACTACAACAACAAAAACATTATCATACAAATGGAGAATTTATTCTTGATTTCACGGTCCTACTTCCTTTAAGACCTTTAAGACAATAAAAATAAAAAACAAATTGAACTCGTAAAAATCATCAATCCATCATTTCCTTTGTAAATTGAATATGAGTACTACAGTTAAGAACATGCAATAAAGTCATTTTCAAAATTGGAAAACACCAACAAATGAACAAAACCAAGTAGTAAAAACGCGAGAAAAGTAGAATTGAATTATCATAAAAGACATAAAAGGAAGACAATTTACAAATTAAACCTATAAAATACAACATTATTCTTAATACTAATAATTGGTCAGGTCATCCTTGTTTAACAATTGTGATATTATCTATGAGCAGTTACAGAAATAAATCAGCTCGAGAAAACAGAGCCAATGTTTCTTATAAACTTTTTTACGATTATTTTGTACCGTTGTGAGTTATTATATAAAAAACTATTTTTTCCCGCGAAATAGACTAGCATTTGTTTATCAGTATAAACAAATCGGACATGGGGCGTCTTAGAACTTTTCTCACCAAATAATCCTAAAATACGGCAGATATTAAGTTTAAATATAGAGAAATGTATCTTGTCGGAAGGTATTTATCTTGTCGAAAGGTATAAGCTGACGAGACTGAACCATTTTGTTTGTTTGTTTTTTTTCAAGGAAAAAGTATTCTTTATATATTTTTTTAGACACTATTCTAAATTTCTTTTTCGCATAAAAATGTAAAAAATTGAATTTCTTTCGTCACACGTATAGGCAACCCGATCCAGGACCACCCCGTATATTGGCAGTGGTAATTTACTATCTCTATAAAGTCTTTTACATTTAGCGCTAATAATATGAGTAACAGTATGCAGCTTTTTTTTTATTTTTATTTAAACTCGCGGCAAACACATTACATTTATACAGGCCGACATGTTGTGTCGGTCGCTTGACAACAATGCATTCATTCATGTGTATTACACTCTAACTCTGTAAAAAAACCAACTCTAATCTATATATATGTCTGTACATTAGTCAGAATTGAACATTTCTTGGATACTTTTTCATTTTATACTTTCTGAAAACCGAATCCGGCCTTAACTTTTTTCGTGAATGTGGGGATGTGTGTCTGCCCCCCCCCCCCCTCAGTCAAACTTTATAGGCGCAAAACTGGCTAAACGAAATCGATTAATTTTTTTTCAGAGGTGAGCGCACACATGTTGCGCAATTTGTAGCCTTGGTTTCATCTAAAAATATTAAGTAGAACTAAAGTTATTAACAATTTTGTAAAAAAAAGTATAAAAAACATAACCTAAAACAATTTGGTTGACCCTCCGTAATCAAACCCCACAGACTCGCTAATCAAAATGTTTGGGTACTTCTAGACCACCTAAAAACTCGCGTTTTTTGCGTTTGGTCGGAAATAGGCTGCAAACCGACTGCAAAAATCCGAAAAGTTAAAAAAAAAAACATGTTATCCCCCTTAAAAAATTAAAAATGGCGGACGCACTTTAAAGTAGTTTTGGAGGCTTATTTAGGCTAAACGGTAAGCCGAATCGACAAGCTGATTGCGCCAGTGGTAACTGATTTTAAAAGATCTACAACTTTGGTTATATGCCTTTTTGTCGTAACTCCATCGGTTCTACCATAAATAGGGCTAATTTTTTTTTTTAAATTAACTTTGAGCGCTTATGGCGTCCGCAATTGTTTGATTAAATTTCTGATTGGAATGCTTAAACCTCAAACTAATCCTCTATAAATCGAGTATTTATTATTTTATTAATTTTTCCTAGAACTAGAGTTATTAAATATTTATTGGTGCAACTGTCGTATTGAGAGATTAATGCACAACCATGGTTGATGATTATTCAATGACTTCCCAGCCATAATTGAAAAAGGAGGTCACCCTGTGCATAAATATATATTGGGTTTCGTTTTTGTGTATTTTGAAACAAACTTTTAAATGTCCGCCATCTTAATACGTCTGGACCAATTATGCTGGTAAACAAACTCGTTAAATTGCTTTCACCATTTATGTGTGAAAGCACATACTTGGCCAATTTATTTATTTTTTCATAGAATTTAAGACGAAGCGCCCACAAATTTTGAGAAATCGTTTATTTCTCGATCCATTCTTCAAGTATAATTCTAATAGTATGATAAAATGGTACAGAATATAGAAACCATTAAATTATTTGACTCTTCTGCATAGACCACATAAAAACATTTTATTTAATGAACCTTTTTCTTTTCTCTTTAAGTATGTAAATTTATCAAAGTTGTATATTAGTCCAGTCACAATGTTTTTCTCTGTATAATTTATACTTCTACTTCAAAATAGGGAAGAGTAAAAAGAAAATTCTGAATAACATCATTCGAACGATAAAATTAATTTTCTATACTTTTCATTCGCAAATTCGACATTTGAGTGTTTTTTTTTTCAAGGACGCAATCTTTGAAAAGGTCAAAAGATTGTTAGAATTTACTTAAATATTCATTATTATGAGAATATGACTATAAATTCTATTTCAAAATGTTATTGTATATTGCACTACATATTTATATGTTAATAAATAACTCCGAAAGAATTTCTCTTTTCTTTTAAGAATGCTTCTAATAAATAAATTAAAAAGGTTTTTATTCGTAAATAGGATTTTTTTTAGAGAAACAAGTAAGTGAAAACAACGAGAATTTCTTGAATCTAAGCCAACACCGGATGTATTGTTTTCAAAATGCTTTTACTTCTTACCATATTTTCTTGTTTTAGTTTTTTTCCCCACTTCGTATTTGCTTATCTGCTTACCTCATAACGTTGTATAAATAACAAAGAATAATTTATTTTGTATCAAGATAAGATATAATATATCTTATCCTGATATATTATATCTTCTTTAAAAATAATAAATCCTAATAAATGTATAAGTTATAGGAGTATGATGAGTATAATAAATATAAATTTAGTATATATTTCCCTCATCGAAAACAGCAGAGATTTATTAATAAATAATATATTTATTGTAAATAAGATCACTATAACATAGAATCTACATTATATTAGACAGGGGTCTCCAAATCTATTTGGTTTAAGGGCCGGATCTGAATCGGATGGTCTAAAGCGGGCCGAATGATGTAAGCAACCCTTAGCCATCGGGCTTTTCAAAATTGAACGGACTAAAGAATACAAAAAAGAAAGCTAAGATTAAGATAGGACATAAAATATGGAAAAAAGTTTAATAAAGTCCAGTTGTTAAAAACCAAATTTGAGCAAAGATTTGAATAACTTGAAGTAAGAACAATATGTAAAATAATGATCAGATTCAAAGATGTCCTAACATTATCAATTTTATAACAATAAATAAATCCACTCATGCGATATTATTTAGTGGTTCGGTAGATAAAATCATACGGTCTGGATCGGATTTAAAAGAAAAAGAACAATTTTTTTCAACCTTTCTTCTTCTTTTGGTACTTTTCTTTTTCAGCCTTTTTTTTTTTTATTTTTAGAAGTGGTGGATGGGCGAGGAGATAAAAAAATAGAATATAAAAATGAGTAGACGAAGGTAGTTGAGACATAGAAGGCACGACAAGGACCTCTCAGCGTAAACTTCAAGTATCTCAGGGCAGCCAACCTTCCAGCACTATCGACATTAATTAAAATTTATAAAGGTTAGAAGAGGGGGGGGGGGGGGGAGTAGATAAGATCCAGGGGGCGTGCCGGTGAAAATATTGAGGGTTCCTTCAGCTTCCCCCTCCCTTTAGTTCTTCAACAGAGAGAAAATGTAAGTAAAATAGAAGAGTACTCGACGGAACAAAAAAAAGTATATAAAAACAGGAATTTTTTAAGCTTTAAAGAAGAGGTAGATATTCTTCTGTCTTGTCTGCCCATGGAAGGGGAAATCGCGAAACAACGACACAAAGCAAGCAGCACTGGATTTTACTGCGATATCTCGCACTCCTCTATCAGACGAGATGGGAATTAAAAACTCCAAGATACACACACAACAATAATATAAATCAAAGAAACAGTAGCGCCGTGAACACATAAAAAACTTCAAGATAAGAGTCAAAAGGTGAATCCGAAAGCATTGAAATAGAGAGAGAACATTTTTTTCTTTTTATGCGACTTTCAAATTTACACGATGATACAAGACTTGTAAAAAATTATACTACAAAAGGGCACCCTCGAAAAAATCTATGTGCAAACTTATAAATTAGCAAATGATTTACATAAATATCAAAATTAAATTTTAAGTTAGCAACCGTTAAAGTGTAGATATGAGAGAGTTAGTGAGATACGGTCTAAAGAAAAAAACTAAGATTTTACCAATAAAACTAATAACACCGTAAATTTTAGAACTGACACCAATAACCTCAGTATCTGTTATCACAATATTATATCCAATTTTTAAATTTGTTATTCATCTCTCTTCTTATGTAGAAACAAGACAAGATTCTTTAACAGACATTAACTGTCAATAATGTCAATTTATAAAACAGGTTTGTTTATATTAATAAAATAAAAAAATTGTAAGTTAAAAGCCCATATGTAAGTTACCCTGATGATGTAAATATATTTTACGAAACTAGTTGGTAAAAACTTAGTTTTTTTCTTTAGACCGTATCTCACTAACTCTCTAATATCAAAATTGTTGATATTTTGAACAAGTTGTTGGATAAACAATTTAATGGTTGAAATATAATCTAAATTGTAAATATACAAACGTTGTTATAGTTTATGGATAGAATACATCACAATTTAATAAGATATTGCTTTACTTATTGTTAATATTACTCATTCAGGCCTCATCTACAAAGTGTTAAATAAATAAAAAAATCCCGCAGCAAAGCAGAAATCTAATAATTAATTCACCACAAATCCAAATCCATGTTTAAGGATTTGGATGTTTTTAAAACTTTGAGCAGCATGTTGGCGGTGGACTCAATATTACGGCTATTGCAATATGTATTACGCGTTTGCAAATGTGCCAGGTGACGAATCTTCACTCAAGAAATTTGAGATAAACCCAGAAAGCGAAATCAATTGGGGTCAGATGACCTGGAAATCAACAATAAGGGTCCTCTACAGCCGATTTATCAACAATGGATATTCTAGACAAGCCTACGTAGCTCACATTCAGTATTATCTTGCATGAACCAGCTTGTTCCTTCACCTATATGATTCGTAAGCTGCTATAAGCTGATCGTCCAATATGTTAAGGTTACGATTCACCTGTGACTGAACAGTTAAAGAAAGATAAATACCTACTGCTTGTCCATTCCAAGTTCTGTACCAGACCTTACCGTCATTACTGGACCAATAAGTTTTCGTATCAATATCGGAGATTCTGCTTGTTTACTTCTAAAGATAAAAATTAGCCTCGTCGCAGAACAACACGTTTCTAAGGTGCTTCTCATCATTGTCTCGATTCTCTGATAAACCACTCGCACAATTCTATCCGACGCGTCGGTGGGCATCGTCGTTTTTACTCAGATTATTAATATTATTTACCTGAAACTAAATGATGCCATAGTACTGTGTCAACTGTGTGGCATAACTCTCAAGGTTACGATTGTCTAGTTAATCGTGTACCTCTCGCACCAGTATTATTATTGTATTATAAATCAATATGAACGGGTGTGGATGAAAAGATATTAAGAAGAAAGGTGGAATTATCATATGTTCTTCTCTTATCTCTGCTTTTAGAAATAAGAGAAATTATAAAACATATCTCATTCCTAGTTATTATGTCGGTGTTTGCGCCTTGGCTTCAACTGAGTCACGAGTAAGTCTCTACGTCGTCTATTAAGAAATAGATTCATTATTTTATTTATTCATTAGAAATTTATTTACTATCGAGTTACATCGGTCTAATATATATATATATATATATATATATATATATATATATATATATATATATATATATATATATATATATATATATTATCATTTATACATTTTTAAATCAAATTTAAATTTAATCAAATAAAATGTCGTTTATGCTTGAAGTCCTATAAAAGTCTGTTAAGAGGTAGCTATAATAATATTTTCCTATCAAATAAAATAAATATTTCCTTTATTACATTAAAATATAGAGTTATACGTATTTTATATTAGTTTCTTATTTATTTATTATAATACCGTAAAAATATAAATAAATTAAAATGATTATTCAATTCTTTAAAAGGATTTAAATATCTCACAATAAAAATAGACTGCCAATTAATGTGGTACATAGCTTCCTCGCATCCTATCATGTACTTTATTGTTATAATGTTTATTGTGTAAAAACTATTAATAGTTTTAGCGATCTTTAACACTTCATAGCGGTGTCGCTGTTGGTTTTCCTGAAAAATTGTATTTGAAAAAAATGTTTGTCTCATTGAATAGATGAAGTTAGATTTTTTTCCCAACCTAAAATTCCAATTTTGAATTTGAAGTTCACGTTTACGCGAGCGTTGCTCGTGAACGCTTGGACGGATAACGTTGTCCAACGAACTCGTCTTGGGGATTGGTAAAATGAACATGTCTACCAAATTTCATCAAAATCGGTTGACATTTACTCAAGTTATCGTCGCACGTTTCATAATTCGCGGACACACAGACCGACAGACAGACAGACAGACAGACAGACAGACACGAGACCAAAAATGTTCCCTGATGTCTGAAACGGATTTCTGTCTTGGAATTTTTAAAATCGGAGGCATAAAAGTTTTTCGTTCTCAAAAGTGAACACAATGCTTCCGTTACCTTCGGTAAGCTCGGAAGCAATAAACATTAATAATGATAAATTAAATTGGAAATTCGAGTATTTAAAAAAAGAGGTTTGATTCATTTTTTTCTTCAAGGATTGTATTAAAAATAATATTATAAAATAATTAACAACTTGTAAATCTATTTTAAGAGTTTTCATTAATTAACTTCAATATAGCGAATGGGAATGGTGACTTACTCACTGGACTCACGTTTGTTCACCAAACTTTTTTTGATGTTGAGTGTGTTGGGTGAGTTTGGGTTGAAATAAATGTGTAGAACTACTTCATGAAATTGGCTATATTTCGCTCCTTAAGGAACATCTTCAGGTCTGTAAACAAAGGTACTTTTTTTTATACAAGTTAGGAAATTATCAGTTTTCCAATTATTAAAACATTATAGAAACAATGTAACTTTTGACAAATTTTTCACAAAATGCTATAAACCCTGTTTTAATGTTTTAACTACAACAGCAGATAACAGGTAATTACACATTTTAGTTAAATACTGTCTTCTTTGATATAATAGAGATTGTAATTTTGTATATATAAGTGAGAGAATCTATTATTCCTCCTAACTCACATTATTAGAGTGGTAGATTAATGTTTTAATAATTGTAACCGTAACCGATAATTTCTTAATTTATGTAAAAAAAGTATCTTTGTTTACAGGCCTGAAGATGTTCCTTAAGGAACGAAATATAGTTGATTTCATGAAGTAGTTCTACACATTTATTTCACCCCAAACTGACTCAACACATTCAACATAAGTACTAACAGGGGACCACAACCTAATAAATATAAATATAAAAACTTATTTTAATAATATAGAAAGATATGGTAAAATGGAAATATTTTCCCAAATGTATTTTTGCGCGGAATAATCCCAAATCTTAAAATTTCGAATAACATTTCGTTCCTACCTGGCGGCGGAGACCGACGGAGAAGTTAGACTGCGAATCCATTTGACTACTTCGACTTAGAGGTACTTCTTTAGATTGTTACTCCCCTATGTGTATTTAGAATAGAAATGACTTTAACTAAATAAATATGAAGACTTAAAACAAAGGGATGTTTAGTCCGATGGACTTTGAGACAAAGGAATATCACTCTTCCGTTTTTATAAGGGGAGTAACATTCTAAAGAAGAACATTCCGTACACCTTCTTTAGATTGTTACTCCTCTCTGCTTTTTTTTATAAGGGGAGTAGCAATCTAAAGAAGTGCCAAGAAGTGAAGTAAATTACATAAATAGGTGATTTTAGGGCTTAGCTCAAATGTTTATATTAATTCCTGTACCGAGGGAAACTTTAATTTAAAGGTCTTGATAAAAGAAAAATAACAGTACAAACTAAAGGTCTTAATCCCAATCCCATCCGGAATGGCAGTAGTCTTTCCTAAATCATTGGGAAATCTTTATCTATTTCGTAGTCAATTTAAAGACAAATTCAATCATATAAGTTATTTTCCCGGGAAAAATCCAGTTTCTGAGATTTTTATTTTAATATTGATGAAAATACATCTGATAATGCTGAATTCAGCCGTTGATAACTTTTTAAATATGTTTAAAAATAAATTGATAAAATTGATTTGCTTATTTTTTGTTTCCAGTTTATTGTATTTAAATAGAACCTTACTATGTAATGTAAGACATTTTTTTTCGTACAGATTTTTTTTTTTCTTTTTCGGAGTGAGTTCTCCACACTTATGACTACCCCTGTATATTTCTATGTATATGTGAATATATTTTAGTATATACGATAACGATAATGTAAAATAAGTAAACTCCAGGTATTTTAGGCACAACGGAATCACCAAAGTTGTTTAATTTTTATAGTTAATGTTAATAATTTGGTTTTACGTATATTAGTTGTGTTTGCAAGCATTCTGATCTATTCTATTATGCTTATATAAAGTGATAGAGAGAGAGAGAGAAGAAAGAAGATTGGTTATAAGTATTTAATTCCTTATTTTAATTCAAATGTAATGGAAAGCAGGGGAAGGTTATTAAGAAGAGAAGGATTATAGTGGTGGTTAGGCATAATGAAAAGGGGGAGAAACTTACAATCGTAAAACAGGACTAAATCCTTCACGTGGATTTTAAGTCTTTTCCAAGCCACTTGAACTGAAAACCAACTTTAAGGATAAGGTCGCTTATATCTTCCTCTCTCCCTTCATTTCCAAAAAGGCAAAGAAAATCCCTTCTAATTAGTTTATAAGGAAGTACTTTTAGGGGGTTTTCCGAGGTTTAAAATGAGGATTCCCAGTCTCACATCCCGAGGAGAAAATCCAACCAGTTTTAAGACTAGACCCTCAAATCCGAGCTGTAAAGCGTGGATTCAAAGACTTAAAAAATAAAATCTAACTTCACAACGAAAAAAATATACCTGAGATTTTATGCAAAGGATAATACGGTACTTTCTTTTAAGATCCAGCGTTTTTTTTAAGGTTAATTGATTAAGTAAGAAACGACATTTTCTTCTCTCCTTTTCTCTTCTCTACTGAAAAATATTTTAAATACGAATAACAGAAAAGGGGGAAAATTCGTATTTCGAATCTGACACTTTGTTCTGGGAGGGTAGGCTTTGTTATGTCTCTCTTTTGTTTCTTCTAATTAATTTAGCGTCATATTTAAACCCCCAAAAAAGGAAGGGAGGGGGATTTGGGCTTTTGGTTGTGTTAGATGGGTAGAAATGTTCTTAATTTCTCTTGGTTTTCCACGGGGAAAGAGGGGAGGGGGGTTATAGAACCAGGAGAAGAGTGAAATTTTGTATTTATAGGATGGGTCGTTATCCTCTTTTCGTGTTGGCCAAACCAAGGGGACTGACAAAACAACCACCCCCGGAAAAAACCATTATTTTCATGCCGCCTCCACTTTAAAATCAAATATTTTTTATTTTTAACTCTCTCTTTCTTTATATATATATATATATATATATATATATATATATATATATATATATATATATATATATATATATATATAGCATATAAAAAAATGAAATTATATAATCTATAATTATTTTCTTTTTTTTTAGACTTTTTTTTTTTGATAAAGATAAACTTTACCTCAAAAATAATGAAAGAACGTATTTTTTGATTAATTATATACATTATTTATAAAGGAGATTGTAGGATTATGAGATTATATAAGATATTCTTAGGGTGTAATTTTCATGAAGGTTATGACAGGAATTCTTGTGGTTTTAGTAGGGTATGTGCGATCCTTTAAGCTATTTGTAATTAATATTTACGTTTTAATTAAATTAATACCCAAACCTATAATCCAAAGCCGTGTTCTTTACCTCTTTTTTCCCGTTGCACAAACATTTTCAACATAAATCTACCCTTGAAACATCAAGATACAAAGTATTTATTATAATAATTATTCAGATGAAATTAATAACAAGATATATAATTGTTTATAATATACTAAGCAATAATAAGAACTTTAATATTTAAATATAAAGTAAACATGACGTAGCTCACTAATGTGTAGAAATAATGGGACCAATATGGGCTTAATTGCTAGGTTTGAACAAGTGGCTCGCTACTGTCACTGCTGTTCCATTAGCGGAACTTACTGATTGTGATACTATTGATAAAAAATCATAGATCATAATTGATTTCATTATTATCGAAAATTGCAATAGCTAATATTTAAGTAAATCCAGTTTCAAAATTTTTGAATTGCAAAGACTTTTGTTTATTTTAGAAATGCATAGATATTTAAATTTTAAAAAAAATTGAAAACTTGACTTAATGCAAAATAAATAAATGTGAATTTATATTAATAATAATAAAAAACAAAACGACTAAGACAATAATCTAAAACATCTTAATTAATTATATATAGAGAATAAAAAATATTTTAAAACATTTAAACGTAAGAAAATGTAAAGAAACAACCTAAGGAAAAACTTCAATAAGAATTGTAAGCTTCTAAAGTACCATTGAGACCCAATTTAATCCACGTAGTTCAAACATTTCACTTTCAATTAAAAGACGACGAGAAAAAGTAGGAAGAAAAGGAAAATAAATAAAACGTAAAAAAACGAAATTACTTAAAGAGTTTTAAGTAAAGAGTAGGGACTAGGGAAATTGCAATTGAAAAAGAATTTAAGGCAGCTCGAAAAGAAAGAAGAATGGTGAAATGATGATTGCCCATATATATATATATATATATATATATATATATATATATATATATATATATATATATATATATATATATATATGCAGCTATAAAGCAAATCCATTTCCTTTTCTTCATAGTGAGGTCCTTAATTAAAGTGAATTGTGGGAGGATTTAAAGAAGGAAATGGTTATCCTGCCTTTACCAAGGAAAGGTTATTGGCGAAGTCAGTTTCAATTAGGCTTTGGCCTCAGTGGATATGAGATAGCAGAAGGATGATGTGACCGTAAGAAAACGGCGAATAAAAGCTGCTTTCCTCCCCCTCTTCGATAGGGTTTGTAAAGGCTGAAGGCAACAGTAACAACTAAGGAAGTAAAAACCTTCATCCCTAGCAAAGGATGTACTGAATCCTTACAGGAAGGGAGAAGATCCTTAAAGTAAAGATACTAATAAGATTCTTAAGCCTGGGATAAGATAGTTTATATACTTTTATAGAGTAAATAAGAAGTTATTTTAAACAAACAAAGGAAAGGAGTATACTGAAAGTATTCTATACCACATACTCGTAGTTAGATTAAATTTCTCAACATAACTAACATCTAGGGTTACTAAAAAGTTAACAATCTAAGATCATTTTGATATTATTTCATAAACACTTACAATGCAGTACTGTGTAAACAATACTTTGTTGTTATTATCTAGAGAAGCTAAGATATTTGGTTAATGAGTGAGAAGTAATAATCTGCAAATTAAAGATCTTAAGTTAATGAATGATAATCTACTACCGCTGGTTAATGAAGGTACTTAATGCTTTTAATTGTGAGTAAATTTATGATCGTAAGACATTCCTGTTACTTCAGGATGGAGCAAAGGGCGCTCTCTCAAGCTCTTTATCTGACTCGATTTGATCATTATCTTCCAATATTTATGTCCAAAACCAATTGAAATATGTGACAATTTAGTCAATCTTTGCTTTGAAATGAATCGATTTATCAAAATATATAATCTTTAGTGCTTATTTTAAAGTAAAAATTAAGTATCCTAGTCACATATACTCTAGATAGAGAAAAAGTAAAATACAAGAGAGTCAGATATTCAATATAATTTGTAAAATATACTAAAAATTAAATGTGTAAAAGAATCTGTACAATATGCTATACATTTATCTTTTTTAGTTTTTCAAAAAAACAGTCAACTGTTTACTTTTAGAATAGAATATGAATTGGTTGCTGAAAAAAAGTGTCAGGTGGGGAAATAATGACATACTTAGCAGATGTTACTAAAACACGTGTCACATTTGAGAGATCGTCAATAAAAGATCTAATTTTCTCTAAAACCTTATTTTTTAAACCAAATATTTTGCAGCATTAATATTAATAATTTGTCTTTGAAAATAGTAACAGAAACTATATAGCGGTTAATAATAATGAGAAACACCCTTAAGAAGTTATTTTAACATATTAATTTTCTAGAGACCAAAAATATTGCAGTTAAAATAATATTAATACATTTCATTTTATCAGTTCAGAACTATGCTAAATTTATATTCCACTTCGAAGTTAATTAGAATTAAGGTTTTTTTTTGTTTTTTACTAAGGCTGAGCAAATATGAAGAAAATATTCAAGATGTAATTATTTCACCATCCAGTTACGTTTATACATTATATTAGCATCATTTAGATTCAATTTGTATTAAGTAAGATGACTTATGACGCTTTAAAATAATAAATTCAATTTTTCATTTTGTTAATACAAGGAGTGATATTTTTTTATTTATCCTTTCTATTTTTTCACCAAGTCTTAGGGTCATTTAAAGTCATGGAAACTGATAAACTTGTCATTTAGTACCTCATTTTCATCCAAATAAGTTTGAAAACTTAAAGCAAACTTATTAAGAAGTTATATCATTTTAAAGCTTATTAAACGGGCCAGTTTTACATGAGGTCAAATTTAATCATTTACCATACAAATTAAAAAGTTATGCTACCAAGAACGTTGACCACAAATTTCGTATTAACCAAAACATTGTTTTTTGAAGTATATAAAATTAATCTAATATGGGTATTATGGGCAAGCAGCATGACATTTTAAAAGCAAATTTCCTCACCTTTTGAATGGTGAAAACCCCGTCTTTATATCTTTTTTAGATTTTACGCTATAACGTTTTTAATGGCAAAAAGTAACCAGAAAATGAGATAATTGAATAATCGATATATCTCGAAAACGAAGGTCGATCAACCATTATGTTATATATAATATTTTTTGTCAGAAATGTGCTGTAGAACATCAGGTTTTTCTGTGTTACACCTTATGTGGGACACCCTGTATGTGTATATATATATATATATATATATATATATATATATATATATATATATATATATATATATATATATATATATATATTATTATTATTATTATTATTATTATTATTATTATTATTATTATAATGTATATAATGTTACACTTACATATAATTCTCTGTATTAAACAATCATCTACCTCCATGGTGGACTCATGGTGGTTAGGACTCATGTCTGGTCGGTGGATCGAGTCCTAGTGAAAGAATTTTTCTTTCTGGCAGACTTAAGCCGGCAGTTGATTTACCTTTAAAAAATATATGACTTAGACGTGTCTCGAAGCACAAACTTCGTTACATGCAATTTCGTTTCATCCAAGTAAATTTAGTCTATCGCACCCTAAAGAAGTTTAACTTAAAAAATAATGATAATGCTGATATATGATTTGTCTAGTTTGATCGTGTTTTTTAATTGCCTAAGCCATAAGTTGTAGCAAGTAACCCTAAGAGAATGTAAATGTTTAAGAATAAAGGCATTTTAAACGGGAAAAGCTATTTGTCTATAAAAAAGGGGAGGCTTATTAAAAAGGAAAAAGAAGGAGGATTAGTGAATAGGAGAGCGAAACTCGATGCTGTTCTTCATGTGGCCTCAAGAAACGAGGATCCTTAAGGAGATAGGGTGGCCTCTTTTTCCTTAAACAGGCCTCAGGCTATAAGGGATAACCTTATATATCCATGGGCTGAGAGCGTCATCAAGTCGGACTACAACCCCTCGCAGATTGCCTTATCTGTAGAACCACCCTCATTCCCGAAGCCTCCGTCGTACATAAATTCACTGTGATGAATTTCAATTTAGATAAGTGGGTTTTAGGACACGAGGACCCCCTATCCCTCCAGCCGAGTTACACTATCAGGCTTATACAAGCGTTTCTGGTTTGGTCTTTCTCTTACCTAAGGTATAAAATGTAATACCGGTTTAGTGTACTTGGCAATCCTAAGATCTATAACACGCTTTGGAACATATAAAAACCCTTGATAAGACTCGGTAAATAACTGTGGCCAGTTAAGCCTCTTTTATAAGAATTATAACTTACTTTTCTGGGTAAAATTTGTCTTTAGTTCAAAAAAACTAAACGTTCTTCTGAAAATTAACTAACTAAAGACTAGAGTAACAAGAGACAGTTTTAGATGGTAACATTTAAATTCATTTCAATTAATTAATCAAACTTTAACAAATAATTAAATATATAAAAGAGTTAATAACAAAGAAAACGCAGAGGTTTAAAGTCACTTCAAACACACAACAAAATCATTTTAAAATATAGAACTGCTGATCTGCGTCGTAAATTTGTTTTCTCTCAAAGGTGTATAGGTAGGCACTACACATTGGAATCTAGAGCACAGTTAAACAATAATGATGCTGATTGCTATAGCACAAGCATTGCCAATTGATAAGCACTTTAGTTTATTTGCTATGTACGTTTGACTGGTGTTGAAGAGATTGCTAAATCTTTATTAAAATAAATATACGTAACAGTGTTGATGTATGCTCCGGACAACATATTATGTAAAAGGTTACTCTATGATTATGTTCTTTGTTATTATGTTTTTATAATTAAAATTAAGATTTCGCTCTTGTGTTAATTAGTACATTTTAAGTATATATAACAACAATACAGCTTAACACTGAACAAAAATTATTTAAAAATAAATAAATGAGTAAAAGAGACATTAAAAAAAGGACCGAGTCAGCAAACCAGCATTATTTAAAGAACGATCGACTCCATTCCAGCAAAGCATTAGCTAATGAAATTGTATCTCATAAATGTTTCATGAATTGGCAACAGGTAAATAAATCGTAAATTTACATTAACATATAGATGAAAAAGTGAATTGAATTGTTTTAATAAAGCAGCAGACATTTTTTCGTTCATTTTAGTTTTGAGTAGATCCATACTAGAGTTTTGCCAATCTCTATAGCAACAGTCAAACCTACATAGTAAATGAACTCAAATACATGTTAATTTTCATTGCTTGTTTATGAAAACCAGTATTATTGTCTAATTGTGGTCTAGATTTCAATGTGAAGTGCCTACCTATACAGCTTTGAGGGCTAACAAATTTTGGTTAGTGGGGTCGCCTAAAGTTTTAGAGTCACGCGATATGGTAATTTTAGTTGTCACCCCTGCAATGTTTCACACCTGAAATTAAAAAGGTAGTTTGAACAGAAAGGAAATTTTGAAGTTTGACTTCTCTAAGGCACAGCTATTAGGAAAATTAGAGGGAACTGTAATGTAAAATACTTTTATGTTAAAGTTGACAAAATATTTATGAAACACTCAGCGCCGGCACTACACTTTTCGCTTCCACAGGCAAAATTGTTTTTGGCCACCCCACAGTGGCATAGAAATTCAATTTTGATGGGGTGGGGGGACGATAAGTATTTTCATTTTAGTATCGGTAATATCAATACGTTTAGACTTCTCAGAGAAGAAAACCCGTCCCGTGAAACTCGCCCTAATTATAAAAAATAAATTGTAAAAAGAGAGAACTTTGAAATGGATCGACTACTTACGTATAAATTCAATACACGCCTAGAATATGAAATGAATGAAGATAAATAAGCACTTTGCTCAATTTGTCACGATTAAAAACAAATAAAAATTATATTTTATACACTATCACTAAATATAATGGTAGCGTAATGAGTGAGATAAAGATGGGTTTTAGCAAACAAAAGAAATTGACAATGTGCAACGAAGAACCAACCCGAAATTCAATAAAATCTAAGCTCACCTTTTAAAATAACCCTGATTAGATGATAGGTTTTGTATAGTGACTAGGGGTGTTACTAACTAATTACTTAGTAACTAGGAATCGACCTTAAAAACGCTTGTTAGGGTTTTGTAGATACTTCTCAAAACCCTTATGCCGAGAGTGATGTGTCCGTCCGTCCGTCGCTTTTTGGTTCATAGGGCCCAAACCGTTTAAGCTAAAGCGCTGAAATTTGAAACACTGGTACACATTTTTGACCCAACCACAGAAAAAATATACAGAAGTTAAAAATTAAATACGCACATGCGCAATTCGCAAAAATGTGGTCAACTCAAAAATTTGATTTTTTTTAAATTTTCGAGTGGGGTATAAAATGAAAGCTGCTGAATAGTAGGTTACAAATATATATATGTTTTTTTTTTTTAAATTTGCACTCCAATAAATCAAATAAATCAAAATATACCCGAAAAATCCCCCGCCCCCAACCACTATACTATATAACGGCTGGTCCTAAAATTTCGAAATAATTCATGCTAATACCTTATTGTGGTTCGATGATATTTCCGGAAGCGCATTCAAAATTTTAAAAAATTGCCAATTTTGTGCGAGAATATGTGAAGTGCACCCAAATTTTTGAGTGGGGTATCAAATGAAAGCTGCTGAAGAGTAGGACACAAATATAAATATGCTTTTTTAAATTTTGCATTTTTTATTGGTTTTATATGCCAAAATATACCCAAAAAAAACATTCCCTCCCCCCCAACCACTATATAACGGCTGGTCCTAAAATTTCGAAATAATTCATGGTTATACCTTATGGTGGGGGCATGAAAATTTCCTTAAAAAATGTAATTTATAGTCGTTATTACCGATATAGAACATTGTGACCCCCCGGGGAACTGAAACCGGGACCCTTGAGATCGAAGAAAAAAAAACCATAATTACATAACGGGTATGCTTAATCATCTACAAAAACCTAAAAAGTACTTGGACGCAAGTACTTCCCTGTGATTTTTTTAAAACTGCCGGCTTCAGTTCTCAGTACGTCGTGTGACCATCAAAGGGTTAACTTACTTTCTACTACAGCATTGTTTTAAAGGCGACATATTACCAAGAGATCCATACTAATTACAATATACATTTATTTATTAGATTAATGTTATTTTGTTGGATTGCTATTCCTCAGTTTATCTTATTACACATTATTTATAACTAAGGCTTTTGTTTTTAAATTTTAACAAAATATTCTGAGAAAGCAGTGTCGGCTTCCTCCTCAGTTTGGGCTCCGCAGTCCGTGTACGTACCTCAATCCATTCTCAAATTATATTTTAACAAATTTATTTCCCCTTAATCTGATAACCTAAGACGTTTTGCATCATTTTTTTTATTATTCAATGGAAAGGATAACCTCGTTTCCCCCTCTATTAAAAGTAATCAAAAGAGGAAGCAGATTACTTAAGGACAAAAAAAGCTAAAGCTAATTCCATTTTCTTTCTTTAAGAGAGTGGGTCATCTACCAACTAATATACCTGATGGGAAATAATAATAAAAGTCCTGAAAAAACAACTCAGCTTAGAGTCTGAGGTTATTTAGTAAATAAAGACTTGGCGTGATGGACAGACATACACAGGCTAGACTGATAACACCGAATTTTAAACCAATAAGAATGATCACGTGATTCTTATGATACACACGACCCTTCCTCTAGATAAATCGGCATGCAAGGCAACAAAACACTTTCATGAGAATCTCATTTTCGGAGCATATTCTTTAAAAAAGTGAATTATAACTGTTTTGGAAGTTAAGAGTCACAAAACGGAGTAGTATGGAAGCCTTGGCTTTATGCCACGCCAAAACTCAATTACCTGTTTGTTTTCTTTTAGTTAAATTAATATCATCATGAATAGTAAATGAAAAAGCACGCGACTATTTTTCACGAAAGAAATAGTCTGCCAATTTGTGTGGCACATCGTTTCCTCGCGCTCTATTGTTGGACATGACATTTGGATCTGTTTCGATTCTCAGAGGGATCACACTTATTTTTATTCAATATTTAACGTGTGCAGACGGCTGAAATTAATATGGGACCATCTGTGGGCATATTTAAGCTTCTTTACGAGTGAACATATGAATAAAATTAAGCAAGAATAAAAAATGTACTTACTATACATGTTTAGATGTAAACATTAAATTCAGTATAAAAAAATTATTCTTTAATAAAATACTTCGCCAATTAGTGTGGCACATAGCTTCCTCGCGTCCTATTTCATAAAATGTAATCATTTTTGCTTTTAAACCCTATTATTGTCCAATTTCCCCCGTTTTTTAAATCTGTCTAAATTGTTTTGATTTTTTACATGTAATAAGTATCAATTTAGCAACATTTAAAAAGAGCGCAGACGGTTGAAATTAATGTGGGGCTCTCTTCGGGCTACTTTCAATGAACCATCAAAATTTCATAAAGCAATTAAGTTAAAACTTATATGGGACCAACAAGGGGCTAATTATGACCTACCATTATCCAAATTTCAATAAAATCAACGAGTTGTTTCTCAGATATGTTGGTTCGAAAAAATTGAGCGACAGACCGGTCAGACAGACACGGAACCAAAATGTTCCCTTATGTCTGAAACGGATTTCTGTCTTGGAATTTTTGAAATCTGAGACATAAAAATTGTTCGTCCTTCAGAACGATCATATGGCTTTCGTTATCTTTGGTATGCTTGTAATTTGTAAGCAAAAAGACACTAGTAGGTTTGTGAAAACTGTATAAATGAAGAAGTAAGCGAGTGAAAATTTAAGATTTGCCAACATCTCTTATGAAAATCAAGTGAATGTTTAAATGGTAAAAGCACCACAGGCTTTTACTTAATCTTGTTTGTTTTGATATTAATTTATGGTAAAGAGTGATGAAAATGAAATTGCCTTTTTGATTATAAAGGGGGAAAGGATTTTTGGGGAGAGTAATCAGGATTTTATGTGCTTTGCTGTATGACAAGAGTTTCTAAGTGTGATGAACTCAAGTTAAGGAGCCTGGAAAATATTTTAACTTGAAAGTATAATAATACTTGACAACTTGATTCTTCAAAATATAATAAAATATTCTAAAGCCAACTTAATACATCTCTACTCACTTTAGGAAAGAAGCAGAAAATGTTATTTGGGTCCATGAAGGGGAGTCCCATAAAAACAGAAAAAACCCTTAAATCAACCAACTATATCTACACTCATTTTAAGAATGAAATAAGAAATCTTCTTTGGGTTAAGTTTTTCTTTTTCTCACTTAATATACAATAAAGCTTTTGTCTCTGTAAAAATATTCTCAGTTTTTCCTGATGAACAGTTTTTATTTTTATGAAATAAAAACATTTCTTTTTATATAAAAAGCAAAAGTTAAAGAGATGAAAAACCAAGAAAGTAGAATCTTGTATTAAAAACTTAAATATTCACTTTCATCTGAAGGCAACGAAGATTTTTAAAAGAGGAGGGGGTTGGAAAAAAAAGGAACCAGAATTTAATATAGACAAGAGTTAACCCCTCAGACCACAAAAATAAAATATAAAAAATAACCCTATTCCAAAAGATGAAGAAAAAAATATCTTTAAAAACTCTTCGAGACAACGAACAAACAAAAAATATAGTCCACAAAGTTTCTCCTTTAGCTTTCAAACTTCAATTAAGGGTTAAAAAACTTATTTTTTTACTTTTTAAACTTTTCCTTTTTGGAAGCTTTTCAACTGTTCAAGTGTCAGTTTTGATCAAAACATTATCTTGGATTTTAAACATGAGTAGGTTTTTTTTGTTCTTTTAAAACTAAAGTTTATTTATCTAAAATATTGCTTATGATTTTTTTTTTCTTTTTCTTTTATAAAATTTTACTTTCTTTGTTCATTAAAATATTTATGTTTATATGCTTATCCTTTTTATTATATAATATTATTTATTTATTTTATTTTTTGGTCATTTAAGGTTTTACATGCATAGAAATACCATTTCCCATACTATTGGCTTTGGACCATCATGTAATGCCAACATGTAGTATTTATGATGAAATCTCCGACTGTGTGCAAAAATGTCCAAAATAGTTAGATGTTATATCTTATTTACTCTTATTTCTTGAAGACTCAAAAAAACAAATAACTTCTCTATCTATGGTTACACCAAGATTTGTGCCATACTTAGACACCTTAAGATTCTTTTGAAATAAATTCTGTACATTGTCATCCTTTCACATGAGATGATACAAATGCAATGTCTAGATTCTAGATATATCATTTCGACTAAATTTGATCCAAGTAGAGCAAGTACACAAATTATTTATAAAGTCCCTGAGTAAACAAAACTACAATCTCAGAAAATCTGGGGACATTTCGGCTATAAGTGTAGTGTGGATCAGCGTTTCCCAAGCTTTTTGATGCAGCGCCCCTAAAAATTTCTACTCAAAATTTTCGCGATCCTACCGTAAATGTAGAGTACTGCACATTGCATACCCTAAGGATTGCATGGATATATATGGCCCTGAATTCTTCTAAAATCATTACTGGATTAGGAAGGAGGGGGACTATTTATAGGCTGATTTATTTTTTTAAGAAAACTTATCACACTGATTATATCTTAATACGCGATTGGCACTGCTTGATTTGTTCATTTTTACTTTTCCTCATTACTAATAGTAGGAAAAGTATTGTTTTCACCAAACATTTTTTTTTTCGAGATTTCAACGGAATTATCCGTTTTAGGTGTTTTTAAGCCCTCCTGAGTGGTTTTCAGCATGGCGTATGTATGTGTGTGTGTGTGTATATGTGTTATCATCGTAGCGCCCAAGGTATTTAACCTAGAGAGTTGAAACTTGGCAGAAAAATCAGTCCTAACCTGTAGTTGTGCCGCCCGGAAAATCAACTTTTTTCGCCACCTTGAACCCAGTTCCAGAGTCAGCAAATATTTAGAAAAATCGTAATAAATCGAAAATGGTCCTGATCGAGTTTAAATTTGGCTTGAATGTACCTCTCTGTATGACAAACAAGCCCACTAAATTTCATTTTGATTTTGGCCGCCATTTTGAAGTTATACATTTTTGAATTTTTAAACTTTGACGGTTAATAATACTGAAAGTATAAATAGGTTTTTGACATATACCTATATAGCATATCCCGATATAGCATATCGGTGGAACCGGAAAAAATTAAGGAACAAATATAAAAAAAAACCGATGAAATTCCATTAATTAGTTTAAAAGTTATAAGCGAATATAATTATTTATTAGTGCAATAATTTTGATGACGTCAAAGTTTGTTTACATCTGTCAAAATACCGCCAAACTTCAAATAATTAAATAAAATATAGGTATTAATAATTTCAAGATAAAAATAACTTTTTATATACTACGTTTTTAAATTTTCTGTTGAATCGTATGTAATTTTGATAATATAATTGTTATTGTTATATAATATATAATGTTAGTGAAAAAAAAAATAGTTCCGAATTTATTTACTTCACATAAATGACAAACATCCAGAGAGCTGATCTTAAACCTATAAAAGGATAAATCTTTGTACAACGGATCTCCCCAACACCAAATCTAAAGCATGCCATCGATATATTTGAAATAATGTAATCGATAAATAATATAATCGATATTTCCTGTTTTGCTGTCATTCAATGTTTATCTATCAAAAATTTGAGACCCGTCAAAATGAAGATTGCGTAAATATTGGATATGGCAAAACAAATAAATTAACTTGCGGATTTTTTCCGAACTAACTTTCCGCACAGCAAAATTTGCTGAAAACTAATTAAATTCTGCTGAAAGATGGCTAAAAGTATTAAAATAATGCATTGTCATCGTGTTCTGAGCTATGCTAAAAGTTTCAAATGTCTACCTATTCGGGAAGTTGGTTAGAAATCGATTGCCAAATTTGTACCGGACAAACAAACAAACAAACAAACAAACAAACAAACAACAATGCAAGCTAATAAAAACGTAGTAAAAATTAGGTTTTTTTAAGAATGATAATAAATCAGTTAGTTCAGAACGGTCACCCATCCAAGTACTGACCACGTCCAATGCTGCATCCTCCTGCTGCGAAGCAGCAGGAGAGGCCACTTTAGTGGTCTCTGAAGTGAGGAAAAATTCCGAGGTACCCCGTACCCGATTTTTTTTATTGTGCCAATTTTGAATTGTATCAGTTTAGTATTATATAAAGCGCCTAATAATTCCTGAACTCTGGCGAGCTGATGACCCCTTTGTCGGAAGTTAAAAGAAAAAAGATTAAAGCTTCTATGAAATTTTATTACTCCTCGTTACAATATCTCTTATTTTTTCGCTTTATTTTTGTCAACCTATCAAATATAAATTTCTATCTTTTCCTTATAACATCCCTTCATGACAATGATAGTGTAATTTTATATACTAATTCCATTGAACTACGTATTTTTTAAGTATTTTTAAATATGTCTGTAAACTTTCAACGATTTTTCGCGACCCTAAGGTTGGGAAACGCTGGGATAGATGATAGGTGTATTGAGTTTGTTTAAGATTTTTATTTTTAATTTTAAAACGAGTTTTCAAAAATTATACTATTTTATTTACTTTCAAGTTAAAACGTTTTCCAGCCTACTTAAGTTCATTGAGCATAAAAACTCTTGACATTTAACAGAGCAGAGAAAATCCTGATTACAGTCCCAAAAATCCTTTCCCTTTTCTCCTCAAAAAGACAATTTCATTTTCGTCTCACTCATTACCATAAATCAAGAAACGACCTTAAGTAGAAGCCAGTGTTGCTTTTCACAGTAAAAATGTTTTTCTTATTTTAACTTTACTTGGCTTTCGGAAGTGATTCAATTTTCTAGTGTCTAAAAAGTTTAGTAAGGGGTCATTAAGATTTTACGCCTCTTTCCAACTTATTTCGACTCAAATGCACAAGTCAGATTCATTCGCTTATATAATGAGAAATACTTCTGAACTTTTATATCATTTTTTGGAGTTCTATTTTAGTTGTCTGGCTGTAAAATGACAGTATCTTGTTTTGTTCTTTTCATTAAAAACTTTTTAGTAATAAAGAAGAAATAAAATAATAAAATGTTGCAATTTTTTAAAAAATATTTATGCAATTAAGTTAAATAATTTTCAGATGTAAAAAAGCTGAGTTTAATTAACTTTTTTGTTTATAGTATTCGTTGACAAATATTAGATAACTCATAAAATATTTTATTAAAAAAATCAGTAAGTTTTATAAACAACAATTATTTTATGAATATTTACAAATTATACATATTTTACCTACTTAAAAACGTGAAAGAACTAATACCATCTAAGTACTAATATCTCTAACTATAGATTGAGAATAACAAACTAAGATTAATTTTTACTTGAGACCCTCAAAAGTATGTTCTCGCACATTTAAATTTGCAATCTCATTTTAAGGTTTATTAGTAAATCAAAATGGCATATCCCTAAAACAGGAGATATAGAATTAAAAGCAATTTAAAAAATCCCTATTTTGCCTCAAAACAACCGTTCAAGGGCCGACAGCAAAGAAAGATAAATGAAGTTTAGGAAACTGCTCTTGAAGCCCTATATAACGAGCATATATTCTTGAAGCCCTATATAACGAGCATATATTTTTTCACATTTTGATTATTGAGCATTTAATGTACATTTTTTTAAAGCACTAAAACAGGAGGTGTTAGGGTCCAAAGAAAATAAAGACATAGTGTTTAGGAACTTGCTCTTTCAACCCAAAAAATGAGCCTCGTTATGCCTGATTTAAATTTTTGGCAATATTCAATAATTCAATGCACATGAAAACGGCCGAAAATTGTCATAACAAAAAACTAATATGGCGAATCAAGGTTTGTTTTGGCTCTTGACCAAGGAACGCCAGTTTCGAAGCAAAATATAGGGAGAACTCTTTTGCTTAAAGAACCATTAGTGCTCGTATTAATTTATCAGCGTCATCATCCAATAAACAATAACTTGATCATCAGTAACTCAACTTTTTAAACAGTTCAAAAGAATGGAGAAAATATTCTAATCTTTACAGAGTGTAAAGATGAATGATCCCGTTTCATTCAAGATACACTCGTAAGAAAAACAGAAAAAGAGGGAAAATGTTCAGTCTAGAGGATGAAATAAGGGATGAGGGTGGTTTGGAGATGGAAAAAAGTGGAAAGATTGAGGAAAGTATCGATAGGAAATGATGAATAACAAATGAAGAAGGAAAGAGCTCGTGATCCATCATAAGATGGCATGTCGTTGGCTTGAAGGTAGTGTAGATCTGCAGGATACATTCTCATCTTCTCAACCCTCATCTTCTCGATTCGACAGACTCGGTAAACAATAACAGAAATCCATCACTATTGATTTCTTCCACTCCGGATTTCGATAAAAATCAAACGTATTTTTAAAACTTACAGAATAATCAAGTCTCATACATGTTAAGGTTATGCTACTGGAAAATAAACCTAAGAATGAAATAGACTTTAAGAAAAACATGGAGGGTCATTTGATAAAAATAATCGATATTATCATCTTGAACGACAATTTATAAAAATAATATTAATATTTACTTTATTTGCAATTTCAATTAGGTCTTTCTAACTATTGTGAAGGCTTTCTGGTTAGTGACGAAATATAGACTGGTCTTTCGCTTCTGACCGTGTTTTAGTTTCTTAGTAGAGTCTGTTTGTTTTATTGTTTGGTTTTTTTAACTTTCAGCTTCATCTGGCATGAAAATTTAAAATCAGCAAATTAAAAAATAAGATTTCTCCTTTTTTACTAAATGATTTTTCTATAAATTTTAGCAAGCACAAAAAAATAAGGTTTGTTCAAAGAAAAAACCAAAGCACTATGGAAATTCACTTGAAAGCAGGGTTGCCTCCTGTTAATTTTATGTACATTTTTGTCGTCCTTCGCTACAAAAAACCGACCTAACCACCCCCTTTCACGAGAAATTAAATCAAAGAAGGACGAGAGGGAGAGGGGTAGAGAAACGCAAAATTATTTAAATTAAACTTACACAATTTTTCCCCTGTGGAGTGTCTGGGTGAAGGGCGTGTCCGGGGAAGATGTGAAAATTACAGCATTAGGGGAACCTTCCTCAGAATTAAACTAATACCTTGCCTTCTGATAAATTTGAAAAATTCATGAGGATTTACCTTTTTTAATGAATAAGTCAGTTTTTTCACATTTTTCAAGATCACGGTTTAAGAACTTAAATCATGATTTCGTGAAATATATATAACTTGAATTATGTGGATAAAAGAAAAATATAGTACATTGTGCATCAGGAATAATTTAATTCTGAAGTTATTTTTATTAATTTTAATATTTAAGTGCAAAGTTATAGACCAGGAGATAGCGTGCAAAAAAGTGTCTAATAAATTTGTTTACAAGTTAATCTTTTAGTGTCTTTTAAGAATATGCGGTTGGCTAAGTTCGTCTACGGGACATAGCTTGGTAATAGGCATTAGAAAGAAACAAACTGGTGGAGAGCGTCCATGTCCCGCCAATAATGGTAGAAAATGTGATTTTGCATGAGTAAAAAATTGGTTAGTAGACCAAAAATTAAGTTGATGTTTGTCACTCAATATAGGAGACCAAGTTGATTTGGAGTAGTATTTGGGTATATTTGTAGTAGTGTATTTGGTATATATATCCAAGTATATTTGGAGCATGTATGAATAACTGACGTATCAAGTATCAAAAAAAGCTAACTTAATTTTTGGTTTATTAACTAATTTTGAACTCAGGATATTGAAAATCACATTGTCTACCAAAATGAGCAGGATATGGCCGATTTCCAACGGTTTTTTTTTTTTTTTTCAAATGCCTATTGCTGAGATATGTCCCGCAGACGACAGCCGACCACATATTCTTAAAAAGCACCTGGAATATCAGTTATATTTGTTACAAGTATGTTTATTTTTAATATTAATCTTAGGTAGAATCGTAATAATATAAAAAAATAATTAATAAAATTCCTATATATAAATGACTAAAAACAAACACGACTTCTAGGGTGAGTTTGAATTCCCAAAAGGTAATAAATTTTCACACTACTGATAACATGGAGTAGGTGTGTAAAGTGACCGATCAAATGTTGTTTTGATCGGGATGATAAATAAATGAGCAATCAATGTTTAATTGCAGACAAGTTTAATGACATATGTGACTTGTGTTTGAAGTTGAAGTAAGTCTAGCTGCCACATTATTATGTACAAAATATTTAACATGCAAACATTCTCCTCTATTGTATTATTGTGGAACGTTGGTGGAAACTAGTTCCAAGCACAAGTCGCAGCTCCAAAAGTTATTGGACTCATTAAGCTTTCCTATTAATCCTGATCCATGTTTAAGAATCTATTAAAAACGTTGAAAATGTACACCTTTTTAAATTTATTGATTCTTAAAATTTAAGTTGATGGATGAATAAGGTGTGGTAGTAATATAAAAACACTTGATTCTTCATTAACGAGACGTTTCGACCCTATTTTAAGGTCATTATCAATATTTAATTAATATAAATTTTAAGAATCAATGAATCTATTAAACAAAACTAAACCTATATTACTATTGATTCAGCTCACGAAGAGTAGTATAAGCCCTATCAATAACTATCAAATGGTAGTTTTTGGGAAGTTGACTTCTTTATTGGATCCTTTTTCATATCTTCAAATTCAAAGAGGTAAGTACCTCATCCTCAATATCTGTCCTTACATAAGTTAAGGGTCTAAAGTTTAATATGGCTTCTATCTCTGGGATAACCGTGTGATGACCGAAAGCATGACATGTGGTTATATGGATACAAAGAGAAAGCATGGAAGAATAAAATTATATTTAAAAAAATAAAATCAAGATTATTAAATAGATATCAAGATAAAGGAGAAAATATACAAACCCTTAACCAGAAAATTAGATGATATGAAAGGGACAAATAAATAAGATGAGAGATTTAACCACGTAAGAAAATGTATATATTTTTTAATAGCCACAGTAATACGAGCAATCACAGTATATGCGTATGGCATTAAAGACAAAATCGTAGCGCGCTGTCAACAAATGACAAAAACATTTTATCTTTAGTAGCATAACCATATGCTGTGATGGCTCGTAGTTCTGAAGCTGTTACAAAAATTGTTCCTTTTGGTGCATGTTTTATAATATAATATTATTTTATATTTTTAAGTCTTCGTCAAATAAATCTTGTTAATCTATTCTAACATCACTTAGCTTTGGTGGCAATATACTATTGTTCTTCCATACATTCTCTTTGTACCATTATAACCATTTTTTTCTTCCATTCTAATTCTAAAACAACCCATTGATAGCCAGAAATTACATTTAAATGTTAACCATTTAAAATTAAATTAAACGCGGAAAAAATCTTACTTATTTGTCACTGATCGACGTTGTTTACAATTTTTGGTTGAGGTAGCGAATCTGGAGCATCATGTATAGAAATGAAAATAACTGACACATATAATTAGAATCTTTTCTAAAGATTGATCAAGAATGCACCAATTATGGATACTTCTTTATTTCATAAGTTTTCTCTTAATACATTTTCCATCTTCAGTTCTCTATTTTGAGGCGAATCTTGGGCGTATGTATCTGTCGTAGATTAACTGGGCTTCGATGTAGCGTATCTGGTTTTTCGAGAGAGTATGAAATGAAAAAGTATCCATAAATAATACAATTTTTATCAATATACAGAAACCCTTTAATTATATTATGTGCCTTATATTTGTCAGTTTTTTCCATTTCTATACGTGATGCCCCCGAGACGCTACTGTTGGTTCATAATCTATTCTAAGTCTATCTTCTATTAAATATAAAACTATTCTTTACAAGAACCAACAACAGAACGAATTTATTTTTTTCTTTAAGGTTTTTTGAGTTTGACTTTTCCTGTCAAAATTTTCAATTTCTTTTTGTTCTGGACTTCTTCCTGTTGGTTCATAATCTATTCTAATGTCTATCTTTAATTAAATATAAAACTATTCTTTACAAGAACCAACAGCTACCTCAACCAAATTTTTTTATATATTTTATTTATTTATTTAGGAAATTTATTGTTTAAACGACTAATATAAACGATTTTGTAAAACTAAGACTAATTATAGCATTCATATACATATTCCATTTCATATTTAATCTGTGATATTTTTAGCTTTCTAGGTTGCCGGGAAGTGGTGTAAATGATTAAATGTAGACTACAAGATTTGTCCCTGACAAAAATTGTAAGCCGTGTAAATAAGACTGAAGGGGTAGAATTATATTTGATCTTGAAAATCGTTAAAATGTCAGTTGGAATACGCCAATTACTATACAAGAAACAATTGCAAAGAGACTTCTTACCCGTGAGAAAGACAACGGACAAAGATCTAGTTAAAACCTAGTTCTAGTCTCGGAGGCAGACAGTAAGTCCTGTAAGTGACATTTATTAGTTCAGGGTGTGATAATATTCAAATAAAATCGTATAAAATATTATCAGAAGACAAGTAAAATGTCGGAGAGACAGAAGGGTCGGGGGGATTGTGGATGCGACGTTGGGAAAAGATGATATGCCGAGCCAAGGGAGAGCACCTCTATAATAACCAGGATCATAATGGCCAGATATATAAAAGCCTAGAAGTGGGGTGACAGGGTTTTATTACCCATAAACAGCTGGGCCCCGTCCTAACAAGTCGTAAACTTTATGACGAGGTTCCTGACGTTCATTGTCCCGGCCAGACTCCCTGAAACTAATTTTTTTCTCGAGGGGGTTGACGGAGGACAGAGTCCCCGGAAAGTCCGGACGAAAGGGTACGATTTTAACAATGAACGAGGAACAAGCCTTAAGTTCGGCAAGTTTTTCAGAAGGTAAACGAGGTACTCGATACAAAGAAAACAATAAAATTATAAAAAAGGGTTCAGGGCCATGTGTCGAGGAAAGCGCAAGGTCTTCAGTCCGAAAGTACCAAGAACCTTCCCGAAGAACCACACAAACCTGAAGCGATAAACTTTCATTGCTTCTTTTGTCTAAAGCGGTTACAATTTGACAAGCCAACCCTTGGGAACAGAACTCACAAAAAAACCTAAGGTCGAGAGAACTAAGTATGGTCAACGAATACTACAACCTCAGGGTCCGGGTTATTCCAAGTAATAACTTCTTTACAATCTCAGTTGGTTACGTCGAAACATCGGATCAAATAATTCAAATGAAATCATTCGCAGTCGCAGAAAACACCCAAACACTATCACAAAACAGCATTCCACTGAGAATTTTACTGGTGACATTCCTAAAACCGACTTCAGTTTAGGGCAAAGGAAAGAGAATTGTTTCGTTGTATAGACTCAAGCAAGTTATTCCTAATCAAATGAATTTGCAATAAGACATTCACAATCCAAGGATTTAGTGGAAACATAAAAAATCCTTTTTTTTTATGGGAAAACCCAATCGTTACCTTGAAACGCGTTCCTCTACAGTAAAATTCTTCGTCAATAATAAGGAGACTACTACTTGTTATATACTTGTTCTTGTTATAAACAACAAATTTCAAGCGTCAAAGTAATGTTTATATCTTTTCAAAACTCTGTGTTACTCAATTCTAATAAGGGATAACCTATCATAGATAATAATAAATAGTAAAAATGAAACAACTATCATGATTTCCTCAAATATCAAACAAAACTATAAAGATAAAATATCTCGATGCAAGTTAAATTTCAATATCACAAGGAATAACAAAGCCTGAAAGCACAAGCAAACTTACTCGTAGAAATTACCTAATGTATATGTAATTACTTTTTCGGTGTAAATTAATGTATGTACGCATGTGGAAGAGAAACAAATGGACGCAGAAGGTTGAAAGTTATATGGGACCAGTAATAGAGTAATTATGACCTACCATCCAAATTTTATAAAAATCAGATAAGTAGATATGTTGATTTCCAAAAATTGAACGACAGTCAGACACAGGGCCAAACATATTCCCTGATTCTGAAACGGATTTCTGTCGTGGAATTTTTGAAATCGGGGACATAAAATATTTTTTCGTTCTTCAGAACGCTGACATAGCTACCGTTACCTTTTAAGGTCGAGGCGCACTTTTTGTGTTTTCAAAGTCACTTTGATTTAAAAGAAATTATGTGTAAACTTGTGGTCTTAAGTACCTCTTGATAAAGTATTTAAATAGGTGAGTTATTTTTACGGATTTCGGGCTCCAAAATGTCTAGATGAAAACTCGAGAACCATCTATTTTGGGACTATCAAGATAACATATATATTAGGTAACAAAAGAGTTTCATTTTAGTGCTATTCACCAAATAGCTAACGGTTTAAATAAAGCAGGGTTAACAAGTTAAGAAAAGAGTAAAGAAAAGAATCCTTGCAACAAGAATGTCGTAAAAAAGTCGAATGAAAGAACCACTTTAAAAAAGAGATATGAGTTTAATCTACGAGCGTTTTATTGGTAGTCTGCCGTCGTAAAGAAGACAGTCTAAAATGAGAATGGGGAGGTATTTTACTCCGGTTTAATAGAGTATATTTCGTTATTCCGCGACGTCCTTGAGATGAACGTTATGAGGATTTTTTTTTTTTTCACGGGATCATATATCTGAAAAGAAAGGAGAGGAGTATAAAGTGCTTAAATAAAAGTAAAAGTGGAAGCGGTTGTATGGGGAAGCTGCGAGGGTCTGGGAGCCCTTGGATTCCGGCCTTCAGAGGGCCTCGTCTGACAGTTTAATGGCTCATAAAACTGAGCCGATCAAAAGCCAAAAGCTCCCTCCACTGGATTTTATGGCAGGGAATTATTATAAGGGCTAAGCTGGAGGGTGAGTGACTCACGGGAACAGTGAGCAGCCGGCTTACTGCGTCACACCGAGCCGCTTTTCATTAAGAAGGGATGTCGTAGCGCTTTTATATGGGCCGAAGACCACCGACACGGAATCTATACAGACCTCTGTCGAATAGGAAGAATCCCGTAATCAGTCGTAAATGTCCTGCGTCCGTCTTCCGGAAAGTAACAATTACCGAGGGAGAGGAATCAAATCGAAGCACGAGACCCAACCTAAACCGAGTAAGGGGAGAAAGTAAGAATACTGATGACCATCATGTGAAATGACCCGATATTCAATGCAGAAGAAGCACATCAAATAAATATATTTTACCCTTAAAACGAAAGAAAAATCCTTTAGCATTATGTATCACGTTTATTCGTTGACTTTCAAATGACAAAACCTATAAGACCGATAATACCGATAATAGAGTTTTGATAACCATTGTGGAATATCATGCACAATACAACCGCGATCGTATATAAATCAAATCCATCAGAAAGGAGACACTATCAAGCAAAGTGAATAAAAATCTAAAAGTTTTTATACGTAAGTGTTCCATCATCATGGGTTCTCCACCATTTGAACCAACTGAATTATGCCGATGAAACTCCGGAAACGATTTCAAGGGTACTGAATAAATTGCTTTAGACTTGGTTGTCTTCCGGTGTATTTACTATATTTCTCAGATGCTGTATGATACGTTAGATATTAGATATTGAAATATATTACTTTTCAAGTTTTTTATTATTAAAGAACATAATTCTCTCTTGGAGATGAAGATTAAAGCTGCTAAAAAAGTTTAAGAAAACCAGTTGAAAACACAGATTTTATATGAAGTAAAACAAACAAATGAGCAATATTTAAATTCAAACGTTCGTTTCTTAGTACATTTTGTTTTAGATCGATAAATAAGTTTTATTGTTCTTAAAATACCAATTCTGTTACAATATGGTCTAAATTAACATTAATTATCTAAATATAAGAGAATATTATATAAACAACTGTAAATTATAATAACTTCCCAAATGAAACATTTTGCACTGAATCGATAAAAATTAATATAAAAAAATTATAAGTATATTTTTTTTTATACCGTCTTCATTTTCTTAGAAACATAATTTACAAGGGCAGAATGAAATTATGGATTTCTTTCTACAACCCTAAGTATAAATATTCTGAAATCATTAACTTTCATTTATTCAAACCAGGTAACTCTTTTTTTTTAAAAAAAAAAATAAATAAATAAATAAACTTACCATTTTTCAAATATTTTTAAATTAAAAAATCGGTAAATAAATATATTTTTGAGCACATGGGTAAGCAAAATAATGGGCGCAGAAGAATGCAACTTATTTAGGACCAGCAATAGGGTTATTAAGACCCATCACCCATATTTCATTAAAATCGGAGGACTAGTTTTTAAGGTATGTTGGTCCACAAAAATTGAACGACAGACAGACACGGGACCAAATATGTGCTCTAATGTCTGAAAAGGATTTATGTCATGGTATTTTTGAAATCGGAGACATAAAATATTTTTATTCTTCAGAACGCTGACATAGCTTCCGTTCTCGGAAGCAATCAAGTTTTCAAAATTCCATAATACGTTTTTAATCTGTAAAAATCCGTTAAAAACTGAAAATAAACCCTTAAAAGTTTAAAGTACATGTCTATGTTTACATTTCGACAAGTTTCTGGTTCACATCAGTAGATAAATAAGGTTCGCACGACCTAGCTGCAAGTACCCTCGCACCCAATATTTGCACTTCCGCTAGACTGAGTTCCACCCTAAATTTAAAAGGGCCCTACAGAGAAGATCTACCGAACGAGACATCTTATTTAAATTCTTTTTATGGAATATTATTCTCTTCATAAAACAGCCTTAAGATATACTGTTACTTTTTCATGCAAATATGTTGAAAAATAACTAACTTATCAATATTACATTAGTCCAAAGAAAACTCATAGACACTTTAATAATGCCAATTATTACTCAACGACAATAACTTAAACGAAACTAGAGTAAATTCAGTATTATGAATTGTTGTTGCTTGTATACTGGCTATAGCTGTTGTTTGAATATAAGCTAATGTTGTTGTTTAAATATTAGCTATTGCGTGGTTGTTTAAATATTAGCTATTGTTGTTGTTTAAATATTAGCTATTGTTGTTGTTTAAATATTAGCTATTGTGGTTGTTTGAATATTAGCTATTGTTGTTGTTTAAATATTAGCTATTGTGGTTGTTTGAATATTAGCTATTGCTGTTGTTTGAATATTAGCTATTGTTGTTGTTTAAATATTAGCTATTGTGGTTGTTTGAATATTAGCTATTGTTGTTCTTTAAATATTAGCTATTGTGGTTGTTTGAATATTAGCTATTGTTGTTGTTTAAATATTAGCTATTGTGGTTGTTTGAATATTAGCTATTATTGTTGTTTGAATATTAGCTATTATTGTTGTTTGAATATTAGCTATTGTTGTTGTTTGAATATTAGCTATTATTGTTCTTTAAATATTAGCTATTGTGGTTGTTTGAATATTAGCTATTATTGTTGTTTGAATATTAGCTATTGTGGTTGATTGAATATTAGCTATTGTTGTTGTTTAAATATTAGCTATTGTGGTGGTTTGAATAGTACTAGCTATTGCAATCACAATATCTTATTAATTTTATTTACTATATAGAAGAATGTAGAATGATCTCTTGCACATTGAACATTTTCATTACGAGAAAAAAAAATGGTATCATAGGTGGGCTAATTTTGATATGCCATCTAAATTTTAAAAAAATCGGACAACTAGTTTTACAAATATGACAGACAGCAGACCAAGAATGTTCCTTTGTTTTTTATAGTTACTTTTTATTTGAGTTATTAGTTTTAAATAGGGTGTTCAACTCCTCCATTAATAACTTTAACTTTAAACCTATGTATAGAAAGCTTTAACTTAAACTATGTTTAGCTTAAGGTATTCATATATGTAATAAGTAAGACTCAATCAAGAATCAAGAAGTAAATTCAGATCAACTTCATCATTTGAAATATGTAGTAAATATTATAAAGCTTGTGTTTATTCTAAGCTGTTGGTTAATGATAGGTGTTTTATTTGGTTATTATTATTATTATTGTTATATGTTATGAAACCACAGTGAATTAAGGACTAGTCAAAAAGCAAATTGTAACTTTTCCCTTTTTTATTATTATGTTAGAATAAAAAATAACTGTTTTGGGGTGAAATATAAATTTATTAAATGTCTTGTATCATATTAGTCTTAAAAAATTAATAGAAAAAACATTTTTAAAAACAGGCTTTTTTTATCTTGGGTCATCCGCCATATTGAATTTAGAGAGAAGGCATTTTATTTTTCGTATTCTTCTCAGCAAACCCTTTCATTTGATACCCATATCATGGGCGTGCTTAAAAAAATAACTAGTCCGCCATCTTTGGCTGTCCACCATATTGGATTTAGAATGACGTCACTTAGCTAACCATGCATTGTCATCCAAACTAAACGTGTATGCAAAATTTCTAAAATAACTGAGCAGCATCGTTTGGAGACATCAATAAACAAAGCAACTTTTTATAAGCAGAAATTTGCTCGAAATTACGCCACGTTATCATTAGCCGAAAGAAGTTAAGCACAGGAAACCAAATTTGGAATCATATTTATTTTCCAACCAATGACAATAATATTAGAATACGAAAACTTGTTTGCAATAGACTAGACATCGGCCAAAGACCAATTTATAGTATCAGAATGAAACATTTCATGGGTTTTGGCGATGATTACAAAAGGGTTAAAGCTACTTGAAGCTGTTATTTAAGAAACAACTTACATAGAGAAAAACAATGGAATCGCATTTCTATAAAATTTCGGCCAGCTCTTCTTTTAAGGGACTTGACAAGTTTCTTTTGCGTTAACCATTTTTTTTCGTGAGCTGGCTCTCGCTAAGAAAATCTCGTTCTGAAGTGAATCCAAGCAAAGCTTTGTACTGATTATATGTATAATCTAGGAATTTTATTTTTAGATCCTGGTTAACTCATTGCAATTATTTGAGATGGAAAAAGATATACTATTATTAACGCAGTCAATGTATTATGATTAAATCTGGTTTCTAAGCCTGTAATAATGTGGCACTTCTTTAGATTGTTACTCCTCTTATAAAAAAAATAGAGGGGAGTAACAATCTGAGGAAGGTGTACGGAGTGTTCATCTTTAGACTGTTAGTCCCCTTATATAAAACAGAAGTGTGATATTCCTTTGTCCCGAAGTACTTTGGACAAAACATCCCTTTGTCTTAATAGTTAATTAGTCAGTCATTTATATTCTAAAAAACATAGGAGGAGTAACAATCTAAAGAAGTACCAATAATGCTACCTAGACCTAGAAGAATAAATAAACAGACTCTAAATAACTCTAATAAACTCCAAATTATCCAATGCAAGATCCTAAGTAAAATAACTGATGCTCCACTCTATGTCTCCAACATCCGCTCTCCACAATGATCTCAACTTAAAAGACAACGTTCACTTCGTTCAGGAGCTATCCATATCCCGCTATCACACATTCCATGAATCCTTAATAGATTATCCTAACCCTCTAGTCTCATTTCTTCCCAATCTATTCAGACGACCCTCTGCAGCTCTTGAAGAAACAGTGGTCTAGGGTCTAGGTATCTATTAAATATACTGTAGAATTAAGGGAGAGGCAGAGAAAAAAAAAAAAAAAAAAAAAAAATTGAGTAGAGGCTTACTTGGTGTGATGATCGTGGGCGATATCCCAGTCCTGAGGTAGGTGGCTGGTGGAGTCGGATGACACCAACATAAATAACACTTTAATTTTGCACTGGTTTAAAATAAATGTAACTTTACTTGAGAAAACCAAAAGAGTAAGAGGTACCGGCGCAGGCAAGGTGTGAGGCGGAAGCGGTAGGAAGGTAATAGAGAGGTTATAGGAGACAAGAGAAAAGCGCCGCCACTGAGGAGGCGTGAAATTTAAATCTTAAACACAATATATACGCATATAATATTCTGTATTATCCTATTTAATCTATCTCATTTATATAATAATTTATGTATATTTAATTATTTAGTTTATATTATATTTCATTAAATAATTATCAAATTTTACCTTTATCTAGTTTAATAATTATATATTTATTTTATCTATTTACTAGCATGAACCCCGGGGCGAATCAGTGGTTGCATCATAGTGCTAATATATTGGATTAAATGTAGGCCACACAATGAAATAAATTTTATAAATTACATTACTTATATTTTATTAGTTTTATAACAGAAAATGGCTGCTTTGCTTGAAAAATAATAATAATAACAAAGATAGAACACCGATCAACGCATTTTATTATTAGCACTCTAAATTATTCAAAAAATTAGTAGTTAAGGTTGAGATAAAATAATTGTATAAAATAATTAAGCTACAAGCTACATCATAAAAAAATAAGACTATGTTGTAGAAATAATTTTTCACAATGAAAAACCTCTAAATAACATCTAAAATTATAACATCTAAAACTCACGACTTAACTATAAAAATATCCTAAATAAGCTAAAACATTAGTTTAGATAAACTAAAACATTAGTTTAGATAAACTAAAACATTAGTTTAGATAAACTAAAACATTATTTTAGATAAACTAAAACATTAGTTTAGATAAACTAAAACATTAGTTTATATAAACTAAAAAATTAGTTTATATAAACTAAAACAATAGTTCAAATAAACTAAAAAATGTAATGCTTATAAAAACCTATTTAAAAAATCCTATTATAATAATACGATAATAAAGACGACTAAATAAATAGTTAAAATAAAAATAAAATTGTACATTAATAGATGTCGGTAGTTTTAGAGAAGAATAGATATATGTGAACCATACGGATGCTGACCGAATACTGAATTGAAGGAAAGTCCAAAGAGTAGGGGGTGTTGTTTACATCCTGGTTGCAAGGTGTCTTTACGCGAAAACAAACATATTTATTTATCTTTGAAAACACACTTTATTATTTTATATTTGTTTATACTTTCTTTATACTTATTTTGAACAATATAATATAATATATTATATATTTTTAAAGTAAGCAAATAAAAATCATTAGTTGTTAAAAAGTAAATATGAGGATATTTATTTATATTTAAATTTTTTTGTTCTTTATAAATACTAGAATATTGCTACAAATTAATAGAATAATAAATACTTGATTTTAAGAGCGTTAGTGTGAGATTTAAGCGCCCCAATTAGAATTTAAATCGGTCAACATTTGCGGACGCTGTAAGAGCTCAAAGTCAATCATTTTTGTAAAATTTGAGTGAGTGAGTGGTATTTGGCATTTATATTCGAGCCGTTAAGCCCATTTTAGAAAAAAGTGAAATTAAGTAAATTAATTTAGATAGATATTTACATTTAAATAAGTTATTATATCTATTTCAAGACCAACAAATCAAAACAAATATTTATTTATATTGGAATAAATGTGGTTGCCTTAGCTTAGTAATAACAAATCATTTCGTCGTCGTCGCAGTCGGGATACTACTCGATTATATAAATAATAGGTTTGTTCCAACCACCAGTTCCGAATCAGTTTCGGATTAGTCCGTGATTGATGTAATGCGCATGCGCGATCATTGACCGTTGGGAATTGATTTGTGATTTCGTTTTTGTTGGAACGCTCCTTTCTCGAACCAAACTGTTTGCCGTGGTAGGTTTTAGCACTGCTATCAGAACAACTTTTTGAGTTGATCGTTAATGTGATTTTGCGTTCCTGTGCTATCGAAAATACCTGAACTTATTAATATTAAAGATATGGATGATGGATAAGTCAAAGTCAATAGTTGATGAAGATAAGTGCCAGTCGCTTAAATCAGGGCCTGATTTAGGCCGCCTAGGGGCTCGCACAACAAGGGGGCGCCACACCACAAAAGTTTCATTTTCTAATGCTAATTAAGCTCGAAAGTTGGAAGTAAAACCTACATACTCATAGAGGATATGACGAAAATACATGCACACATTTTAGAAATGTTTATTTAATACATGAATTCACGATTTCATTTCGATTTACGCAATTCAAAATTTTCGGGCTTACTGAGGTGAGCCAGTTTTAGTAGACTCACGGCACACTCGTATTCGTATTTTTATTAATATAATCCTAAATGCTCTTTTGTTTTAAAAAAACAAATATTAATCTTAGTCCAGTTATTATTCGTCGCATTCGTACAAAAACATTTTAAAAAGAACAGTTGATTCGCAAGAAAGGAGAATAATTATAATAGGCGAGCGAAATCAAAACAAAAGAAGCGGAGCGGAAGGTTACGTTTCTGTTCACCCAAACTCAATCCCAAACTACTAGTCCCTGCCGCCGATCGCTGACTGCTCTGACTGGTTCCAAACTAATCCGTGATTCAATCAGAGCGTGGTTGGAACAGCCGATTAACAGTCGGAGTCAGTCAGAGTTTGAGTTTGGGCTCGTTGGAACTCTTGTTTCCAAATGCACATGCGTCGTACAGTTCCAAACCAGTTTGAAGAGTGGTTGGAACAAACCTAATATAGATTTATTTTTATCTATCCACGTAATCCTCACGCCAATAAGGAGTAGTCACTAGACTACTTCTTTTCACATGTTGTACAAGCCAAATAAACAATATCAGCTGTATAGCAATCATAACATGTATATTGTATATAATTGTAGTTTTGAAACAAAATGAAATATAAATATATACTTCTGTTTTATTCTATAATATTATTACCAATACGTTTAATATATAATCAAAATAACTGATAGCAATATTTCATATCCCTTTTTTCCATTTTATCAAAAATAAATAACTAAAAAGCCGCAAAGTTTACTTTTTTAATATCCTTGACTGAACTTTTTTAAAATTTAATGATAAAAAAAAGCAAGCTAAAAAAAATCAAAACGACAGTGATTGAAAATATTGATTTTTGTATTTGTCGAGTTTATAGAGATGTATTGAGGAGAGTGGTAGGGATAAGAGAATCATACTCTATAGATTTCTCATTTCAATTTTTCAAGTCCCCCCCCGTGTCATATTTGTGTGTGTTAGAACGAGGGGTTGCCTAGGGTTTAGGGCGCCCTGGTAGAATTGTGGAGCTGAGTTGGCGGAAATTGCCGGTAAAATTGCACTGGGTAGGAGAGAGGGCTGGTTGGAATCCCTTCAACCTCTTCACTGATTTTATGACGTCATAATGAACCCCCTCCTTCACCTCTACTTCAGCTCAATCTGTTCATTCCCACTTCAAGCATTAAATCTCTCTTCCTTTTACATTTTTCCGATTTGAAATTATTTTCTCTCCTCATATCTTATAAATTGTATTTTATTTATTATTTTTGTGAACATATATTTTTGTTTTTTTACATCCATTAAAACGTAATTTGAAAGAATTCCATATTATTAATTTTAAACGCATTAAATCTCGAAGGTTTTATTATTAGTATATTTAAAATTTTGAAAATAATGTATATAGAAAGTTTCCCATCCAATCCTAATTCTTTAACATTAACAATTATTAAGGGTGGTCTAAATATACTTTAGCAAATGAGATATGATTAATTTCTACAAAATCTCGGTAGAAACCACGAAATTTGGCCTAACATCTAAGTAAATATTGATTCTATAAATTACGATTACTATTTTCCCCGGGGGCTATAAAAAAAAAAAAAAAAAAAAAAAAAAATCCGAACGAGTAAGACCTCACATGCAAAGGTGCAATCCCGGTTTAGTGGACCTTCTTATAGTATTGTACCCACTAAGAAGACTTGATTACAGAAACTGATTACCTTGCTTAGATGAAGTAATCTTAGTTCTTCAGTAGGTAGAATGGCTAATCCAAAGATTTCCTACCTCAGGCGTGTTAATGCAGGACAGCTGCTGATAAGGTAAGAAGGGGTTTTATCCTCTCCCTCACACAGCCAGGATACTCTGCTTTCAACTAGGAAGTTTTAGTCGACAGTGTCCAGTAAAGAATACCTGTCAAAAGATACCGATTGTATTAACTTTAACAAATTTAAAGCTGAACAAATTCGGTTATATTAAGAATTATAAAAAATTTAGTCTAAACTAACCGGAAATATTTTAAACTACTGTATTAGCTGATAAATTAAATTAAGGTATTAATTAATATCGTTAAGTTAATTAAAAATTATACTCTATAATCTATCAAACCCTTTATATAGTCATAGCTCTATGATTATTTTTATTTAAATGATATGAATGATAGATCTTTGTTGCAATATCAGTAGACAGTCCACCCTCTCAAATACATTTTGTGTATTGTGATTGTATTGAAGAGTTTTGATGCTATTTCCCGACACGAAGGGTGTTGATATTGGGATCACTTTTGAGGGGTGGGGGTGGAAAAACCAAGAGTGTTTCTATAATCCTAAATAAATACCATTTACTTTTAATGCCAAATCACGTTTTGGGTCTCTCTTTCCCTTATTCTCGGTCCCTTCTACAAGTTTGAAAAAACAGACCCTGAATAGGAAAAAAACCTACATTGATTCACCAAACTAAAGGAAACCTTCTAAAAAAAAAAAAGGAAAAATTTAAAACACGGGAAAAAAGGGGATGCGATCTGTTTGGTTGAATACATTTGAAAGTGTTTTAATTCTGCAACGAGTTACATGGCCCTAATTCAACAGTACTCAGTTTTCTCAAACTCCCTTGTTTTTTTATGGATTTAATGTTTTGGTTTTGTTATTTTGTTAAAAACAAACCTTTTGTTTTCAACTGTATTTATAATTTTTATTTAGTTAAAGAGGGAAGTGAGCTTAATCTCCTGGACCTGGTTATGTATATTCGAAACAATCGATTTTTTAAAAATGGACGTACTTCTTGCGTTTTCCCATTCGAACTTCTGTATTTGATTAAAGTATGTATAAATTCAACTTAGCTATTCTGCGTTATTTCATACAGGTAACTTCGTACGGATCAATTTAAATATTTAATGTTGTTTAATGGAGTATACATTTTTAGTTTGATTACAAATCAAAAACACGTAATTCCAAAAGAAAACTCGTTCTTTCCGAGTCAAAGTTTATCAATTTTTCATAAACTCTCTGTTGAATAAAATATATTTTAAATATGAGTTTTTCTTTATTAATATCTCTATTCTATTTTTTAGTTATTTTGGATTTTGGTCATTTTAGGGTGTATTAAATAAATATATCTATCTCATATGACTATATTTCGACAACACCTAAACATCATCATGCCTAAAAAATTGACATTGATTTATAATTCTGTTATTATTTCTTTTAGGATAGCTAAATGGAACTTGTTTATGTCTACGGATTCGGTTTTAAAAATAATAGATTTATCGGATATTGTAATAATAGTTGTCGGAAAATTTCGATGTTCTCTTTGTCTATTTGGTGATTTTCTTTATTGTGTGGATTGCTAAAGCTGTTTTGCCGTACGTAATTTTACAAATTACGTATTTATTTTCTTAATTTTTAATTCTGATCTTTCTTTCAGGTTTCTGTGATTTTTATATTTTATTTTATTAACTGGTTTTAAACCAAATATTATAGCTTTGCATTAGAAAGTTTTTTGTGGATATTTTCCGATAATCCTTTTATATACGTTGACGATTAATATATTTGATGTTCTCTAATTTGTCTAATTTGGTGGAGTTAGCTAAAGCTATATGCCAACATTTGTATATAATTTTTTTAGGGTAGCAATTTTTTTTTTTTTTTTTTTTTTTTTTTTTTATAAAATATTATGTGTTTGAGTTCTGGTATGAATTTAGTGTCTGTTACTGCAATGGAATTTTTAATTAGATTGAGGATAGTGTTTCTTTTTTAGTACATAGGGATGATTGGAATGTTAGTTGAAAAATTATCCCTTATTTAGCTCTTTTTCGTACCATATGGTAGATATTTGTACGTTTTTTCCCTTATAATTGTTTTGTCTAATTAGTTAAATTTCTTTTCAGTCTCTCTTTCTGTAGTAAATATAATGGTTTTATTCTGTTTGTTAAAATTTTTAACTTTTTCATTAATGTATTCATTTTTAGTTATTTAATTATCATTATAAGATCAACATATTCTCCTATGAATTTTCTTGTAGTTTACTACATATGGTTTGAGTTAAGAGTTCATTAACAAATATTTCGTTAAGATGAAAATGACCTGGTGAATATAGCAATATAAGATAGATATATGATTTATTTAATACAACCTAAAACAAAACTTTATAACTCAATAGTAGAATCCACAATTGTATGGAGCTCCTATATGGTCTATGCGATACCTACAATTAGTTGAGACCATCCACACTAACTTCTATACGCGCTTACTCTCTTTGCAAAAATGTACTCCTAACTACATATTAAGACTAGAAACCGCCACCTCTAAAATAACCCTGAAAATACTAAGCCAAGCTCTTAACTACGTCGCTAAAATACTAGATATGCCGTACAGCAGATATCCTCGAATATGCTTGCAAAGACTAGTAAAACTAGACAAATATCCAGGCAATATTGTCAAGTTTAACTGGATAAGTCAACTAAATCAAGAACTTAACAAGTACGGAGTCGATTTTAAAATAACTGAAGATCTGACACACTTAACCTTAATGAACAAACTCCCTAATATAATAAAAACCATAAGTCAAAACATACTTAAAAAAGATTTAGAAAGTGGAAACCAGCTCACAACACAATAAAATATTTCACACCATCACCTGGGCAGATTCCTCTCAAACGTACCTACAACTGAACCTACCTCATAAAATATCTAGACTTATATCCCAGCTAAGAACTACATGTGAAAAAAGAATGAAACTTAGTAGTGATAACAATACACACAGGATTGATTGTGAGCAACTATGCACTCTTTGCAACATGCAAGCAATGGAAACTATACAACATCTACTACTGGAATGCCTTGTATATGAAAACTAAAGATCTCATCCTTAAATACTTAACTATCAGCAAAGATAATATAGAATCTACTTTTACAATATTAATAGATATAAAGGAGAAAAACAAAGCTTATAACCTATATAAATATACCCAAGAATGCCTTAAAATACGTTCGTTCCTCATCAATGAATAGAATAATAAAAATAGATAAGTGAAAAATATTAGATACACAAATAAAAAATAACAAAAACAAAACATTAACTCTAGATAAAATATACAAATCTAATCACTAAACTAAATAATCCTAAACCAAATCATGATAACAAAAAACCCAATAACACCTTTAGAAGATACTGTACCTTGTAATTTTTTTTATTATTTTTTGTTTTTTATTTTCTGTTTTATTGTTTATTTCATTTTTCAAGAATTTCTAGTTAATTTATGTAAATATATTAAAATCTTGAAGAAAAATATGTTGATAATGTTATTATGTTAAAATATATTATATATATATATATATATATATATATATATATATATATATATATATATATATATATATATATATATATATATATATATATATATATATATATATATATATATACCGCCACTAGCCACTAGAAGATAGACTAAACATTTCATAAAAAAAGGTATATGTTATTAACACTCAAATTAAAATTTAAAACTTATGTTTTACAGAACAATAAAGTATATTCTATTCTATTTAATACAACCTACAACGTCAAACCACAAAATAACTAGGTAGTGCATATTTTAAATTTTCAAGGATTTAAACCTTAAGAGAATTTAATTTTGATTACAAATTAAATACGACAAAATGTGCTTTTACACATAAAGGGTGGGAGATTCGCTGACCCCCGTATTCATTACGACTATAGAGAGCGCATTACATTAAAGAGCTGTCCCATAAGCTCGTAGACTTATTATTATTATTATTGTTGTTGTTGTTGTTTTTATTATTATAAAAGTAAGGTTATCCTATAAACTCCAAACATAAAACAAGTCATTTCTTTCTGTCAATAATCCAAAAGAACCATCTCTTTTCTTTACACAGTAATCTCGAAAATTGTAAGATAAAATACTCCTCCCTTAGCCTCAACACCAAACCTTTAATATCTTTCTTTTGCAGAACTTCTTAAAAAAAAGAAGATTTTTGTTGTTGGGGAGGTACTTCGATTTCTTTTCATACTGCTTCCCCAAGGAGAACGTGTAGGACACTCACCCTCTGTATAAGGGATTATTTTAAAAACAGAAGCTTTTTTCCCCAAAAAATGATGGAGAGAGGGAGTTTTTGAAGCTTTATTTCTTTTTTTTTTAGTTTTTTTTTTTTTAAGGATTTTTGACACCCTAGTAACACCTTCCTTTTCCATCTTCTACTAAGATCCTGCGAAACATTTTTCTTTTCTTTATATATTATATATTTTTGTTCCCTTTTCTCTGTCCAATTTTCTTTTGTAGCCTTTAGAGGATACGGTTAGATGATTGCCCCCCTCCCTTTTAGATTTGAGTTTTTACTTCCTGCTTCGAGTTCCTTAGACGCACTTTTTTAAAAAAAAGGACAAAACTCTTATCTTTCTTCCATAAAACAGAAGGCAAAACAATTCTAGATGATAATATATTTATGTATAAACAATTTTTACTGTAAAGCGACTTTTATACAACGATTTTAAGGTTCAAATTCTGGTAGGTTTAAAGGCAAATAGGGGTAAACTATTATTCTTGGAGATTAAAGTAATTGATTAAGTGCAAGGAATAAAATACTAAATAGGAATACCTTAAAGTAATTTAATTTAAAATCTTAAGAAATCCCCTTGAACTATTGAAATATCTCACCAAAAAGGTATGTCACTATGTTTGGCAGAAATTCAAGTCCAACAAGCAAAGTTTCATTATTTACGACGTCATGCAATCTCTGTTCTAATGAATTGTACATATTTTTATAATTAAAGTGATTTGTAAAATGACAAAACCTCTTGAGAAACCTGCCTATCTTTATAATTCGGGTTCGATAGTGGAAGACATTATTCATATTTTTACTTTGTCATATATGTAGTATATATAAAGAGAGCATATTGTGATTGTATAAGGTGCATTGGATATCGATAATCAAATCTAAATTCCTCTACGACTTTGAAAAATCTTGAACATATAAAATCTCAAAAACAGCCTAAACGTTTTTGATTAAAAATATTCAAAACGTAGTCCGATTAATAACTAATTTAACAAGTGCGACATTCCCGAAAAAAATATTATTTGATATATTAGATTAGTTTTTTAAAGTATTAATGAACAGCCTATTTTTATCCTTTAAATCAAACTTTTGTAACTTAATAATGATCCCATATTTTTTTGATCTATTTTTAAAATACTAAAAAATAAATAAACAATGTTACGTTTTACACTAAAATACATTTACAGAATAAAATTGTTATCATAAATAATTTGATTAAACTATTATAAAACAAAATATATATTTTATATTTCTCCTCGTTCAAAAGACCACACTGGATGTTTTCAAAGGATAAGTTTTTTAATATAAGCAATAAAATTTGTTGTTTCTTAGCTATTTTAATACTACTTTATACTACTTATAAAACTTTTTTTTTATTACTTACGAGAAATTCAATAATAATAAAAATAAAAAACAGAAACTTGAGTAGTTTTATCTTAAGAGGTTTTACAACTAAAAATATAAAAATTGACAAAATAAATAAATAATGTAAAGAAGCACTCAGAATTATTAAAAATCTTAAAAGTTTTTTTTTACCGAATTTTTCCTTTTTCTCTGAGAAATTTTGATTATTTTAAGTAAAGAATGCTCCTTCCAAGAAAAAAGAAAAAAAAGTATTATTTCATATTTGATAACATTTGGTAAGACTATAAAAAATAAAAAGGCAAAGAATCGACAAGAAGCTTATGAAGAAAATTACCTACTGTACTAAAAACAGAAAAAAAAGTTTGATTTATTCTGTGGAACGGAAGAAAATATATAATAATAAAACATTTTATCAGGAAAAAGTAGAGAAAATGGATAAGGAAAAAAGAAAAAAAAACAAGAAAATTGCTGTGGATTCGTATTCCAGGACAGCAATCAAAACCTCCCTCTCTTAGAGCGCACCAAGCGGACAAACTGTGCAACTTATTTTACAACTGCTAATAAAACCAAGACTTGTTCAAGAGTGCGCTGCCGATAGGCTTTTTCTTCTGGACTGGGAAAAAACCATCGGCGGATTTATCGCTCGGAGAATAGTGTTTAATATAACTTTTTATATATATATAAAAACTTTTTCCTTTTGTGTTAAAGGAATAAGAAGCAAGAAGATCGTAAAATGTTTGTATATAAAAATAAGGTGGGGAGGAACCAAAGTCAATTTCATTCTTCCATGTTATTCTTCTTGTGATTCTACCGTTCTTTTCTTTAAAGGACCTTCCCTCTTAAGAAGTATATGCCTACTTCTAAAAAGAAAGGTATTCTAAAAGAAAAGGGGTAAAACATATCCAAATTTGAGTTAAAGGTTTTTTTTTAAAGGGTTCAAACTTCTTGTTATTTGAGAAAAGTTTTTCCCTTTTTTTTTTAGGATAAATAAGACAATAAGCTTCCTTTTCAGTACATTGAATTTATAGGCTTATTTAGGACTTAAAAGAAGCACGTCAAAAAAATAAGTTTTATTTTTCGATTTGGATCTTTTTACCTTTACTTTTTTATATGGAATAAAAGATGTGTATTTGTTTATTTATAATTTAGTTTATAAGTTTATTTATAAGTCAGTAATAAGATGAATGAAAGATCTCATTGTTTACGTAAATATTAGGATCCTTGTACTAAAAAAACAGGACATATCGATAGAATAAATGGATACAACACTTTATAAGAGACTATTATGACAAAAAAGTGTTGGTCAACGAATATTGCAATTTTACGAATCAATTAAAATAAGTCAGCATCTAATTCCAGTTGCTTAAAAGGAGGACGAGTTACTCTCATTCCGATCATGAAGGTTTGATTAAATTAATACGTGTTGCATCTCTAACACCCAACATGGAGTTTAAATTGAAAATGAAAGTGGATTATGTTTATTAATGAATAATATAAATTGTATCTCTACTGGCTAATTTGTTTATTTTAAATTACAAAGCAGCTTTCAGCCTTCATAAGGCCATCATCAGTGCCGGAATGTGGAAGCAGTAGAGTTGCATTATATAAATGAAAAGAATAAGTCCACTTCACGTCGGAAATCAAGGTGACTTTTTTAGTTCACATGAAGTAGACTGGACCCATTTATTATTTTCAGTTGTATAATGTAACTCTACTTCTTACACATTCCAGCACTGATGATAGCCTTATGAAAGCTGAAAGTTGCTCTGAAATTTAAAATAAACAAATTAGCCAGTATACTAGGAGAGATCATTTTTAATATTCAATAATATGACCTCCTTAGATCCTCCCATATCTACAATGTTTATTAAATTAGAATACACTTTTTGCGATTAAAGGAGTCACATTATTATGGGCGAGCAAAAATATCTAGCGGTCCGGTATTTGATAACCTATGGTGTGTTGAGAAAACTCATTTAAAAACAAAAATAGAAAATTTCTATTGTAGTTTAAAGAATTCGTATTGTTTGCATGTTAATTTAATTATGGTAGATATTAAATTATTTAAATTTTATTGATTATACCAAATATAATTAAGATTAAAAAGGAGAAAGTCGGTCTTTGATTACATACCGATTACAGTTATGGATAAGCTCTTAAAATTACTACATCTGAGGAATTAATGTTACTTTTGCAAAAAGACAAGTAATCGCAAAGCAACACGTAGAAAGGCGGACATATTCTCTGTACTTTCAGATGATAAATGATAACATTCCTGGCTCGTGCACTGTCCGCTCTCAACCCCCCAGGTAGAGGGTATAGAGAATTCTTTTTCTCGGTTTACGGGGAAAACCGATGAATGATTTCCTCTAATGCTAAAAGCGAATTGCAATTTTATCAAAAGAAACATCGGTCCGAGACAACTCTGACAAACTTTCTCATATACGACTTCATAATTACTTAGTCCAGTATGATTTCCATTTATTAATTTTCGAGTTTTCGTAGCTAAATTTAATTATTGTTAAACATTTTATCAAAATATATCATACAAATAACTTCTCCTCGGCGGGGAATCGAACCCGGCCTCTCTCCGTCCGCGTTTAAAGCTATTTTCTCAGATATAATATTTTTCCCGGGAAAACGGCTTATATCATTAAAATCGTATTTAAATGGACCCATTCTAGAATTTTTTAACCCTAAATTTGAAGCTAAAATGAATTTCTCGATTTCACTTCGGGGAATGATTTTTCTGAACATATATACCAAATTTCTTAAAATAGGCCCAGTAGTTTAGGCTCCACATGTCTGCACAGACGACAGACAGACATTTCTTAAACACCGCTTTTTTGAAATCAGGGGTCCTCAAAACATGTTAATCCATCAAAATCTCAAAATCGAATTTTCGCGTCATCACAATCCTTTGTTTTATATGAGAGAGTAAAAAAATCAGCGCCCTTTTTCAGTTTTAGAATGTGGATATTAATTCCAATATGCCTCTATACTCGTTTACCGAATTGTATCGAATATAAGACCCACCCTGTTCCAAAGGCAAAAACTTCCGTCCTCTTTTATAACAATTTGTTCAGTCGCAAATCTATGCAGTCTAACATGGATATTGTTAGAATATTGAATCATTATTTACATGTAAGGCGCAATCGAACCTTTATTTAGATGTAAGACAGACGCCATGCTGGTTTATGCACTGGATTCATAGTTTTTTGAGTTCATAAAATATCTTCTACACCAGACGCAGACAGTTAAATCAGACGGTCAGATGAACCGTTAGATCAACATTTTTTTCACCCATTCAGTTTGCCTCAAAAATAATTTGTCGAACAAAGCGTTTTTTTTTTTTAACATTTCATCACCCGTCTCATCTTTGATTGATACATCGAGAAAAGTAAGTACATTAACCACTTTTTTAAAAAAACAAACCTTACATTTTGACTAATCTTGACAATGTGGGAATAGCCAAAACAAAACAGGTTTGACTCATTTGTTTACGTCTTATTTGGTTAAATCAAACCAGTGTGAAATTGGCTTAAAGTAAAATTGAGCGGAGGATTTTTTTTTCTTCTTGTAATCTCTATTTGTTATTAGTTTTTATGAATAGTATTTAACTATGATCCCTCAAGAATCTTTTCTTTTTTTTATGGATAGTATATATTTTGAATTTACGTAAGAGCTTTGTTTGTTTGTGGGTTGATTTTTTTCCACGTGCTTTATTTATATACACATTCCTTTTTTTAAAAAAAAAAAAAAAAAAAAAAGAGCAGACGTAATTTTGCAAATGGGGTTGGATTGTAAAAGAAGAACGGAAAAGGGAGAGAAATAGAGAGAACAAGTATAATGGATATTTCTGCTTCGGTTATCCCCTACCACCTGACTTTGTAGTCACTGATATCCAAAAAAAAAAACACATAGCACCTTAAAAAGAATGGTTGGAAAAAAAGGTTTTTTTTTGGACTGTTTCCAAAAAAATTAAAAAAAGGGAGAGAGTTTTGTTGATTGAAATGTGTTGGGGGAGAAGAGAAAAGAGAAAGGATTGTGATATAAAGATGGATGTAGTATAAATAATGAGGGTTGTTTCGTAGTCTCCCCTTCAGCGTAGAGACGGACTAGTCTCGTCAGCAAAGTAGACGTGGAGACAACCGGTATGATTAGGCTCGCATCACTTGACAGCTCCCTCCGTAACAAGCCGGGAGGCATCTTAACTCTTACGCTAAGTACACTTATCAAGGTCTTCTAACATAACAAGAACCTAGACTCTAGACTGAAATAATCCCAACATAAAAACAGCATAGTAGAAAATTCATGTTTAGAAAATTCACACTTAAGTTACGTCTAACAGAATCGATACGAAGTGGAGCTATTCTTCTCTATTCTACTTATTTTTAATTTGTATGCAATGTTAAATATTTCAAACGCCAATGTGCAATGTCCGTCGCTTACCTTTAAGCTGATTTATAAAAGGATGGCACGGTCTCTTTCAACGAAACAGCAACTAAAAACATATCTGATACAAATTTCTGGTTTGTTTTGACTGATATTTTTTAACACTACGTAATTATGGTTAACTGGGGGTGATTTTGATCAAATTTGGCTTAAATTTTAAGAAATGTGACACCTCGAGAAAATCAAGGAATTAACTAATTTAGCTTCAAACTTGGGGCTTTCACCCAGAAGCCCAGAAAAAAATATTTATCTACAACGGCAGCAAAATGAAGCATTGATGTACTGTTTTCAATCTGCAAAATGTAATTTTTCTTGATTATTTAGTAACAGCAAAATAATAAATGTCAGCAAAATATCAAAGTGTGATCAAAATAAGCAGGCTGGCAAATTTTAAGAAAAGGTTACTAGATCGCAGGTTATGAACTCCCCCACATTGTGCATTTTTATATATTTAAGTGTAATATTCTAAAATATTTATATCTTTTTTAAAAATACCTTTAAAATTATTATAATGAAACAAATTGTTTATTTTACAGTGATTATTAAAAAAAATTAAAACAAAAAACAGCTGTTAATAAAAAAAAGTGGCAACACTGAATTCGTTTTTCCTTTGTTTTGTTTTAACTTAATGACTCAAACCTTCGTATTTATTCAATTTTCATTTATTTATATCTTTTATTTATTAAAAAAGGAAGATAATAATTAGTGCAATTTTTCTGCCGTTAGTAAATAAAATATTATATGTAACTACGCAGCAAAGGAAACATTCCTGACTCGTTTAAAGATTGTCTGTTACACCTTAGCAGGCGTAAATTTGTTTAGCCTATCCTCGCCTTCGGCTCGGAACTAAAACTTTAAACACTTGTCAGCAAAATTCCATTTTGCTGCCTAGTAACATAATAATTATTCTTGAAAACGGTTCCTACGATTTTAAAAATACGAATCAAACCATATAAGATTTCTTGAGAAAAAAAAATTGTGAAAGGTCAGGTTCAATTCTCCACCGGGGAGGAGTTGTTTTTGTAATACATTTTCATTATAATGTTCGATATTAATGAAATATAACAACGAAAACTCGAAACAACTAATAAATGGAAGACACTGGACCAAGTAATTATGAAATGGTGTTTGAAAATATTGAAAATATTCGTACTAAATGAATATTTAGTACGAATTATTCCGATGGATTTTTTATTCATTAAAACAATAGTTAGTTGGAGAGCTGCATAGGAGTTTAACATGCTTAGAAGGTTAGAGGTGAAGCTCACCCTCACCACATTAAAACCTAAACGTGAGATATGTATTTAAAACACAATTAGACGGCTTGATATGGTCTATAAAGTAGCCAACTTACTTAGTTGGCTACTTAATGGAGTTAAGTCAACTGAGTCGATAAACTAACTTAGAAGCTAGTAACTAAGAGAAAGCTGGCTAAGTTGCTAGTTTCGAACTTACTAAGTAGCTAAGTTAGTTATGTTTATAAGTCGTGCTAATGTAAGTTAAAGAGGACTTTATGTAGACATCAAAAGGAGTAAGGAAAATTTACAAGAATAATGTTTCTACAGGGTTTTTGTGTTTCTTACTTATAATTAAAACCTTCAATATCTTTTTACACGGTTTTTATTATTATTACACGATTTTTTAAAAAAAAAAAAAATTATATTAGCTTACATTGTTTGTCATTTAATCGACGAGGGACAAATCATTAAATCGATATTTAACCCACTTAGAAAAGAAAAAGCTAAGCGTGCTAAATTATGTATTTCCGATGACAATACTATATATTTGAGAATATTCAGTAATTAGTTTTACGAAAGTTTGTATAAGCAGATAAATCAATAAATTTCCAAGAAACTTAGGAGGTAAAATTTGAATAAATTGTAAACAACGACGGCCACTAGCTGTCCAGTGAAGTAAGAATAAATTAAGATTAATGTGGCGAAGACTTAAAAAACTTGAAAATATATATTTGTCTACTTCCTTTAAAATATACGGCGTATATATGTGTACAGAGGATGTATAGTGAAGGCGCGAAATTCAATTTTGGAAGATTTACACGTTTTGAGGTCCCCTAAGTCAAATAATTGGTTTGTAAAAATGTCTGTGTGTCGTCTGTGCAGACGTGGAGCCTAAGCTACTTGACCTATTTCGAATTTTGCATTCGCATGTTTAGAAAAATAACACACGAAGTCGTTTAATTAATATTAGATTCAAGCATCATATTATCAAAATAATAATTTTCATTTAGGGGAACTACCCGCAAAAGTCTCTAACCACCTCTAACCACCTCTACCCGCAAAAGTTCTGAAAAAAAAAATCCTGACAACGTTTTCATGATTTTTATTAATATTCTAAAATCTAGTCATTTTAAATACGAATTTAACGATACAAGTCAGTGGCGTATCATGGGGACACGTGTCTCCCCCCCCCCCCAGACTGGCCTAGACCCAATAGAGTAAAAAAAATAAAATAATTATAATACGCCGTATTTTTTTTTAATACATATTTTTACATTCACCTCATATTCAATTTTACCTCAGAAATGCATAAAAGCGCTGTTTTGAGAGGTCATATTTTCAAAATTTTGAAAAATATGACGAAATAAAAGAGAAATACGAGGGGCCCCCGGACCCCCCCGCCATAGATCCCCCCCCCCATAAATTAACTGCATACGTCGCCCATGACTTAGAGTAAGATATTGTGCTGCAGTAAGCATTAGCATAACATTTTCTAACGAATACGTTCTAAAACAGTTTATTGTTACTTGGGCGCGGAGATTTTTTTTTTGCTGCTTTGTTGAACAAGTAGTTCCCTTTTCTTGTTACCACTACGAATTTTATTTAATTATTTGAAGTTTGGCGGTATTTAATTTAATACAGATGTAAACAAACTTTGTCGTCATCAAAATTATCGCACTACATAATAAATAATTATATTCGTTAATAACTTTTAAACTAATTAATGGAATTTCATCGGGTTTTTTAAAATATTTTTTCCTTAATTTTGTCCGGTTCCAACGATATGCTATAAGTCAAAAACCTATTTATACTTTCAGTATTATTAACCGAAAACGTTTAAAAATTCAAAAATTTATAACTTCAAAATGGCGGCCAAAATAAAAATGAAATTTAGTGGGCTTGTTTTTCATACAGAGAGGTACATCCGAGCCAAATTTCAATTCGATCAGGGCCATTTTTACGATTTATTACGATATTTTTTTTTAATTTTTGCTGACTCAGCAAACAGGTTCAAGATGGCGGAAAAAGTTGATTTTCCGGGCGGCACAACTACAGGTTAGGACTGATTTTTCTGCTAAGTTTCAACTCTCTAGGTTAAATACCTTGGGCGCTCCGATGATAACACACATACATACATACGTCATGCTGAAAACCACTCAGGAGGTCTTAAAAACACCTAAAACGGATAATTCCGTTGAAATCTCGAAAAAAAATGTTTTGGTGAAAACAATACTTTTCCTACTGTTAGTAGTGAGGAAAAGTAAAAAACGGAGTATTATCAGTATAACCAATTAACCTCCTGGTCAGGCCGAGAACACCGCACCATCGGAGTGGGAGGCCTGATCCAAAACTTTACTAACTAACTATAAATAAAAGACGCTAACGTTTATACATCTTAATTTCATTTTTTTACCTTCTCGTAAAGTTTAAGTCAATATAATAATAATAGTTACATTACGCGCCTAATGCGGAAAGTAGCATTTGGCATGCGGGTGTAGAGTTTGCACCCGAGTGACAGCGAGGATATAGTAAAACCACACTAGCAAAGCAAAATGCAGTTTTCGCACGATTTGCGTACCGTACATTATCTACGGTTGTGGATTTTAATAATAAATACAGATAAAAAATATTTAATAAACTTCCTGGATGTAAGTTCGTATTTCTCTTTTGATATAAAGATGACATTTATTCATTAGTTGTATTTTGTGCCGAATTAATTATTTCGGGAGGCGTATTATTCTCCTCATTATCGTCAGAATGACTAAAAACTCGATCTAAACAGTTACTTTAATTAAACAAACAGCAAATTAGTTTTGTTAAATGTAAACAAACTCGCTTATAATCGTGCGTTAAGGAGAAGAATTCTTCTTTAGGTTTGTTCCAACCACACTTCAAACTAGTTTGAAACTGTCAGACGCAAATTATTACTCAATTGTTGTTTTGTTGTTTTCTGTTTGTCGTCAAATTTGATAGCCTAAATTTGACTCACTTCCGAATTTGGTAGGAATTATCCTTGGAGTCATTACAAGCGACGTAGGTATATAAAGGCCTGTGACCCACAGAAAAAGGACGATTTTTGATTAAGTAGTTCCTGGCTATTTTTAAGTTAAAAAAAAGTTGCACATCTCATCAGTAAATTTCTTGTCATTTTATTTTCTACCATCATTTATATAATCGAGTAGTGTCCCGACGGCGATGACTCAGCTAGAAATGATTTGTTATCAAGACATTAACAGTGTGAATCTGACAATATTATGCATCATTCATTCAATTTTTAAGAATAAAATACACGGCGAATCGCATTTTGGGGGCTATTACTGCATGAAAACATTCGTCGTTATTTAGTTTATAGGTACAATAAATAATAATTATTTTTCCAAATTTAGCTTAAGATATATGATTTAATTATTTAAAGGAATTCAATAATTTAAATAGGTATTGTGAGTATGGTTGATGATGACAGGGGTAAATTTCGATGTATCTATGTTACACCCAGAAATGATATTTCTAACCTATCCTTCTAGGGTTGAAAGAGCCTATAATATAAGTCAATTCGATACATCAATAGTTAGCCGTAGCGGTAGGTCGAAAGCACTGTTGAAATTTATGTTTGTATTCATACGAAAGTATGAAAAAGTAAAATCAATCGTGGGTTAAAAGTATTCTACATTTGCTATATAAGTAGATGTGTGCAAGTGTGGTATATCTATGTGAGACAGTGTAATTTCAGTATTACACAGTAATTTCAGTATTACTCAGTAATTAGATGTGTAAATTTGTTTATATGTTAATATGCATGTATAAACTATACGTTGATTACGGTGTGAATGCATAGGTTGTACAAGTGTGTGTTTGTGAGTATTAGAGTGTAAAAAATCTTGTGCAGTAAAAAGTTAAATTGCTAGTATATAAAAATCTTAAGGCACAGGGCTAGGGAGTAGGAGTGGGGAGTGATAATCATGCAAGACAGAGCCGAAGTGTCCTTTCGGCTTTACTCGGAACTGTTCGGCTACCCGTTGAGTCATACGTGACAATTAGACTTGTCTATCTTCAACCCCTTGTGCTCCATTTTCTTAACCTCAACGTATTACAGATTTATAAATTCAAGTAAGAAAATTTAATAACATTTTACAAAACTTAAATAAAACAAATTTAAACTATAAATTAGATACAGTTATCGAATAAAAACAAGTCTGGAGATGAAAATATCAAGTAAAACTATCGGAAATAAAGAGAGAATTCCGACTAGAACACCTCATACTGAAATACCGTCTAAACTGCTAAAATACATACATTACTTCAAACAGACTATATAATGAGACACGAAATAGGACCTAGGCAATGAAAGTAATAATAATTTAACAGTAAATAATTGATTTACCTGAAGTTTGACGATCCTAATGCAGGGAAGACGCAACAAGTACCAAGTCCGAACAAAATGGCCGGTCTTAACCCAAATCGCCCCTGCCAACTCTCATATCAGTGTTACCACTAACTACTCAATGAAATGGAACAAAAAAAACCAACAATTTTTATCATTTTTCACCCCTTATTACATTAAACGATATTAAAAGTTATTGTTTTTATCAACAATATTATTTATAATAATTAGATTATTTAAAATCACCGTTTAGTTATAAAAAATACCGAATAATATTTACTTTTTTTTTTTTTGATTATTGAATAATCAAATTGTAAATCGATTAATTTATGATAATAAATTATTATCGATATTTCTTATCTAATTTATTTTAATACTGATATATTTTTATGAACCATTTAAATAGCGACGAGTTCGAATGAAATTTTGCGATTAATTCAGAAAACTCAAAGCTAATTTCGTCAAATAAACGAGCTTTAGCCAATCAAACCTAATCCAAATAATTTTCCACGTTGAACCTACTTCTAAGAACAATATAATTTTTGTGACATATTAGACAAATACATATAGTCCAGGAGATAGCGTGCAAAAAAGTGTCTGACTAACATCAAGCTAGAATTTTGTGTATAGGTAAATGTTTTTGTGCCTTTAAGAGTATGTGGTCGGCTAAGTTCGTCTGCGGGACATAGCTTGGCAATAGGCATTTGAAAAAACACACACCGTTTTAGAGCGGCCATATCCCGCTCTTTTTTGTGGACAATGTGATTTTCATGATCCTGAGTACGAAATTAGTTTGTAGACCAAAATGCAAGTTGATGGTAGTTCGTCCCTTAATAGGTTAGTCAGTCAAATATTACTCAAAATTAAAGAGGTCTCATATTAAGTGACCGACTACCATCAACTTGATGTTTGGTCTACTTTTAAGTTAGTACTGAGGGTCATGAAAATCGCAATGTCCACCAAAAAGGGCAGGATTCATATATTGATATTCCTAAATATATTAATACAAAAAAAATAAACGGATGAGAATAGTGTTGATGGATAATAATAATAATGTGACGGTGTAAAACAATAATGTATTAGTATCAAGGTAATGTCAAAAAATAAATGTAATGTAAAATGTAAAATAAAATAATGTGTAAGTTTTAATAATATTTTTTTATTTAAATAATACTTAAAAAGTATAAACTAAATATTAATAATAAAAAAAGAAGAATTATAAGTACATAACTGTTACAATAAAGATTTACAATGTATTTAAGCAATAACTGGAATACTTAGAGACAAAAATAAACAATCTTGGAATAAACGCTAAATAATAATAAATACTTTAACAAAATATTTTAATAAAAGAAAACAAATGTCACTGAAGTAATGAAAAAATAAAATATAATTAATGTACTTTTAAAGTTAATAATTATTAATAATAATAATATAATATAAGAAATATGCAACAATATAATAATATCTAGAACATTTTTACAATCTCCTCCTTTTACTCGATTTATTCTTATCAATCTAATATAAATTGAAGATTTTACTACGAATAAAAATAATTTTGTTCTTTCACAAATCAACCTCCCAAAACAAATAACATATTCACCGCTATGTGTATATATATATATAATGTTTCAAAGTTTAAAAAAATAATAATTGGGTAATAAAAAAGGAAAATTATTAAATTAAAATCAAGTAAACATTGAGTATAAATAACAAATATAACATTTAAGTAATAAATAGTTAATATAATAATTAATAATAAGAATTATAGATCCGACCATTTATTAGAAACTAATAAATGGAAATCTTTGGGGAAACAAGTGAATAAAAATAAATAAAAGTATATAAATGCAAATAAAATTAAATAAAATAGGTACAAATAATTAGCAGTCGTAATGGAATGTAGATTTAGATAATTTATAATTATAATTAAAAAATAATTAAATAAAAAGAAAATTATTGTTAAGGGAAATGTGACGATAAATTAAGCGATATATAATAGTATAGTTAAAAAAAATAATAAGAGAAAGAGTTTATATTATTAGGACCAAAATAAAATTGAAAGTTTTATTTAAATTGCAAATCAGTGGAAATTATGAAGTTGCAGACATACGATCACTTCTCGATCAGTTCATGACTACAACAATCATTGATAAAGTTTTGGCTCCCTTAGCGAAAGCTCTGAAATGAAACAAATTATTTAAACCACAACCTCCACGGACTTTCATTCCAAATAACCCCTTCATTCGGTTACTATAAGATTGAATTGTGGAAAATAATTTGAGTGAATAAATGGAAGAACGAGAAAGAATGGATAGAGAAATAATAAGATTTAAGAGACTAGAAGAAAATTAACAGTAAAGAATAAGAGAGGAAAATGAAAATAATAGTGAATGAAAATGAATAAGAGTCAATGAACGGAAATGAATAAGAGTTAATAAATGGAGAAAAGAATAAGTGTTAAAAAATGGAAATGAATAAGAGTTAGTGAATGGAAAAGAATAAGAGCCAATGATCGGAAAAGAATAAGAGTTAATGAATGAAAAAAAGAATAAGAGATAATGAATGGAAAAAATGAATGACAGGTTGGAAATATTTAGGAGGATTGAATAAGATTATTTAATTAGAAATGAATAAGAGTTGATTATTGGAACATAGTAAGAGTCAGATTAAGAATAAGAGGGATTAATTGCAAAGAATAATAGGAAAAAGAGAATCATTATCAACTGCGGCGACGATTTAAATCCAATTAAACTGCACTAAAGAATCAAGCTTATGCTCCATTACTCGTATTATTACTAAAATAACTCAATATCTTCATACTCGGTGCAAGTTATGGCCTTAGAGCAGCTTATAAAAATAAAATAAGTAAATTCACGAGTAGGAGGGACATGTTATTATTGGACTTAAATGTCTGTTAAATGTGTCAGTTGTAGTGAGAGTGACTTTAGATTCTCTATCAAACGTTCAGAATACTGGTTTAGAACAGATTCTTAAATATAAGATATGGGAGATTATCTATAATTTACTAACTGCTTCTCGAATGGCCATGGCTAAGTCCAATTCACTCAATCCGATAGTGCTGTAATTACAACAAGGTAAAATAGGTGAACATTGATTATGAGATGGTAATTTGGGTATTATTATTATTTATAAGTACAATCCTATGGTGTTTAGAGTATATATGTATCTGATATAATTTTATTCATAGCCAAAAACATTGAGTGCCAAGCCATATTCTAATCCCTCACTTTATTTAGCCAATTATTATTATTTATTATTATAAATGTACATGAAAGTAAATAAATGTACTTCTGTTGAGAGGAGAATGTATTAACACATTTAAAACATTTTGTAAATCAAGGAAGTTTCAAATGCAATAACAAAAATACCAACACAGCAACGATTAATTCAAATTTTAAACAGTTACAAAAATATTAAAATTTAAAAAAAAAACAAAAAACAATTAAGCAATTCAATAGATGAAATGTAAAGCTATGTTAGACAAAAACACATAAATATATTTTAAACATAACTGTCATAGAAATATTTTAAATTGTAAAACATAATAAATGATCATTAACTATGATTGGAAAGTTGAAGAACGAAGTTATATGTTTTAAGGAATATTCAATTAATAACCTAGTATTATAAGAACGAAATTAAATGGTAATTTAAATTATTTTTTAAAACCATTTTTTATTTTAACCATTTGGTGCTTATTAAATAAAGAATTATGATTCTACATAATGTCAAAGACAAATGAAAGATTGATATTCAACTTACAGTAGAGAAATCCGGTCTTGAAGGACTCGGGCAGTGTCCGGATTAAACGGAATAAGTTTTTAAAACTTCGAATTGATTTAGTTCCACTTAATTTACCATTTAATTTATATAAATTCAAATTTTATTGATAGTATATCATTAGAAACTTATTTGAGGTATCTGGATTAACCGGATGTCCGGACTAGCGAAGTCTGAATTAGCGAGATTACTGCATTTTTTAAAATTTATTTTCATCCATATTCATAGCTAGAAATTTATAGGTAGAGATCAAATGTACGAATTTACTTTAAGAGGACCTAAATAGAGTTTTAATATAATTATTTTATCTCTTATATATTCATTTTCATAATCTAGTTGTTTAAGCCTTTAAGATTAAATAAAGCATACTTAAAGTATCTTTCATTTATGTAGTAGTATAAATATGCAGATTATGATACATATACTTTATAAGCACCAATTTGATTTGAAATAAACATAAAAAAAATAAAAATAACAATTTGTTTATATATTTTTATTTTATTTCGTTTTGTGTCTACATTATTAATTATTATTTTCTTCTTTACTATATAAATGTCATAGACCTTACATTTTTTTATTCGTCCATCAAATTTTTATTTTTCAATATTTAATCAATTCAAAAATTGAGGATCATCATTGATTGTTTTCTTCTCAATCAAATACTATAACAAATATTTGGATTCGTGGGGTTTTTAAAACTTTCATGTAATCTACAAATATTACATCTTTTTACATCTCATATATTTTTATTATATTTGATTTTTTCTTTCTTATTTATACATCGTCTAAAAAATTTGAATATATATATTTTTTTATATAGCGATACTTTCAATTAATACGTAATATTTTTATTTATTAATATATAATCAATAGTTTGTGTTTAATTTAGTGTAAATTTACCGTTTTCGTTCCATTGTGTAAAATTGATGTTTACTTTTTCATATTTTTATTTATTTTCGAATAAATGTGCCAATTTGCCCCCCCCCCCCCCCGTTGATTTTTGTATCAGTTATAATAGATTTTAATTTTTGTAATAAAAGTGATACGTTTGTAAGCTAAAATCAAAATTTTGATTTGAATTCAAACTTTTTGTTGTATATATTTTTTTTTTTTTTCGTAATAGGTAATTATGTTTAGGTCAAATATCAGTGATTATACAAGCTTAAAAGCATATTATTCTAAAATAAAATAATTAAGGTGTAATATATTATAAATGAATTACAAAAAAAACTAATTGTTACAATAATATGAATTATCATAACATAAGAATACTGAAGTAGTCTTGAAACATCTTTAAAAAAAGATTTTGAATAATAATAGCTATTGCAGTTTTGTTTTTATTTTTTAAATTATTATTATTATTATTCTGAGTTATATTCTCCTAAGAGTAATTTCCTCAAAATATCTCGAGAAACCAATAAAATAATATTTTATAAAGACAAAATAAGCCATTTTAACCCTTTATTTTCATTTGATTATTTATTAATAAACTACTTTAGTATTCCATATTATCAGTATTTCAAATTATATTAATTAACATAACAAATTATATTCTTTTGAGTAACTATTTTCAGTAAACTAAAATCAAGGAAAAATAAATAAAAATGACTATTATAGGTTGACTATTAAAGCACCTGAAAAAAATGTTTAATTTAAATATTATAATGATAAAGAAAGACAGTAATAGCAGCCTGCTTGTTATTTTAGCTTTCAGTGCATGATATTTTTTTTTATCCATTATTAAGTGAGAGAAAGATGAAAATTAAACAAAAATTACTTTATAGGTTTAAGTATTCATATTCTTTTATTTTCTTCTATTTAATTTATTTATTGGTTAATTTTTTGAATGTCTTGCTAAAATATTAGTTACTCGATATAATATATTTTCTGTATTTTTCTTTTATAATGAAAGAAACATTTATTTTATTCGATTGATTTTTTTTTTCTATTTTTACTTTAAGTCAATGAATAAATTTAGATTTATTTTAATAATTAATATTTGGTAATCACAGATTCTCTCTTATTTATTTAAGTGTAATGTATTTTTCTTAAAATTTTTGTTTTGCGATATATTTTGTAATTTACTTTAGTAGTTTAATTGTGTATAAGGGTTTTTAGAGTCAATTTGTAAACTTAATTAACTGAATTAAATTATTAAAAAATTAACAGTATTATATAATATTTTCTTTTTCTTTTGTTTTCGATTTCACATTGATAACAGGTGTCAAGAAGAGTCAATGGGCCTTTGAAATTATTGAAAAATAGCATATACAATAATATAATGAGTAAATGTCTTTACTTATTATTTTTATTATTTTTACAGAACCAGTTAAAATTGTTTTAACTAAGGGCCACCATAGTTTATAAGGCTGTGAAAATAGCGGCAATAAGTTGTAGGAAAAGGTATATTTTAAATATATTTAATATAAACCTCTGGAATCTACATAATTATTATACGCCATTATACAGTCGTGAGTAATTTTCAATGATGAAAATCTAAAAACACGAATCATAGTAATATTATAAAAATGTTTTTTTTCCTTTTCAATTATACTAATAGATTGATAACCACTGTTGTACGAATGAGAAACAGAAACGAATAGATATAATTTTGTATCACCAATAAGATAAAAGTAAAATTTAAATAAAATCATTCAAAGGACAGCTTCGTCCATCTTCTGTGCATTAAATAATCATACAAATTCTACTCCCAGTTCAAACACCAATGATCTCTCACACGACTCTTCTCTGAATATTATGCTAATATTTTTACCCCATTCATAACGTCAAAGATACATTCATATAAAGTTGACTAAAGAAACCCTATACATGGAATAAATAATATATTGTCTATCTATGTTAATCATTTACTTAATTTGGAACAAAATATATGTATTTTTTTATTTTTTTTTTTATTTCATTATTGTTAGTGATTATTTTATTATTTTTTTTTTTAAAAAACCTCAACTAGAAAATGTATTGAGGTTATAAAAATAAAATCTAAAAGCCTATTCATATGATAATTATATCATAACATGATATATATTATAAGAGTTAGTTAGTTTTTCTTTTAAATGTTAATAAATTAATTAATAGCTGAGCTAAAATTAACTTTTTGTCCAAATATTCCAGTCTCTCATAGCTAAGTATATTAATGATTAATTTTTTTCATCTTTTGTAAAAAACAATATTATTTAACTGAGTGAACGTGCTTATTACGAGTTATTAATTTATTATATTTGTTTTTATATTAATTAATTATCATCACCTATTTAATTTTAATTATGATTTTAGCATTTTAAACGTTTTTTTTTGTTTTGTTTTTTAATAATATGTCTATATACTTTTTTTTTTAATTACAAATTTTTCAAATAATTAAAGTTTCAGCAGAAAAAAATAAAATTGATTAATTTTTTTTTAATTTAATAAATTTATGTTTTTTTGAGCACCTGCTGATTTTTTTTATTAAAAAAAAATTATTAAAAAATGTTAAATGTTGTAGAAAAAGCAAACTGTTTGCAATTATATAAATAATAAGATAATAAATAAATTAACTTAAATCATGATTATATATTTATGTTATCAGTTTGTGGTCATTATAAATTTCTATTAAGTATGCGTTGTTTTTTGTTTTTTTCATTTTTTTACGTTTAGCCAAATGTTACTATTTTTTTAATACATTTTTTTCTGAATACATAAAATATTTTTAATTTAAAACCTGAATGACAATATTAGGCCAATACAGGATAGAAGGATCCAGTAAATATACACATTTATCAATGTGTACATAGAATAAAGTTCATGTATTAGTGTACAATTATGTCAACCCTCTGAACCTGGGTTATTATTACCATAGTATAAAGATCTTTAGGAGCGCCTTAAGCCACTCTAAAAAACTGGTCCTAAAATATTATTTAATACTCAGAATTGAATTAAATAAATTATAATAATAATATTCCAATAAGAACTTTCTTTTATTAAATAAGTAGCGGAGTTTAATCTCCGCTACATATCCCTATATTTTTAATAAATTTTCTTTTCTTTTAACTAATTTTTAAACTTAATAAATATATTTTTTGGATGATTTTAATTTAATGCACTTATTCATTATAATACTGATTTTTATCTGATTTTGTTAATTATAATCTACATTAAAATAAAAATTCATATATTAATAATAATAATTATTATTTTTAATATAAGTGGAATATTTTGTTTGTTTATCACATAAAATGTACAAACTAATAATCAATCAATAAGTATTATATATATATATATATATATATATATATATATATATATATATATATATATATATGTGTGTATTATATATAATGTTTGTATTGAACGTTAGTACAATATATATATTTAAATATATATTTTATCTATCTATATATTAATACATACCTATATGTGATTTAATAGGTATATTTATTTTTAAATATACTAACTATACATTATTTTTTAAGTACAATAATGTTCATCTAGCAAAATACTCTATTTTTTTTGTTGTTTTATCATTTGTTTTATTAATAGTGGAAAGAATTTAAGTATATTGTATAAATGATAAAAAAAAAATAGAAAAAACAGCAAATAAAATATTAATTATAAATAAATAAAATAAATATTGTGGAAAAAGGCAAAAAATAAAATAAACAACCTAGAGGAAGACTGAAGTAAACAATGAAACAAGCGTAATGTAAAGCGAAGAATCTCCACTGACTGACATTTTTACCGCTAGACTGCAGCACTTACTAATGAACAAATTCTAACTCTATTGTTATAATAATATAATGTGTTAAACATGTATAGTTGTTTGAGTATCTTATGTTATAAAATAAATAAAATCTTTTACAAAAAACATAAATCAATGTCCCTTTTTAAATTAATTACATATACATTTAAACAAAAAGTAATTCATAACTTTTAACAATTTTATTTACCTGTAATAATTATATAAATCTATTAAAAAAATCAAATTAACTAATTAATTAATTTTTAAAAAAATACCCATCTCTCCGTCATGACAGTATAAAGATGTAATTTGCCATACTGGCAAATTTAATTAACTCTTCATTTAAATTAATAGTAATTCTTCATCAAAATTGGTATAATTAATCATCAAGAATATAATGCAATAAATACAAACAATGTTTTTTATATGGCTCCCATGAAAAGTGAATTCCATTGATAAAAAATTTAATAAAAAAAAGTTGGCTCATAAATTTGTTCATAATTTTGTACTAAAAGAAACATCACAATTAAGCCCCTCTACAAACACTCACCTTCAATTCATAAATAAACAACATCAAAAAATACGTAGCCGTTTAATTCGACTAACTTGAAAAAAGTAGCAAATAAATATAAATCAACAGTTGGCTCATAAAATGTTATTTATAGGAGATCCCAAAATCGTGTGGTTACAATAGGGTGAAATATATGCTCTATATATATATATATATATATATATATATATATATATATATATATATATATATATATATATATATATATATTTCGTTAGTTATATATATACAATATATATATATATATATATATATATATATATATATATATATATATATATATATATTTATACATATATATATATAATACGAAGGGGAATATGAACATAAACATTATCGTGGCGGACAAAAACGTTAAAGAAGTAATAACGCATTATCCGGTAATATTGCTTTGACTTTTAAATGGGTTAGATTACATACCGGGCGTTTTAACACGTCCTGCTTATGAAATTCTTTACTTAGAATAAATTGACGCCCAGAATAATTTTCTAAGTCATAATCGTAAAGACGTTATTTAAAGTAATAAATCAAGCAGATATTGTTGGGGTTAAAGAGTCCCGAAAATAAGTTTTATCATAATGAAGCTATTAGGGTAGATATGAAACTTCTATTTGGGTTTAGGATAATATGAGTTTTCTTTTTATTATCATAATTTATATGTTGTAATATTTTCTAATATGTCCATATTATAGATAACATTTTTGCTTTTTAACCCGTCCCATTTTCTTTATACATTCTTTATAAAAATTATCTTAAATTTCTGATTTGTTTAAGAAATCTTAAAAAAATTAAATGAATTTTTATATAAGTCCTTAAAGAAATTAAAGAAAGAAACTTAAATAAATTAATTGTTATTATAGTCCTGTCGAAGATGGTGGCAAAAAATAATTTGTGCTTTAAAATCCACACGTGTTTTTATTATATTCAGAAATAGGAGTTTTATCTTGTTTTATTTGATCTTTATATAAAAAGAGTTATGGATTTGATAATTTAAAAAGTAATTTATTCCCAATAATGAATAACAAATTATAGATATGTTCTGTAAGAGGCAACAAACGAATTTTAGCCACTTAAGTGAAATAATAATAATAATAATAAATGAGGCACGAGCTTGATCTATTCATGGAAAATAATATTTCTTCTTTTTTTTTTTTTTTTTTTTTTTTTTTTTTTCTTTTTTTTTAATGCAATGAATTAAGAAAGGAAAATAACGGATTTTCTTCACTTGTTTATCTCGCAAGAAAAATATGCTCTTTGCACTCTAGATAAATTTATTTTAAAGAAAAATGAGAACAAATCAAAAATCAAAAGCTCACAAAGGACCACGATAAAAGGTCAAAAGGACCACGATAAAATGTCACATATAAATTGTATGTTTTAAAGTTTGAACGAGAAGAAATAAATAGCCTAAAAACTTTGATAATTACCAAAAGAGTGACGAAAGAGGGCAAGAAAACAATAGAAGTTCAACATACTTAAGAAAAAAATGAAGAATTAAAAGGCCGGGAAATTTCTTGTCCAAGTTATAAGAAGGGCTTTTCGGGAGAAAACGACATCCTGAAAGAGAATGCGAGTCAGTTCCATAAAAGCAGGTTTTAAATGCGAAAGCAATTACTCCACTTCAACAATAAAAACTACGACAATATTTCCACATTTTCATAAAGCAGAACTGTTAGGAAGAATACCGAGATGGTTTAAGTACTCTGGTGAAAACCAAAAAAAGTTTCTTTCCTCGGCATGAAGTGTTTTAATGCTACTACTTTACACAGTGTAAAAGCTCTCCGAAGTTATCAGCCGTTAAAATGAAATTAATCCTTCAAGTTTTGCAATTAACTCTTCTCAACTCCGGAATGGAAGAAGGAAGGGACTAAGAAAGACTTGATGAGCTTTCAAGTAACAAGTATAATATGTCGGAGAAGTTTAGAGCACGTGACAAGGGCTTAACCGGCAACGATAGATTATCCATATGTGAAGAGAGACAACTACAGTCCAAGTCGTGAATAAATTTCGGGTATTTAATTAAGTAAAATTAATATATAAATAGATCATAGGAAGTTATGTCGTTTTGCCAGTATACTGGGGCCGGAATAATAAGGAGAATGAGTGAAGACAGCATCCTGTGTGACAGGAGAGATGGGCTGTTATGTGTCCTATGTTAATGGAATAAGAGCACGACAGCAGTCCGCTTGTAAATGTATCTGTCAGGAGAGACGGGCGGTAATGATTGCTATTATAGCGATGTGTGAGGCGAGACAGCAACCTGTAAGTAGACTGTCCGTCAGTAGAGATGGGCGGTAATGAGTCCTATGTTAGCGGAGTGAGAGGCAAGACAGCAGCCTGCTAGTAGACTGTCTGTCGGGAGAGATGGGCGGCGACAAGACGGTCATGGGCCCGTGACCGCCGGCGCCGCAGCAACACGCACCGGTGCTGGGGCCGCGGCAACAGCAGCCTCGCCCGCCTCCGCACTGGCGACGTCACACGCAATCCTCCAGAGACATGAGCAACGGGTTCACGTACTCGAACCCTTCGAACTCGCTCTGGTCTATCTTCTCGATGATTCGCCTAAAACAATACGAGAAATACAATCAGTACACAGTTGCCAGCTTAATATAATTATAGGGCCATTAGTTGACACAAGCAAACATTAAACATACAGGTAGAAGGGGAGTTAGAACCCTAGGTATCACTGTTACACGGTTTTCCTCTCAACCTTCCTAACTTGGTAATTATCATGAATAATATAATATGGTTTTGCGAACACCCCTATCTAGTCGTGTGTACAACCCTTTCTCACCTAAGTATGCGAGACTTGACATCAGACTCATGGTGAAACAAACATTATTCACTTCGTGTAGTGATTTCGCTGACACTAAATAAAAGATTACTACCATAACAAAGTTTTGGGATGACGTACCACTGGCGAAGGAAGGAGCCACACTTCTTAATTAAACACTTTAATTATAAACCTATCATAAAATTTATCTTATAAGTTTCAGCAGATTTATATGGTTAATTAATAATGTAGTAACTAAATATAATATTAATTTTATCTACTTAATTCTCTCGATTAATAATATACAATAAAAAAAACCGTAGTACCTGGTACAGCTAAACTTTTATTATTAGTTCAGAGTATTGCGGAAGGCACAAACTATACATGTTAAAGCTTCAAATTGTTTACTAGTATTCTAGAATCCTGATTATAGTATGCCACTAAACACTTTTTTTTCGATAAGGGAAAAAGTAGCGCTGGATCCCTTAAAATATTTACATCAAGTAAAAGTATGTTAAAATATTTGAAAGTTGACACAATCTCAGCATTAAAAGCCAAAGGTTTATTTTTATATACTCGCGCAATTTCTCCCACCCTTCGAATTTTTTCACTTTTTTCACACTTTGTAATCCGTTTTAACTTTGTCAAGTTTTCATAACGATCTATATCTTAACTTAAACCTCCCTCTTACATCAAGATAACAAACAATAACCCTAGAGTAAACTTGTATGGATGTAAGCGAGGTATAGGTTTAATTGCTCCAGCTCTTGCACCACCTGGGTTTGACATCGTTGTTACAGAAAGGTAAAGAGAAAAGTATTCGGATGTTTTCATTCGTATTAAATTGATGGTACTGATAAGATTGTGTTGGACGCGGGGGATGAGTCTACTGAATTTCGGTAGTCCTTTATTTTTTGCGAGGGTGACGCCCTTCCAAGGTTGGAAAGGATATACAGAATGTATAGAGATGTACAGTAGCAGCTACCAGAAGATCTATTGAACAAGAGGGGGGTCAGGAGTGACAGTTGACAACGTCCCCGACTAACCCTCCTCTAGGATATTCTTCAAAGTCACTCGTCCAGAAGGAATTCCTGTCCTGCTCCCTTCGTCGGGGGATGACCGTGTTCATGTCCCGAGTAAAGATAACATTGCGGACAAGTAAACTCCCCCTCTTAGTGCATGTCCAGGACCCGTTGTCACCCCCTTACAATCTGGACCGATGACATTCTTGTAACAATGTTAAGTCTATTACTGGAAATCGGTTCTGGATACCTCCCAGGAGTGTCTTTACCTTAAATTTAAACAACTGCAGATAACAAGGAAAATAATTAATTTTTTATCACTATGACATCCGTCTTATATTCATGATTTTACTTTTGCGCAGGTGGTCAGAGATAATTGCTTTTTTATCATTTAGTATTAGAGTAAATGTGCATTACCGTCAGTAACACGTTAAAAGGATTTACGTATACGACACGTCGTCTCATTTGGTTAGTAAACTATACATATAGTAACGCTGTATTCATCATGCTGATTTACGGATGTGTCAGAGATGATTGTATTGCTTCATCGAGCAAGGTGTTGCATCACCACCAACCAGGAAAACGCTATTAAATCACATAGATGTTTGATCGTAGTAGTGCATAACTCAAAGAGCGATATTAAACAGTTGATAAACAATTCATTAAGTTACAACTTTCTAACTAAATTTACAATCATTAATTGTAACATTCATACTCATGAGTCGTGCTGCAAAATATAAATGGATATTGCTTGGACCTTTTGGTATAAAAAATTATATACTCTATATATATTTGCGTATAAAGTCAATATTTGAGTAAACTAGAATGTAGAAGGATACTACGAGAGACAATGTTCCAAATTTAAGAGCCTGATAACGAATGAAGTCGGTATAAACGAGCGAAACACGTAAACATAATATTTAATGGTAAAATTAATGTACTTCTTATCACATAGTCTCTTTTAGAACGTGGAATAGATGTTGCGTAAAACAACCGACGCATAATCCTTTGCCTTTGGAAATTGTTTGTTATTTATGTGGATATATGAGACTGGGGGTAGAAGGGAAACCGTTTGTTCACACTCATCCACCCTGAGGGGAGGCCCTTATGAATCGATAATTTGATTTAAATGACGTGAATTAATATTTAACGCTTATGCGGTTGATTAAAAGTAAGGCGAGTTGATTAAACTACTATTAGCTCGAAGGGTAGCGAGAGGAGCCCCTCGCCTTTCTACAAGTTTTAAGAACGTTAAGGCCTTTAAAGCTATGGGTGTTAAAATCCGTTCCGCCTCGACTCGTAACTCTCTCATCCAAGAAGAGGTAGGTAATTCGGAGGAAAATGATACCTGGGGACCGACTGAGAAGGATTAAAATTTATAATGTGATTAAGAAAGGAAGGTTTAGAGCCTGAGGGGTTGTCTCGGCTAGAAGAGTTAATTAAGGTGGATATTGTCCCTCGGTATGAGGTAAAGGTTCATACATATATGTATAGGATGCTTCAGGAAAACATACTCGATCCACCTCCGGTCACACTATGTGGATCCCCCCCCCCCAGCTCCAGTTATCTTTCTCACATCTTATGGCTATATTTTCCCTCTTTTCCGAGCTTATCAAGCGAAGGAAGGTCTACACGAGGGCTGCCGTCTTCATGCACATCTCAATCTGCTCATGTATAGGTCCTGTCTCCTAATAGTCCGTCTGACTCCTAAGATAATCTCCCGAGGAGTCTCCGAGACGAACGCACTCTCCCAAACCATTTGCCTTCCAATTTATATGGAAAGACTTCGCCCTCCTTATTTTGTCCCGCTTTTGCCCTCATCTTATATTTTCCGGTATCTTTAAGTCGTATGTTTTTTTCTTTTACTCCTCCCTCTAGCTTGGTTCTTTCCCCCTATGGGGGAAAATAAAGTTCCTTCTCTCTCCGGCCGGACCATCAAATTATCTGATAAGGGAAAGACCGGGGCAAAATTTTTTTTTTGCTTTCTTTTTCCTCCTTATTTCTTATTGTAAGGCGAATTTTTCTTGTATTCCATAAAAAAGAGAGAAGAGAAAGAGGGTTAAAAGGGGACGGAAAAAGAATAAATTCGAGGAATAAAACGGATACCGAGACATTCAAATACAGTCTTGAAAATATTCAGGAGAATAAAATAAAAGAAAGGGGAAAGGCCTTCTACTCTGTTATGTAGGGCGACCGTAGAATTTATTTTCTTTGCGTAGGCATACTTTGTTATACTTTAGGCTGTGAAAAATAAAGCTGGCTTTACCGCCGTTGAGTTGAATTTCAAACAACATATTTCCAAGAATTAATTAAGAGTTCTGCACTCGAGTCCAATTTCCTTTTGAAAATTCTAAATGCGAAACGCAGTGGGTTTAAAAGAATAATATATTCCGTGAAAACCCAACTTCAGATTGTTTAACATATAATTAAAACGAATCGGGCCTCATTATTTTCGTATGTAATATATAAATAAATGAATTTACTAGACTCAAAGGCTTATTCTTAAATTTATTTTAATGAAAATTTAAATGCACAATAAAATCAACCAAACGATAATAAAACAAAGAATTCATCGTCTGACTTTAAAAAGTACCACATCAGCATTACAGAATATTTCACGAATTTGTAATTTAGAAAAATAGTGACTACAGACGGTTAAGAAGTGACGGCCACAGTAATATCTGGTGTTCCCCGAATAAGACAGTTTACATTATAGATAAACAAAAAAATACAACATGTTTTTAACTAGCATTGATTTTTTTTTTTTTTTTTTTTTGCAAAAAGATTATTATCTATATGTTAAATATATGTTTAAATTTTAAAGTAGATTTCGGCTTCTATAAGTTCGTCAGTCAACGCTTATGGATGATGCAGAATTACATTAATAAAATAGGTAAAAAAACTGAAGAAGGTGAGTCTAAGGAAGTCAGAGACTAATGCAAGACAATTCCTTTGAGTCCTTCGTGATAAACTCACTGATGCTCTTATTTCTAACATTTGTTGATCACAATCAAACTAAAAATCGATCAAAGTATCGTAAGAGAAAAAGGAAAGTTTCAAATGAGTTTTATGTGAGAAACATAGAAAAATCAGTTTTGCCAGAGAATGTTTAAAGTAAAAAAAGGACAACACTTGTAGACACAGAGGGCTTGTTGAGATTAACAGACTCCCAGTCTCTTCTCTTTATCTCCAGCCGTCCAGTTTAACTTTATCTCCAAATGACTCAATTGTCCAACTCCAATTTCAAAGCTCCCTCTTCTCTGTCTTTTATCCAATCCCTTCCGAAGGATTGTTTTCCTACAAATTCTTGATTAGGATCCCGGTAATGTCCTCTAGACGAAAAATGTTATCTTCCAATCGCAGAAAGGCCTCGGGGCCACCCACGACTCAGAACAAATTAGTTTTTGTTTGTCCACCAAGTAGTCTATAGTTTGAACTTTCTTTTTCTTATTCATTTCTATAACAACCAAATAGATATTTTGTGAAAAGTCCTTCCACACAAAGTATTCATGGTTGATAAAACACTGACAATAGTGTAATGGCTTCGACGATTAAAGAAATATTTGTTTTTTGAAAGTGTTTTTAGAGAAAGCTCCATAAATAGATTTTACTCTTATTGAACTAAGTAATAATCAGTAAAAGATAAAGTTAAATAATGAAAAAAAAGCTTTTATAGAAAAAACTATAACGGGAAGTTATATTGAAGAAAAGAAATCTTCAAATAAAATATAAATAAACTGGATGTGCTTGAAGTCTCACGTAAAAAGGGTTTCGTTTGTATTGTGAACTTGAACGTTTCATTTGATACCCAACTCACAATTTAAAAAAAAAAAAAAAAAAAATTGCGTGATATAAATTATCTACCATTTTGAATTTGAACAGCTGATAATTTTAAGTTCGCTATATTTTTTCTGTGTGCGCGTCAAAACGATCTTTGACGCGCAAAGTTTCATGTTTTTGTCTCTTTTGATTGAAACGTTAGTGGAACCGTACAGAGTGACAGACAGACACATGAACGAAACTTTGCCAGAATTTCTGAATTACTTCTGAGCTTAACGAAAGAAAAGGAAGCATTGAGATCATACTAAGAAACAATTTTGTTTTCTCAAAATTCAACATTTTCTCACATAAAATGCGTTTCAAACGCATTTTTGGTCAAATGGCCGTAAGACTAATTTCGCCGATAAAATATAATCTTTCTGAAAAGAGCAACATTTGCAAATTATTTCTCTCCGCATTTATTATTTATACAACTTTTTTTATTTACATAAACATACATTTTTTGTATTTGCGCTAACATAATACATTATTAGGGCTATATTATTTCAATAGGAATATGGAATGGAACATGGTATGTAGAATTGTGGTATGCTGAATCAAAGCAGGATACATGCATATATGAAACCAAAATAATGCTTGAATGACTTTATCATGACATGCGCCTGTAGTTGATTGTATATCTATCGACTAATTGAAAAGGGTGATACACCAATGTCAGGAGTAATGCATTCGAGCTGCTTCATACGAGAATTATAATAAATTCATAAGAGGAAGCCGAGTGCATTTCAGCTCCAACGTGTCTTGAATATTGTAAAACAATATAACGTGGAAACATTATAAAATAATGACCTAAAAATTCAATCTAGAATGCACCATATTATTCTACTACAAATATATCCAGTAGCACGATTTTCTCATAGAAATAAAAGGATATGTAACGTTTTAACATTCCAACAGAGAGACAGTAGTCAATTAGGACAAAGTTTACTATATGTCTACCGTTGTCACATCACCCGGGAATCTAGAATTGCATATTATTAAAAGACCGTTATGTTATATTTTTTTCGGGAGGACTTATTTAGTCACGGTCGGACGGAAGAGGATAAAGAAAACAGGGTTATTCTTTTAAAGAAAGGTGCGTGACCTGTGAGGGTGGGTGGGGGCGTGGTGACCGACTTAGCGAGGGTGCAACTCCTTGCAAGAGTGTTAAAAATAAAAGACGGATCAAACAAGAGAGACAGCGGAGCAATGACACAAGACAGACAAGAGAAAGACAAGTCTCGGAGGACTGGTGACGACCTTCACGCCTCATTAGACGGCCACATCACCTCCTAGCACCACCCTTCGTAAACCATTCATATATGCTAATATCCCCCAACAGCGACCCCTCCAGCGACGGTAAAAGTAACGAAACAAACTTACTACTACATACCACATACCCGAAATGCCCTGGAGACAACTGTAACCAAATTTGGCTGACATGGGACCTTTTTTCACGGCTTGCAATCGGACATCTCTTCAATTGGTCACAGACAAACTATACTTACAAGAAAAGCTAGATATCAACGGCTACTTTCTATTATATTAAAATTCATTCGGACTTGTTGGTATAAGTAGAACAGACTCGTCTCGCCCCATTCTTATAATAAACATATTTAAATAAATCATCACCTATTAATCGAGCGATAGATTTATGAACCACGATAGACTCGTACATTACAATTAGTACATTCGTATCTGAATCTAAGGCAAACATACATAATCAAATTACTTTAATAAGATTAAATTATGACAAATTTCAAACTGTCACTTATATGAAAAATAGAAATAACATGGAAAGCATAATATCAAAAGTAAAATATTTGTTATTAATTATTTCGCTGTTAATTCAGTCCTAAAAATTATTTGTTTTGTTTAGGCAATAGGTTTGTTCCAACCACACCTCTAACTAGTTCCAAACTGTACGACGCATGTGCATTAGCAAAAAGTTCAAGTTTGGTCCGATGCGCATGCGTTGGACCAGTTTGAAGTGTGGTTGGAACAAACCTATTATGTAGAATAATAATATATCATTGTACTAGTAAAATAATACTAGCCCATAAAAACCAAGTATTTATTATAATATTTATTATAGTATTTATTATAAATCCTTTATATTTTTGTATTTGGTTTTGGTTGTGTGAGGGTAAATATTGGTATTAATTAATTTTAAATAATTAATTAAAAATTAATCACTCAATAAGATTTAATTAATTAATTAATTTGTTAGAATGGTTTTGTATTAGTAGAGAGTCGATATGCCAAGTTTCAGCTCGATTGGATGACTGGAAGAGGGTTAACTCGCCCTCTAAAGATATTAGGTTTGTTCCAACCACCAGTTCCGAATCAGTTTCGGATTAGTCCGTGATTGACGTAATGCGCATGCGCGATTATTGACCGTTGGGAATTGATTTGTGATTTCGTTTTTGTTGGAACGCTCCTTTCTCGAACCAAACTGTTTGCTGTGGTAGGTTTTAGCACTGCTATCAAAACAAATTTTTGAGTTGATCGTTTATGTGATTTTGCGTTCCTGTGCTATCAAAAATACCTGAACTTATTAATATTAAAGATATGGATGATGGATGAGTCAATAGTTGATAAAGATAAGTGCCAGTCGCTTAAATCAGGGCCTGATTTAGGCCGCCTAGGCGCTCGCACAACAAGGGGGGGGGGGGGGGGGGGCACACCACAAAAGTTTCATTTTCTAATGCTAATTAAGCTCGAAAGTTGGAAGTAAAACCTACATACTCATAGAGGATATGATGAAAATACATGCACACATTTTAGAAATGTTTATTTAATACATGATTTCACGTATTACGTTATCACATCGATTTACGCAATTCACAATTTTCGGGCTTACTGAGGTGAGCCAGTTTTAGTAGACCCACGGCACAGCCGTATTTTTATTGATATAATCCTAAATGCTCTTTTGTTTTAAAAAACAAATATTAATCTTAGTCCAGTTAATGAAAGAAATATTGCGGAAATAAATCGGATTCTTTCGATATTTGTTTGAAAATGGAATAAGTATCAAAAGACTATCTTGGAAAATAGGTCCAATTTTTATTTTTTTCAGAAATATCTAGAAAATGCCATTATATGCATAAAAATTCATCGTCGCATTCGTACAAAAACATTTTAAAAAGAAGAGTTGATTCGCAAGAAAGGAGAATAATAGGCGAGCGAAATCAAAACAAAAACAATGAAGCGGAGCGGAAGGTTACGTTTCTGTTCACCCAAACTCAATCCCGAACTACTAGTCCCTGCCGCCGATCGCTGACTGCTCTGACTGGTTCCAAACTAATCCGTGATTTAATCAGAGCGTGGTTGGAACAGCCGATTAACAGTCGGAGTCAGTCAGAGTTTGAGTTTGGGCTCGTTGGAACGCTTTTTTCCAAATGCGCATGCGTCGGGCAGTTCCAAACCAGTTTGAAGAGTGGTTGGAACAAACCTATTATATACCTACCAATTAATTAAATTTTTATTTTATTTTTATTACTTAATGTTAAAAAAAAAAAAAACTTGAATTAATCCATTCTTTTTTAAAAAGATAATTAATTAATTTGTTAAAATGTTTTTGTGTTGGTAGAGAGTGTATGTGCCAAGTTTCAGCTTTGACGACAGGCAGGCATCCAGGCAGTATAAACAAAAGTGAAGTTAATATTAAGGATTTAAAAAGAGAGGACATCAACTATATAAGTACAATTTAAAAAAAAAAAATATATCATTGAATCTATGAAGCCATAATATTAAGGCTATATATGATATTTGTTTTAATGTTTTTGTACCAAAGTCCTTTAATCTTACCAAGAAGGATGAAAATTATCTTTTAGTTTCTTTTTAAAAAAACGGTTTCAGATTATCTGTGAAGGACAATGCTTTCTTTATTATGTAAAATATATTGTTTGAAATATTGCGCAGAACTTCAAATATCTTCTGATAACTTCTAATTTATAAGTTTTTAAACAATCAATCATTTTCAGATAGTTCATTCTTTAAATTCTTATACATCAATCAAGATCAAATTAATTTCTTGCAATTTAATAAAACGACCCAAACAAAGTATCTAATTATAAATTCATTTTGTTTAAACATTTTTCCTGTAAACAATTCGAAGAACGATTTAACCGACCACTTTAACCAAAACTAACGACATTATGAACATGATATGCAAATAAAAAGTTTTAATACAATGAAGAAAACAAGGATATCCATCTCATGTCTATGATAGACAACCCTATGTACACGCCATATGATGGATGAGTCCAAGTCTTGTTCTAAAGTATGTCTCGATGACATCGTCGACACTTTCTTAAATTGATTAGCTTTTTTGTGCTTATAAAAGTGCCGAACGGAAAAATGTCTATCAGCCGACCACGCCTTCTTTCTTTTTAAAAAATAGTCTTTTGTTAAAAAATAAGTTTTCTCACATGGTTACTCGTAAACCCTTCTAGACGATTTTTTAAAGTTTAAGAGTCATAATGCATAAAAGCTTTATAAGGTGTCGTATTTACACTACAATGGGGGTGCCCCCAAAAAAACCTCGGTTGTCGAGTTTTAAAACACACGGGAAGGGGGCTCCGGTCTAGGAGTCAAGTAGCACCCCGTTATATCTAAGACGTAACAAATGACGCGTTTCATGTTGCCCTAAAGGTTCATTGTCGGTAGGGAACAAACACCTTGTTGCTAATATTATATATACTTTATTGAAAGATGCTGTCAGAGGCTCATGTATCGAGTCAAATTGCAGCTAGGATCACCCTGTTTTTCCGTTCCATTACCCTTCTCCATATGGTAATTTACTAACTTGCCATCTCCCATTCTTTTTACATCACCACATTTACATTTTACGATCGGAACTTTCTCATATGGGTTATAATACATTTTTTTTAAGGGAATTTCGACTTAAAATTGTCGTTAAACTCACGTCAACTACCACCCTCGTTTATTCTTTCCCATTATACTTCACCTTAATATCACTGAGAATAATAAAACACATAGAAAACTCTTCAGCAGAAAGAAAAGCGCCAGTAAAAAAGCATTTTCAACAGGCCCTGTTCAGGTTTTAAACTCACAGAAATAAATTTTGATGAGATGTAATCATTAGATACGAGTGAATGCCTAATATAAAAACCAGAATGGGATGAAAAATGCAAGATTTCCATTTACAGATACGAATTTACATTGCCTACATACAAAACCAATACCTACTTTTGAAGTAAAAAATAGGTATAACCGAAGAAAACACGACAAAAAGTCATAGGGTATCTAACTAGTATACCTCTCAAAATTAATTATGCTGGTGTTATACGACTTACCGCATAGCTAAATCTCCAATGAAAGTTCTGCCACCGCCTATAAACCAAGTGCAGTACATCTACACATCGGTTCGAATGTATCGGTACATCAGTAGTGCATGGCGTCGGTTGTATATTGCTGTACATCGGCTCGAAATCTAATGTAGATAGCAACCAAATCTTTACATAACTTCAAAACTTTTTTTTTTATTTGTCTTTATTTTCTATTTGAACGATGTAATAATGATGATCAACTAAAGTGGTTAGCCAGTATTAAACATTAGATATTGTAGTGTTTTTACTACTATCTAATCAAATTTCCTCTCAGAGCTTTATTTACTATGAGTAGGTTCCAAAAATTCTCGTTAAAAACAACTAATTTTGAAGATGTGTGAAGACTGAAAGGTTTTAGCTTAATCCGAAATAATTCAAGGCGAGACCATCATCTCGGCTTCCAGTTTTCCAACAAATAAATCAATCCTTGTGTTCTTCTTACAACTTAGTTTCTTCTCTCTTCTTTTATACAAACTCAAAACAAGAAAGAGAGAAGAACAAGAAATAAAGTTTTTGAGAGAACATTTAAACTTTTATTTTTTTTTTTAGAGAAGAGAGGATTTTTGTGGATAACAAATAAATACACTTCCTTCTTTCTCTTCTACACACTTTGACTTCCTGAATCAAGAGGAATCGAACAATATAATACAACTTGTATTTACACAAGAATATTTACTAACTTGTTTCTAAACTAGCAGACGTTTTTATAAATATAAATTTTTAGGGCCACTAGTCATTAACAATATGACGTATTATATTAAAAGACCGTTTTCGATTAATATAGTATACCTAGGCAGTTTAATATGTAACAATTTAGAGGGCCAGTATAAAGAAGTTAGCCAAAGGATTCAAGCGCTTGGAGATCGTATAACAGGTAGAGGCATCTGCTTAGATCTGATGTAAGTTCGCACAATGAGAAGTGAGTATGGACCATGTGTGTTGTACCAGTACTGGGGCCTACGGAGCAGAAACTTGGATAGTGAAAGAAGAAACTGTGAGAAAGTTCAGGGGCGTACAGATGTGGAAAGGAGCATGATCAAATATAACTAGGCAAGAGAGGACAGATAGTTGGATTAACAACAGACAGGACGAGACTATATAGGAAATGTAGTACTGGAAAGAAAATTGAAATAGGCTCATTAAAAATTTGATGTATAATATTATAAGACTGTCTTTGATATCGTCAAAGAAATTATAGCTATAAGATTTAAACGGCTAGATCACATCCAAGGGATGCGTCCGGAAAGAATATCGAACAGAGTGTTAGTTGGACATCAAAAAGGAAGAAGACTAAAAAGCTAAACCCAGATTAAAATGGCTGGGAAATGAGAATGAGGGCATTAAGCAAAAATTAAAATATCAAGGTCTTGAGCCCTGTAGACATTCCACATTTTTGCAGTGCCATGGAGTAAAAAACTTGCAATAAAGATCCAATATTCTAGTAAAGTAAACTTAAAACAGACTTATGAGAATCCCAGCACGCAGGCGACACAGGGCAGCACAGCATTTTCCAGCCACAGAAGTATACGGGACCGCGTGAATTGAGACGTCATATCCAGTAGCGCCAGGTTGGCCATTGGCCATGTGCGGCGTAAAGCCCTGCTCTGCGTTTCATGTGGCGTATAGCCCTGCTCTGCGTTTCATGTGGCGTATAGCCCTGCTCTGAGTTTCATGTAGCGTATAGCTCTGCTCTGCGTTTCATGTGGCGTATAGCCCTGCTCTGCGTTTCATGTGGCGTATAGCCCTGCTCTGCGTTTCATGTGGCGTATAGCCCTGCTCTGAGTTTCATGTGGCGTATAGCCCTGCTCTGCGTTTCATGTGGCGTATAGCCCTGCTCTGCGTTTCATGTGGCGTATAGCCCTGCTCTGCGTTTCATGTGGCGTATAGCCCTGCTCTGCGTTTCATGTGGCGTATAGCTCTGCTCTGCGTTTCATGTGGCGTATAGCCCTGCTCTGCGTTTCATGTGGCGTATAGCCCTGCTCTGCGTTTCAATTCGTGGGGTATCGTGAAGTATATTTGTGAAGTCGAAAAAACTGTGCATCTCTGCGCTGCGACGCCTGATTTGTCTCAATGTGCGCCTAGGTTAATGGTTTAACAGTACTCCCGTGCAATAATCTCAAAAAACTAAGTGTGGATATTGATATTCAACAGTACGGACATTTGTACCAAAATATTCTACAGTATAACCACAGACTTGACCATAAATAAAGTCGTCAAAACTGGTCAGTGTTTAAATTGATTGTTGTATTTTTTTAACACTAAACATACATTTTCTTATTTAATTTGATTAAAAGTAAGCAGTTAAAGTATTATTCGCTATTCCAATTCTAACTTAAGGTTTATTTTAGGAAGACCAATGTATAAATAAAATAAACATCCATAGCTAAACGATGCCTACAGGGATATTACTAATTGGAAATTCCAAAAACAGTTTTCAGGAAAAAAAAACTTACTCCCTAACAGTGAGATATATTGTCGGACCCCAAACAATTTTTCTTTAATGACCCTACTTTAATACTTATTTGAAAATTCCAAAGATAGCAGTAAGAAATTCTTAAGCGTAATTTGGGAAAGATATGTATGACCTCTTACATCTTAATAAGTTGGTTCCAAATGTAGATAGCTTTAATGTGAATTAATTTGCTTATTGTAATGTGGAACTCATGCCCAGTAACAGACATAATGCAGTTAACATAAGAGTAAATTAACAACTATAAAAATCACTGAGTAGGTACAACCGATTCTCCGTCAAAACAAGATAATTACAGATTTATAAGTTGTTGAAGCATAACAATAAATTTCTAAGAAGTATAGACTCACGAGAATTATTTTTTTTCCAAATCTATATAATAGTTACTCCTATAACGGAGGATAATGACTTATAAGCATATTTTATAGGCGCATATATAAGCAAATTTATTCGTACTTAAAACCACTTACACAAGAACTCATAAATAATAAAGCAATAATGTTTCCCTTATCACATATATATTTATTGTGAATACATTTTTTTCTTCTTTATTATGTAACAATGAGAAACAATGAGTATTCGCTTCCATTTGAAATAAATCGAAAGATAAACAAATACATAAATAACATATTTATGGTATCTATTCTCGCACAGGAATGCATTTTTATTTCTTTATTAAAAGTAAAGTTTTTTTTATGTATGTGTTCCAGAGATAAAACACAATAATCTTTAAAAAAAATCCAACCCAAAACATGGGAAAAGAACGGAAAAAAAAAATAAAAAAAATAAAAGCCCAAAAAGATCTCCACCCTCACACAAAAAGGAACATAAAAAAAACCGGGGGAAAATGGTCGGGAAAGCAACGGTAGGATTATTAATATTAATGGCGCAAATATCGAAGGAAAAAAGTGATTTATGTGGTTCAAAGAGACTTCTGGGGAGCCTTTGGTTAAAAAAAAGTATATTTACTAAGAAATAAGTATCTTTCAACTTCTGTGAACTTTTTACATGTAATGTATTTTGAACATTTTTTATTTGTTTCTTTTTTGTACATAATTCAAATATATATGTACGAATGAATTCACTGTTATGTAGATATTAATGGTTAAACATGCTAATGGATTTATGTGGAATGTTTGCTGTAAGCCCTTTAAACCTTTTTAAAAAACGCTAAATCAAAGAAATGCCATGTTAAAAAAAAATAAATAAATCCATAATACGTTCACAAAGCTTACCTCCCCTTATTGGTTTCCAATGTTCCGATCATCTTTACAAAATAATCCAGTAGCGCCAATAGGCTTTCAATATACTTAGTATTTTATAAAAAATAATAGACTTATATAGGCGTATAACCTTCCAAATTAAACAATTGCTAATTTTATAGCATAATTCATATTTTGCAAGTAAATTAAGCAGAATAAATTTATTCGTGACATTTATTACCTGATTTACAATAGTAAATCATCAATCAATATCCACCAAATTTGTCTTCCATATTTAATTTGATTAAATCTATCACATGAAATATCCCAACCAAATCTATCATTAGATTTTATTCATTCAACAAAACAATAATACATTGATTGCACATAGCTTATGCAAAACTATTTAATTAATAATTTAATAACATAATATTGACTTAATCCAGTACTGCAAGTAGAGACGCAAGAGTTATTAGGCCCGCTTCACACTATACGGTTTTTGCCGTACGGCAAAAAACCGTACGGCAAAAATCTGAATTGGCATGTTGTTCACACTATCCGGTTTGTCCACGGCATTTTTCCAATCAGAAGGTTTTTAAAAAGTGCTATGCTATGAACCATAAACAAATTATTGCATTATGGTTGCATTATCGTCGCAAAAAGAGAAGCCACAAACATAACTTATATATGGTCGGAACGGAACCGCAGTATTATTTCATGAACCGATATTTTATGTTAAAAGATTTAACATAAACAATTTTTTTACTGTATTTAATAAACATATTATAAAATAGCGTATTTATCATACTAATGAAAGATATAGACATAGACTATAAATTAATTATAAATATAAAATACGATTTTGTTAGTGTTAGTTATAATAAAATTAAAATAATAATCTGACTTTTATAATTATCTCTGTATATTTTAATCTATATCCTAATATAATTAGTTTACTAAATAGAATTGTTATAATATTGTTTTGTTATTTTAGGCCTGAGGATACCCAGACTGGGGCGTAATATCTGGCTGCAATTCTACACAAACTTCATTCCAAGCATTTTTCTTTGCATTTCTGTCTTTGTATAAATCAAGATATTAGTTCCACAGCACTGGTCTATTTTGGACAAGGGTATTTAACACTTCTGCATCAATCTCTTCCATTGTTAATTATTTAAAAAATTAAATAAATATTATTAATATTTAAATAAATTAAAAGAACTGTAGAGAAACGTACAGAGTAAAACCTGGCGAGAAACTGGCCGTACGGCTTAAAAACCGTCCAATGTGAAAGCCTGCATTTGATCAAATAGACTACTGGGTCCACGGCGGCTATCCGGTCGCCGTGTGTTTAGTGGTTGAGGACGGCTGCTAAACGGCGGCCGTACGGCTTTTTGCCGTACGGCCAAAACCGTATAGTGTGAAACAGCCCTTATAGGCAGGGCAGTTTATTCTATCGCACGAATATACCTCGGAATTTTCAGGACTACGCGAAAGAGAGGCCAGATCCAAATGTGTTGGGCAGGCCACGTGTGGCGCAGTACTCCCCTGCTCTGCATCTTTATGTGAGCACGGATTACAGATAAAATTCCACCAATTTGGTAGTTCCAGAGATCTCTCAAAAACGTGTTTATAACGTTTAAAAGTTTTCGATAATCTACCGGCATTATTTCCAGTTTAAAAATAAATAAATTATTTTAGCATTAAGTAACTCACTGAGCTTTTAATTATTTATTATAATTGTTCCGTTTCCTTTTTTTATTAGAGTTACCAAAGTAAGTGACGAAATCGTCAAACGAAAAGTGAATATTCTTAAATCTATAGATTTAAGGATATCATTATAAGTAAAGGTCTCTAGAAAGAATCTAATAAGATTCATTCTAGAGACCTTTACTAATGTGAGAAACAACTCATCCAATATACTTCTTTCTAAATAAAAGTATTCGAAAATGAAATTTTCAAGTATAATATGTATAGTGAAGCTTGCGAAAAGCAAAATGAATACCAAAGAATTTTTAATTAAAGAAGCTAATATAAACTGAGTTTTATTTTCATTTCCTAGTGGGGCACGTGTAACCCAATCACGATGAAGACATCCGCCTCACAACAACCAGGAAGTATAAATAACCAACTCACTTTTAAATTAATAAAATATTAATAAAAAGTAAACATTTTTACGTAAAACCCCGTACCACTTTCTTATTTCTTAAAGAAAACATTTGATAAACAAATAGTAATAATAAAAAAATAATGCAAAATATTTCCCTCAGACCGAGAATTCATAATTTGGTTAAATAAATAATAATAAACTTGTTTTTTATTTTTAACTCAGTCAAAAGATAACACGAAGAAAACAAAAATAAACATTTTTGAAAAAAGAAAAAGAAAAAGAGGATAAGAAAAAGGCATATTTATACATATATATATGTTTAAATATATGTTTATATATGTGTGTATATATGTTTAATTTTAATAAAATGACAATGTTATTTTATGGTTTTTTGGCTGATATTTTACATACTATTATTATTATTATCATTTAATACTATGGAAATAATAATGAAGGGTAACTTGTTCGTAAAGCTTATAAAATTATCAACAAATCTCGGTGAAAACAAAAGTATGAATATAATGGATAATGTTATTTTTCTCTGCATGTCTCCCGTAGTCATTGATAATTATAATTTGATTTAAAGTAAAATTTAATCTTTCCGTAGTATGAATACTACCAAAAACTTAAAAATTTGAATTTCTAATAGATTGTACTAGGTACAGGTACTAATTGAGTGCTTTATAATTGTAAGCGTTAATTCTCGATCTAGTTGCCGTTAATATTTGGCTTACTAGATTTGTAGAAAAGATTGAAAGCTTGGATTCGGGGAATTTGTATCGGTAACGACAGAGAAAAATCATTCTCCCGTATAGCTCAGTTGGTAAGAGCACCTGTAACGGATTAATAGGAGGACCCGTGGTTCAAGTCCCGGTGCGGGGGTCTATTTTTCTCTGTATGTCTCCCGTAGTTATTGATAATTATAATTTGATTTAAAATTGATAATGAATTTAAACTCAGGCCATTTTGAGAGTGGTATATAATTTGAAGCAAGTAAGAATAAGTAATATACATATTTAAATTATAATTAATTTTTGTGAATATTTTAATATACATTACGCTTTTTAAAAATTAAGAGTTAAGCTTTTTTAAAGTTGTTTCCTTGGCTAAGCTTGTCCTAAATTCCATTTTTTTGCGCATAGCTTTGGCTATATCTAGTTTTTTCTTTTTAATTTTAATTTAATTTAACTTTGTTTACTGTTAGCTTTAGGCAAGTTTCCAAAACTTTTAATTGTACATAATAATTATTCCAGTGGCCCCCAACATTTTTCAGTTCACGGCACTTTTAATATAATCAGATTACATTATTTGAAATTTTACTATAGCGACGCCATAATTTTAATATGTATTTACTATTCATGGCCCCCAACATCACAACGATATGGCCAGGGGTCTCGCTTAGGGAAAAAACAATAAGAACAACTGTATACCAGCATAGAACTAATTAAGGGAGGATTGAATAACAGAAAGGTATAACAATAACATTCATACTGTTACGTAATCGTTGCGTTGGTTTAAAGTAACAACAAAAGCTATTATCACTTGACGTAAGACTTAAGTAATGCTAATCTACTTCCTACTTGCGTTTCACCTCCGTAATGGAATATAATATTTGGGTTTTCAAACGCAACAACAGGGAAACCAAAATGTTTGAAAATGTTTTCCCTTTTTTTTAAGGGTCTAACGTTAAAGTTATGTGAGAGAAGGTAAAATAACGTGTCTGGTAAAGAGTTAAGGTGTGGGGTTTTGTAGGGGGAAAAACCACTTACCCACGTATTTAAGGACTTTTAGGTAGGTGGAAAAGACTTCTACAGCTGGAGGGTAGGTTTTTCTTAAAGCTTGGTACGTAACACCGCAGGATCTGTTAAAACTTGACGCTTTGGAGAGGGTGTGTTGGAAAAACTCTGACATACCTTTAAAACTGTTAAAACCCAACCCCCTTAAATACCAACAGGGTGAGAAATACCACTTTCTCCTACCTCATATAGTCTGGCAAGGTGTCTTGCACCGTGAGGTAATACCCCCTGGAAACATCAACACTCCTCTTCTTTTTTTCTTTTAATATTTTAAAGGGTAAACCCCCACACTTTCCTCTTTCTTACCTACGTGTAATAGTTGTTTTTACATCTTCAACGCCCTCTGGTGAGACAGGGAAAAAACTGGGGTAGTCGTAAAGCAAGGTACCTTTACTTTATCATTAATAAATTCCCATAGCACCTTTACCAGGGAGCTCCTTAAGACGTACTTCTTCCCTTACTGAGTATTTAAAGGGGTCATCATCGAGACTATCCTAGAAAGACCTGACTCAAAGTAAAAATGCTTTACTTTTTTACAACCTGAGAATGTGTTTACGTTCTTCTCTTTGCTCCTGGCAGATTAAGACCCTACTCCAGTTTTTAAAGGGTGTTTAAAAGGCTGCAAGATAACAGAACGAAGTACATTGTTATTTAACAACCGGACCCTCAGTGCAGAGTTATTTAACGACAAGGCATACTCGGTTCATTGTTATTTAACAACTGGACCCTAATCTCAGGTCCACTCTTATTTAACCAAACACCATCCACACCTTTTTAGCACTTTTCTTAACAAAAAGTAAAAGTTAAATTTTAAAACTTTTCACGCTTCTCGTTATTGGTAAAAGTATTTTATTGCACAGAATGCAGCCAGCTTTAATATCAGGGTTAATGCTTTATTTTCCGAAGTAAGTTTAGCAGGTAATTTTTAATAAACTCTGAGCAAATAACATCCAGTACTCATATTAAAAAAAAAAAAAAAAAAAAAAAAAAAAAAAAATCAAGTAGTAAATAATGAGATAGATGAACAGTTTAGGGCCGAACGGTTTCTACATCACAAGTCATCATAGGTAAACTCATAATAAAAACTGACTTTTTTTTCAAAATTAAGTAGGTTTAAAAATATCCTCTTTCTTATATTTTGACTAAATTGATCAATTTTACTCTTTGAGATACTATTCCTTTATTTTTACTTTCTCATAAAGAGAAAGTATTGAGAGAGCATGATAACCCGATTTTGATAGATTTACACGTTTTGAGGTCCCTCCAAAAAAGTGTTTTTTAAAAAATATCTGTCGTCTCTGCAGACGCATGAAGCCTAAACAAAAGGGACGATTTTGATTAAATTTCACATACAGATTCAGAAAAATTCGTACCCCGAAGTGAAATTGAGAAATAAATTTTAGCTCTAAATTTGGGGGGCGGTTCCCCCAAAAACTCTGAAAAAAAAAAAATTCTCGAAAACGGTTCTGAAGTGTTCGATAAAAAAATATTAATAAGTCGTTTTCACGGGAAAAATCTAGTTTCCAAAATATTGCTTGAAAATCGCAAAAAAGCAACTAAATAATCTGTTGAACAATTTTTTAAATATGTTTGAAAATAAATCAATCAAATGACGTATTGTGAGATTTAAATAAAGCATATCGGACCGATTTTTGTTTTGAAAATAATTATAAATTGCTAAGAAGGAGAACGAGGGTAAGTGATAAGTGTTAGTTTCCACAACCCCGTAATACAAGGTATAAAACAGTATATTATTATCAATCACACAGCTTTATTAAAACATTCAAGTGATTTGGTATTAAAAGCTTTTCAAATTTTCCATTTTATTTGAAACAAAAAGATGAAAAATAATGTAGGAATGGCTGCTATAAAGAAAACAATAAAAAAATTGAAAACACGATTTAACGAAAAACCCCTTTCATTTTCTAAAACAACTAGAAACTCAATTTTTAATTCCAACCAAACTAGCTTCTAGAAAGATATGAAATCAATTTAGAAGTGAACTTTACATATCTGAGAATACGATTTCTCGTAAATAAATAAATATTTATATTATTGAAGCGAGCGAAAGCGAGCTTCTTACATTCAACGAAATATGCATCTTGTCTGTCTGTGTGTAACGTTTACGTGTCCGACGATAACTTGAGTAAAAGTTAACCGATTTAGTTGAAATATTGTATACATGATCCTCTTACTAATACTCAGGCTAAGTTCGTTGGACAGCGTGATCCGTCCAAGAGTTCGCGCGCAACGCTCGCGTAAACGAGAGGATCAAAAATTAAATTGGAATTTCAGGACGGGAAAAGATTTTATCATCATCTACTCGATGAGACGAACATTTTTTTCAAATAAAATATTTTAGTAAAACCAACAGCAACACCGCTATGAATTAATAAAGATCGCTAAAACTATTAAAGCGGACTTAAACGTATATAATAGAGAAAACAACCTTTTTACCGATATCTTACGTTCTAACGTAACGGTTTTAATAAAACTTCATATACACCATCTAATGCACAATTGAAACAAGCATGCAAAATTTCAATTCGATACATGCCGTAGTTTCATTGTAGCAAAGAGATACATTTTATAATAATTGAAAAGGAGATGTGTGGTTAGAGGAATAGTAAGAATGCGGGGTTCCCTTACTACTAGCCGCTGTTGTACTACTACTATAAGCATTATCTAGCAACTCATTATGATTCATGATAATCCATTTTTCCAATATTCAATACATATTTATTACTATACGCTCGCTTCAATGATAGAGCCACGCGATACCTAGTTTATACAGGTGTCTTCAAGGGTAGTAAAGTGATGTTAAAATTGTGTCTTTAAAAGGTGATATTTCATCCCCATGTTTGGGATATTCGCAACCCTTATTGAGTTGCCTGCTGTTACTCTTATAGGCTGTTTCTAGATTAACTATACAATTTTCGACAAATTTACTTACAGTAAAGAAATAGTAACTTTTAATTATGAGTGAAACAGCAGGCAACTCAATAAGGGTTGAGAATATCCCAAACATAGGGATGAAATATCACCTTTTAAAGAAATCATTTTAACATCACTTTATTACCCCTGAAGATACCTGTAGAAATTATATAAACTATAAAGGGGACAGTAAATAATTCATATAAAAATGCCATTTTTCAAAACTGGTCTAATTTTCAACCTTTTTTTTTATTTTGGTTTCTGTATTCTTCACCTTATTTGTATCTTTGTGCAAAATTTGGGGAAGATTGAATGACGGTAAGTGGTTCAAAATTGGGGTAATAGGTGTGCGATGAAACTTAAAAAGCAAATAAATTTGACGCCATTTTGTTTTTGTTTTTATTTTTTTTTAGTTTCTGTATTCTTCACCTTAGTTTTATTTATGTGCAAAATTTGGGGAAGATTGAATCACGGGAAGTGGTTCAAAATTGGGGAAACGGAAATGTGCGATGAAACATACAAAGCAAAGTAATATAAGACCAGTAAAAAGAGAAGGAAAAATGAATAATTATTTAGAAACGCTGAATATTCTTTGAGTTGACAAAATTGAATGGCTCCATCGTGATAGCGAATAATTGTTTGCGTCAGTAATCACTCTTAGCCGTAGTCTGTTAGGGCTTTTGCAATTTTCAATTACTAGGCACTCTTAAAAAGTCTAACGTGATAACATTTTGTTTGTAAAGTATTTAACAAGTAAAATGACTTCTCAATTAAGCGATTAATTAAACCGTTTTAAAACAACCTACAGGAGTGTAAATAAGAAGACGAGCATTTCCCGTAAGCATAAACTTAGCTCGGGAGGGTGAGAATTTGAGGCCAATTAATCGGTGTTAGATGGGCGGTGCTCGGTGCGCCAAGGGACGGATTGCGGTGACGCTAATCGCCTTGAGACCCTTCTCCTGCTATAATCGACTTGGGTCTAAGGTAATTAGAACTGAGGATCGATTATAGAGGGCGTTAGTATTCCCACTCACCCAGCTCTAAATACTTAAACCCTTTAGAAGTACTGTATCGGAGACCTTAGGGTCCTATTATAAGCCAAGACACGGCCATGTACAATAATTATACCTAACAGCCTTCTTCCATAAAAAAAACTTTCCTCACGAATTTCCTGGATAATCTAACTTATCCAAAAAGGGATTAGGTGGAAGAAGTATTAAAGTCTATCTATAAGAAGAGTCAAAGATAATTATCAATCCTACACTTTAGGCACGAACATTTGCAAATTTGACTGAAAAAAATCTCTTTTTGATTAAAGAACTGCTATAAATATTTTAAGGCCCCCATACACGATCAAAATGTTTGCGCAAACATTTTGACCGTGTATGGGGCTGTTTGAACGATTTTTGACTGTTTGCGCAAACATTTTGAAGACAATCAGTCGAGGCTGAAAGTTTTGCGCAAACATTTTGATGGTGTATGGGGCTGGTTGAGTGTTTGCGCAAACATTTTGATGGTGTCTAGAATGGAGATTATTTACTCTTTAGTTTCTCATATACGCATCAGTATATATTATTGTAGAGAGAAAGTATAGTAATAGCCCGGATATTCGATTGAACCGATTACGATTAAATTTGGAATACCCAAATGTTCAGAAAAATTATATCCCAAAGAAAAATCGAGAAATTAATTTTAGCTCTGGAGCACCCCCCCCCCCTAAACACCATGAAAAAACCTAAAAAAAAATTGTTTATTGAAAACGGTTCAGATAATTTCGATTCTATTTTTTTTTTTAAATGTAGTCCATTTAAATACGAATCGAATAGTACAGATATTTTTCCCGAGATTTTATTTTCATGATTTTGATGAAAATAAATCCGATTTTGGTGAAATCAAAAACTAATCACCTGTTGAAAATTTTTTAAATATGTTTAAAAATAACTTAATTAAATGGGATATGATGGATTTAAATTCAGATACTTTTTTTTAACTAGCCCTATTAACCGGCCGCCTTGGGACCGAATCAATGGTCGATTAAAAAATGGCCAGTTACATTATTTCATTTTATTATTTTTGTAACAAGTAAACTAATTTTATAACATTTATATTTACAATTTAATGTACCCATAGCTTACAGTATCAGTTTCCGCTATGATACGTACACTGTCCGTATCTTTTCCGTATATCATTCTTTGATGTGTCAGGAAAACACCGACTCTTGGTGGAACCACATCCGATCATGATCGCGTATCATAATATGCGGGTTTGACTCAAGTGAGGACCAAGCTTTATAGGTCAGTAGGAAAATGTCAAGACGATGTCTTCATTTTTTTTTTAAATTACAACTAACACCAATTTTTCTCTTTGAGTTTTGTTCACAAACATAATTACATATTATGTTTTAAAAGAATGTTGTCTATGATCTTTAAATTAAACTAAACCTAACATTGCATAACTGTATTGGGGGTTTGTGACCTTAATTACCTCTAACAGGGTGAAAACTACTACTTTTTATTACTAAAATTAAATGACTAGTATATTTTAATAATATACAAGTAACGCTTACTTGAAGCAACAAACTGAATCTTCGTACAGCGGTACTCAACCATTGAAGATGCTTCCGGAAGTGGAAGTTAAACACACATCCCTCAAGAAGCATTCTACACCACTAGAATACACACAATGCTCATCATAATGATCTGATTCATCATCAGATTTTCATCATAATTTTGTTGTTCCTCGTCGAACATAGAGCATCAACAAAACACCTCTATCTAGTCCTGTTAGCGTTTGTCCTTAGTGCTTCATTAATTAAGCCTTCTTCTAATGCCTTAGTATGAACAGATTTTCGACACGCCTACATGGATAAAACAGGAGAAAGGAAGAAAAATTCAAGCTGACAGTTCAATTACAGTATACTATATTACTAATTTAATATACTTTTGTGTTCTCTAAGTATAAAACAGTTTTCTATGCTTCAAACAAAATTGTCTTAAAGAATGGCAATCATAAATAACAGTACAGCCTAGCAACATTAGCGGGGAAGGTTTCGTACACAGGGATGAACAAATCTCCCCCAAGGGAGTAATGCCCAATAATGCCTACACTTGAGGGTTAGTAGTATCTAAAGGAGTAGTATCGTTTATCTCTTTTATTTACTTTGTTTAGCTACTGAGAAAAAGAAAAGTATACAAAGAGCTGAAATTAATCTTCATGCTGTTGAAATTTGCAATTATAAAATCAATATTGAGAAATCTCGTTCTTTTTAGATAGGTCCACTAAATCTTCATGTTAGTTAGTCTGCAACAAACCGCTCTAATAAATGAGGCTATTCGATTCTAACACCATCCATAAGAAATAAAAGGATATCCCAAAGCCCATAAAACAATGCTCCTAATTCATTCTACTCCCGGGTTGATTGAGTGAAAACATCAAGGACGATTAACGTGGGTACACCGCTATTTCGCAGCGTTTACCACATAACTATTTTGGACGCAACTGAAACAGTATTAAGTATTATCGTATGTAAATTTTAGTTCAATGCTCCTTTATTAAAATAAATTACAATACCGAAATCATTTAAGTAATTTTAGAAGAAGTTGTAAAAACAATGGGTTTGAAAACCGGCGTAGCTGAGTGGTTAGCGTACTCGCAAATCACCTGAAATCTAAGTCTAAACACCGACACATCTGGTGAGTTCGAATCCCAGGGAGGTGAGGTATGTTTCATACTGATGATCACATCGAACAGATGAGTAAAGTGGCCGCGGTCCACCCTCCTGAAATATAATCTAATGATGTTTTGGATCAGGACGTAAAATAAATTAAAAAAAAAAGGGTTTTCTCCATATAAGTCCATATAAACCATTGATGTACATTTACATTTTTCGCAGTAATTTAAGAGTAATTTCAATCCAAGATTTTCGAATCTGCCAGTAAATTTCTATACTCTAAGAGGGGTTGAAGGCTGGAAATTTACAACTATTTTATTATTCGTCAGAGGGATGCCACTTTTATGTATTTTATTTATTTTCATTCATGAGTATTGTTATGGAAAGAAAATGAGTACTGAAAAACAGAAACATATCCCTTTGAATGACAAGTTTCAAGTAGAAAGCGCAGAATGTTTGTATCAAACTTTATTCTTTACTACGTTACTATTGGGTATTTGTTTGTAAGTAACAAAACCTATATAAGAATCACGAGTCTACGAAAAAGGAATAAAAATGTTTTTGTGTTCTGACCACATAGGTTCCCGTCTAGCCTGTTTCGATACGAGTTTTTGTGGGGCGCCAGAAATCATTGCTTATTCTTTGCCTCCTCTGTTTGCTCTTTTGGAGGGAGGTGGAAAATCAGTGAAGATACGACTAAAGGGGAGGGTGGAAAAATTCCGGATAAGAAAGTGAGGGAATTTTCGGTCTATCCACACTATGTTTTAACTCCTCCGAAGGGGACGGGGGTATCTAACTCCCACCGCATACGTATAGAGTGGAATATGGCTGGGAGATTCCGTCCCCTTTCTTAATCCATATTCCCGGCCTTTCCTTCTGATATCGCCATCACATCCCTTCCCTTACTATTCTTCGCAATAGTTTATAGGGCTGTTAGTTTTTATAACCCCGGACTTGTTCTTCCGTCGCAGAAACCAGACTACCAGACGCACATACAATTATTGCCTTAGTCTCGCGTTTATTGTCCACTTTCACAGCCATACCCCTCATTCTCTTGTCTCGCAGCCTCTGCGTGAAGCAATATTTTCGACGCGTGTCTTTCCAACTAAAGTATTTATTTTATCTTATTACTCTCGTCTATTTCTCTCATCCAGACGAAAATATATATATTTTTGGCGAGGGGACGAAACCGGAAGCTAACCCTACAGAATACTATCTGGGTATTTTATCGAGTTTATATCGGTACTGACAACAAATCCTCAAAGTTATGTTTTTTGGTTTTATTTTTACAATTCCCTTCCTGTTTTCTCTTTTATCGGTATTAATTCATTCGGCCTATTTCTCCCTTTACTAAGAGGTCTTCATGACTTTTTTTTGTTATTTTCATTCTTTTGTTCTGAGAGTTAAGAATTAGTCAAAACTAAAGTGCTTTTAAGTTTTGAAGTAGTGATACAAAATTCAACAAAAAATGAAAATACTAACATAAAAATAGTAAGGGGTGAATGTGGTGGCGATATCAGAAGGAAAGGCCGGGAATATGGATTAATGAAAATACTAAACATTAAAGAGAGGGCACAGAAATGCTAAATCCCTAATGAGATGTTGAACAAACATCAAACAATTAATTTTGTCAGGACAAAATTTGCAATCAAGCCAAGTCATAAAATAATATTAAAGCGTATGCATCTACGGGCTAATTCAGGTCTAGCACATTTATTTACTAAACCATTAGGCAGATTCAAAAACTGTAAAGCATTATGGGTAGCAATTATTATCTGTATACTTGTATTAAAACGGATTAAAGTCAAAATTATCTTTATGTAGTATATTGTTCAGCTTAAAATTAATGACTTGTAAATTATGTTTAGTTTGTAGTTAGTAAACTATTTTCGAGCAGGAGCGTTGATAAATTGCTATTTTGCAGTTAATTCAATTTACGTTTAGAAAGTTAGACAGGCCAGTTGTGGAGAGAAATATATTTCATTCCGCTTTCTACTTGAGAGAGATGGGTGGGGGGAAGGGGAATTTGAAGTATTTGAATAGCCAAAGTGTCTGTGGAAAGGAGGAACCTCTATGTTTGGGAAACTAGAAATTCCAACTTGTCAATTGAATCGCAGGGGCGATACTACTTCGTAGCCCTTAGAGTCCTACATTCAGAGATAGGATCTTCGACCCGTCCCTAAACCCTGTCCCTTTGTCACTTGAATTAAACTCCTATTTAACGACAAGTTAAATCCTTTTCTAAGAGGCTCGTTTCTATCGTTTGCCCTGTCCAGTTGAGGTCCGAATAACCACATAATGGTTGTGTTTTCTGGCATCCATTCCAAAATCTAGAAAATTAGAAACCTTCCTTCTGAAACCGTCCTGTAAATTACAAGAAGTCGTAGAAAAAATATGAGGGCAACATACCAAAACTATATTGAATTTAAAACAAGAATCTAATGGAACCTTAATTGAGTTAATTTGAGGAATTATATTTTTGAAAAATAAATAATCGGAATAACTGAGAATTGGAGTGTCATCCAAAAAAAAACTATACTCCACCGCTTTTCATAGATTGTTTGTAATACTCACAGACATAATAAGTACAGGAGAAAAACAGGAAGGAGGTTACAAAAATTAACGATCAAAGATTTCTACACACAAAACTTTTGCTTTCGAGCTTACCGAATGTAACGGAAGCTATGTGACCATCTTTATGTCTCCGAATTTAAAAAATTCCAAGACAGAAATCCATTTTACACATCAGGGAACGTTTTTGGTTCAATTTCTGTTTGTCGGTCTGTCCACAATTTTTGCGAACAAACATAACTTAAAAACTACTTGTCCGATTTTTATGAAACTTTTGGGTGGTGGAACATAATTTATCCATTGTCAGTCCTATATAAGTTTAAACCATCTAAGCTTATTTTTCCTCTTCTACATGCACACAAACATACTTTTATTTACACCTATATCTTCGAAAGTACTCATCTGATTTTTAAAAAATGTTTAATGGTTTGTCGAAAGTAGCCCGCATATAGCCCCAGATTAATTTGAACTCCTTGCTAATTAAATTCTGCTAGATTAATAATTTCATTCATGTAAAAAATCAAAACAATGTTGATATACATTTAAAAAGTGTGGGAGCGGGGAATCAATAAATGAAACAGTAAAGGTTTTTAAAAGAAGCTAACAGAAAGCTAACATAGCTTCCGTAAGCTCGCAAAAAATAAAAAAATACAACATTGCAAGGTTTATTGTAAAATCCTTGTGTCTTTGGTCTTTGATTCACCACATATGTTTACATAATGTGAAGGAATTGGATTAAATAACGCAATCCAATTTTTTTGGAGAAGGATATAGAGCAGTTTAAGTCGGAAACTATAAACGACAACTAACTTTAACTTATAAACCAAAAATAGATTGACGACTGCGATTCGCTGAACTGAAATTTGTAAGTAATTACAAGCGATGTAATGCGAGCGAAGCGAACCTTTAGAAATCAGCCACAAATAATATGAATCGAGGAAGAATACAACATCTGGACTACATCACATTCAAAATCAACTCAAGATAATCAGTATTTTATAACATTAGCACATTTAAAATATTTTTTTGTCAACGTTATGGACATCTTATAATGAACACCTCCCTGTAATTGTAATACATATTTGGTAATGTCTTACCGATCCGTTGTAGAATAACGATTGTATGCTAGATAAAGGCGCCATAGACCTATTTCCAAAACTTATCTTTAAGAAATTTACCAAGATTGCGTGTCTGTTTGAAGGCATTTCTTTTATTGGTGTGTATAGTCTGGACTTGTTTTCATCAGTAGGATTGCTTTGTCTGGTTTTTAGGAAGAGATAAACATCCCACTAACTCATAGCATTATCGAAGGTTCGGATTCTGTCTTTCAGATCTTGTTGGTAATCTCGCAATATCTCGTTCCAGAGATATAGCTTCCTTATTCCCGGAGAATTGCCGCAAGGAGTTTTTATACTAGACAAGAAGGTTTGGTAATTCGCCCAATACTCCATTTGTACATAAACATTTTTGGTTAGGGGAGAGTCCCAGTATAGAAAGCTTTTGTAAGGATTCGAGTCCCGTCAGATCCTGTAAAACATCCTCCCCTTTTTTTCTCTATAGGCTGTATTTCATCTCCTTCAGATCATTTCTTCGACCTCGACTTTAGTTCTTCTTTGCTTCCTACCCCCTCCAGTACTCCCTGAAGAAGTATTGTTTCTTAAATCCGATGACTTATGGAATTCTTCCCTGCTCTTCTAAGGAATCTAATAATGTTATAAGATGACAAAGGATGAACCAAATAAGATAACATGTAGGATGTTTGTTCCTTTCCCCCCTTCAAGGCTATCAACGTATTGGTTTCTCCCCTCTATATATTATGATAAAATACTAAAGTATATAAAATATAGGACGCAACAAAGAGAGCTTCTGGTATAATAGCATTCTTAAGTCTACATGATATGTGTATTACATGATATGTGCACATTATTCTACTAGGAATCGATTCTATACCGGGATACTGTCTCTCCGTTTAATCTATTATTGAAATATTTTATGTATATGACAAATATAATTAAAAAAGACTTACGGGTCGTCAGGAGTGAGATGAACTGGTTCGTCAGTGAACTCTGGTGGGAAGTTGGCGAGGTCCCGGTCTGAATCCAGCCTGGGTTTGTAGGGTGGCTGAACTTGCTTCTGTTCTAACTGAAACACACAATAACTATAATTAAAACAAACAGTTTAATACTGTTTTAAAGGTGAACAGGATTAAACATTTACGAGATAACGTGGTAGGTGATAAGGAAGCGTATTTTACAAGGGTGTGGAGCCTGATCTAATCATAATTTTTTTGAACAGCCAATTTGGAACAAAGTTTAACAACTAACGTAGAGAAATTTTACAATTATTTGTGTATTGTTCATGTTCATAATATAATGGTTTTCAGGAAGAGACCGACACATGCTTTACAAGCATGAAAGTGATGATTTTAAAACGAAACTAAAATATGAATATAAATATTCTGACTACAGAAACCATCGTAACTCGATAAACGGCTCACATGGAATACGCATTATCTTCATATATTTTGGGAAAATCTATTTATAAATAGATCAAGCCCCTCTTAATATTAATGTAAGAAAATCTCAATCTAGCCTTAGTCTATACTCCTGTACTTTCAAGGCTAGAATTTTAATTTTGTATTAATTTACGTAGGAAATTAGAATTCATCACAAACAAAATTTAAAACTTTGGCTGTTCATAAATAACAAGTAAAACATTAAGACGAATTGTAACAATAACAATAATCTGTGGCTTAAATATATTGAATAGATACCAGAAACAAAAAAGTTCATTTAAAAAACAACGTTTTTTTTTAATATACATAATTATAAAAAAATATAAAATTGATAAGGTAGATATATATTATTCTTCAACTTTTGCAAGTCGATATTCAGGAAAATGTGATAACTTCCTAATGAAATTGGGTGTGAAAGTAAAACAATTTAATAAATATTTCAACAAGATTGAGGTTCAACGCCATCTACACCCAAAACAGGCATGGAGAACTTCAGAAAGTTAATAGTTTGTGTTAGGGGACAGTTGCTTACGCCCTTCAAAGGGTTCATTGGCAGACCAAATGTTTGCCAACTAGAACCAGCAAGAGCGAAGTAACAACTTCGTAAATGAGTTTTCTTCCTCGTCCTACAGACGACAAGTTGAACTCAAAACAAGACATTGCAAGTTTCCGTTTAGAAGTGATTGGTTAAGAAGATGACAACAGCTCTTGCTTATGTCACAGTAGGTTATTCTGTTGCAAAGACATATAATCTAGGAATTATATTCCCATGTTGTAAATACCCTCCAAAAAACTCTAAAAAGATGGATTCAATATTGAATTAAAAAAGGTTCAAGCCTTGCTAGCCGATTTTACATCATTAAATTCTATGATCGATTTCTTTTGAACCTCAATAGATGGACAGTTATGGACCTAGCATAAAAATAAGTCAGGTTTCCATTAATTCTTCCAAGCTAATGAAATATCAATAGCAAAAGTTAAACACTTGAGCTACTGATTTTACCTCTAATCTCTTAGTATTAAATAATGAGGTAAACTAAAATCCATATCGTCCTACATCCTAGAACCTGGGCTGGATGTTAAGAAATTAGCTATAAATCTCTTTAACAAATGATGGTTAATGTGTATAGGAAGTAAAAAAAAAAACTAAAGATTATTGTAGCCTATGAGATATATATATATGCCCAGAAACTGTTTTTAAAAGAAGGACTCCTGGCTAGATGATCAATCCAATCTAGATCTCTATGTAACAAGAAATTTGAACCTATAATAACCTAGAACCCAGATAAGATATAGGCACCCAGATTACTAAATGAATATGGAGTATACAAGCTATAATTACCTTATTAAATTTTACAAAAAGAGAGAAATAAGCAATGAAGGCCCAAAACTTCAACCCTCATTTTAATTCAGTCTTCCAAAACTTTTTAAAAGAATTTTTCGCTGTTACAACTGTTTATACAGTATAAGAGAGGAGGAAAAGGTCAAAACTCGACAGTCGGGGGACTGAATTTTCCTCGTTTATAACACTCCCTCCTCTGTCTCTTTTTTCACCAAATGGAATGGTGTTCGAGCCGAGCCTTTCTCACCCCGTTTCAGGCCTTCGTGACGTAAAAAGATTTAATTACTTTTTCAGTCTGGTCCTCTCCGAGAGGCACCATCTTTATTAGGAAGGCAAAGCTTTATTAGAAAATAGAAGGAGGAAATCTCCGAGGCCTTACCCAGATTCGTTTAATGAACACCCGTCAGTTTCACTAATGATGCTCTGCTCTCTTAGCATCCCCCACCCCATTTTAACTCCTTGATTATTTTAACTCATGATCTTTTCCTGGAAATTAATACATTTTTTTGCTCTCTCCGTAATTTTATTTTAAAAGCAAATATTTGTAAAGATGTTCCACTTTTTTTCATGAAAAAAAATATGTTAAAAAACATTTTTAAATAATTGCATTAAAAAAAAAATCTTCCATTAAGCAAGACGTAGTTATAGCATAAAAAGGGTTACATTTAAAAAAATGTGTAATTAAAATTTTCAATGTTTGTTAGAGATTGTAGCAATCTCTTCTTCCCTTCTATTTTTGTAGAACTTGATCATTATAGTCTCTCATTAATACATGGGATTTATACTTAATAATAGTTCTATAATTATCAAAATTATAAGTTGCCATCTTAAAAAAAACATTTAAGATATATGTTCCAACGGTACAAAGATATAATAAGTTTAAAATAAATAATTTAGAGTCTTACATAATTGTAATACATTTCTACTGAACCAAATAAATGCAATTAAAAAATAGGGAAATAAGAAATAAGACAGGATATAAACAGGATTATGTATAAATAATTTCCGAATTTAGTTATAGATGTGTGGTCGATAACAGTGGATGGTAAAACATATTTAGGATTAGAAGATGTGCTGTACACTTAAGGACAAAATATTTTTTTCCTAAAGTGTACAGTGTACAGTACATCTTCAAATCCTAAATATGTATAAACATTCACATTTATCGACCACACATCTATAACTAAAGTCGAAATTATTTATACTTAATCATGTTTATAACCTAAAATAATTATTATAAAAATGCCATTTTTCAAAACTGGTCTTATTTCAACTTCTTTTTTATTTTTGGTTTCTGTATTCTTCATCTTAGTTGGATCTATGTGCAAAATTTGGGGAAGATTGAATGACGGTAAGAGGTTCAAAATTGGAGTAATAGGTGTGCGATGAAACTTGAAAATCAAATTAATTTTTTTTTTTTTTTTTTTTTTTTTTTTTGGTTTCTGTATTCTTCACCATATTTGTTTCTATGTTCAAAATTTGGGGAAGATTGAATCACGGGAAGTGGTTCAAAATTAGGGAAACGGAAATGTGCGATAAAACTTACAAAGCAAAGTAATATAAGACCAGTAATGAGACGGAATAATCGTATGTACGTACTCCTATCTTTTGGCGAATTCGCTTCCACAACTGAAAGCATCTTCAGGGAAGTTGCGCTTTCGACTATTAACTAGAACGAACTTCTATGATCATCATGGTGTTGTTGCTTCGCTTATTTCAACTAGCGAAGCAACAACACCATCATGATCATAGAAATTAACGAACTTCTATGATCATCATGGTGTTGTTGCTACGCTTATTTCAACTAGCGAAGCAACAACACCATGATGATCATAGAAGTGAACGAACTTCTATGGTCATCATGGTGTTGCTTCGCTTATTTCAACTAGCGAAGCAACAACTCCATGATGATCATAGAAATTAACGAACTTCTATGATCATCATGGTGTTGTTGCTACGCTTATTTCAACTAGCGAAGCAACAACACCATGATGATCATAGAAGTGAACGGAACTTCTATGGTCATCATGGTGTTGTTGCTTCGCTTATTTCAACTAGCGAAGCAACAACTCCATGATGATCATAGAAGTTCGTTCGAGTTAACAGTCGAAACACAACTCCCCTGAAGTTCAGTGGTGGAAGCGAATTCGCTGAAAGATAGGAGTACATATTATTTCGTCACATCATAGATTACACCGAAAAAGAATGTTATGATAAGCATCCAGGTTATTTTAACGGCAGTTACTAACTATAGAAAAATACCCCTTGGATTTATAAATCTATTAATTATATGCTCTCTATTAATTACAAGCCAAATCCAAATACTGATTGACTCGCCGACTTATTTAGATTTCTCAGGAAGCAACAACTAAATGGTTCTCACTTAAATAAGACCCACAAATTATTTCTTATGTTATCCGAGCAATTGTTACCAACTCTACTTGCGACCAAATTACAGTAGTCGTACTTAGGAATTACATCACTAATTTTTAAATGGAAATAAAAGGCCATAAGTTGCCATAAGATCACGAGTATGCAAGGAAGAAGTGAGAAGGACCTTCACAGAGCATAAGAAACGCATGCAAGTCACATAAAAACATGACAGAGAAAACATCATAAAATTAAATAAAACAGTTTCAAGATAAGAAAACGCGAAAAAACGAGTTTACTACTAGAAAATGAAAGATTGTTCACAAACGGAGATAACATTTCTCTGCCATAATAAACTCAAACGAGTCGGCCAAACTTAATAAAAATGAATACTAAAATAAAACTTGATAAAAGCCACAGAAAAACCTCTTATCTTGTGAAATCATAAAAATGTTTTAAATCGTAAAAGAAAACGTTGCAGAGCATCTCAAAATACATTCAAACCTTATAAAGATTTATCTTTATCATATACTTTTATGAAGTAGTACTCGAGTTTATTCTTACATATACATGCAAATATAAAGAGAAACATTTATTTTATTAAAATTTTAAAGAGATTGAGTTCTTATCGCTGTACAACTTTAACTTTAGTCTTAAAATTATAAGGGACGACAAGGTTTTTCTTTCATCTGAGATGAAACTCCAAGATAACATTAAAAAATGTAATTTTGAACAAGAAAGTGTATAAAAATTTTATTTATATCATTTTTTATTTTTTTATCACACCTATCACTTTAATTGCAAAAGTAATATTTTTACATAAATTCTTATATTGCAATACAATATAATTGGTGGTACTATATCACAAGAACGTTATTTTTTTATATTCACAAATAATATTTCTGTTCCACTTCACACAACTTCAGCTAGTTTGAAGTATTTGAAAATGATTTACTGATTGATCAAGATATTTATTACGTTCACACATCGTTTTGAAAGCGTTTCGGATCCAATTCGTTTTCAAAACGGTTCGCGTTCACACTTCAAAAAATACAGGTGATCGAAAACTTTGTTTTCGATATTTCATAACGGTGGCGTCACGAGTGAAACCTTATTTCTTGTTACCTAATACGTCAACGAATTTTTACATTTTATTTACAAGTTATTAAAAGGTTTTACAGGTTCTTTATAGTATTAAATTTTGTTTAAAAACGTTTTTGCAGTTTAAAAAACAAAGAAACGGAAGCTCACGAAAACAAAGAACTTAAAAAGTGGAAAAGAGTAAAATAACCTGATATCTGTAAAATAACCAATCCCCTCCACGACCTGTTCATACGAGAGTTTTAAATTCGATCCCCCATTCCAATCACGTATTTTTGGTGGAGCGGATTTAAACCGATACGATCCGTCGTTCTCCGTTCATACAGCATTTTGAATTAGCGGATCGTTTTCAAAACGATGTGTGAACGTAGTAATCGTCTGAAACCACTGGGGCTTATGATCATGCGGAATATTGTGGGTTCATCTTTCCCCCTATATGCTTTCTAAGAAATCTTTTTACGATCCGGCATCTTGATTCAAATGGTGGTCATTTAAATGCAGAATTCGACATGACGATAACGATAACCAATTATATCTAGAACCAATTACACTATAACCCTGAAATTTGGGAGTTAGCTTCCCTTTATGACAAACAACTTTTATGAAAGGGTATTTCAATCGGCCATTTTGATTGAAGATGGCGGTCATAGTACGGATTTGAAACCACTTCATCTCACTATAATTATCACCACTTCTTTGAAACGCTAAAATAAAATCATTTTATTTGGTACGAAATTTTCTAAAATAATATTAACAAGTGCCAAAAAAGGGGTTTTCTGAAATTTCATCCCAAACTACAGTTTTGTGCGTTTTTATCATTAACTTTCACTAGAAAAAAAGAAAAAGCCCTAACACCCAATCAATGTAGGTAATAAGTGAAGGGAAAATTGAAAAAGCTAGAGGGAAAGATGATGAACGAATCAGGACTGTAAACTAGTCCATTGAAATAAAAAGGGAAATTGAAACAAATAAATACAAAATACCATCCGATACATTTAACCTGCTTTTCATAAATTTACAATTTCTCTTCGATTTCGTCCCTTGTCTTTACCTTTTTCACGAAATTTCACTTTTTTCTTTTCTTTTTTAAAAAAAACAACATTTAAATAAATGTTTTGCCTCAGTCCAATCATCTAGAGGAAATAAGAACATTTTGATGTATACTTCATTATTTGTAAAAGTCAACAGAAATCTCTTTCCGTCAGAAATTGGAGCAGCGATCTTAAAAATATTCCTCTTCATGTAAAATAACGTCGATTTATTTTGACAATGTTGTTTCCAGCCTATATATTACCATCAATGCGGATCACGAAAGAACTAGAATTGCATTAATAAACCAATAAAAAGAAAGGTGAACATATATATTGTATCTGAGACCCACTTTAAGCTACATTGTATCTGAGACCGACTTAAGCTACATTGTATCTAAGTTATTATGGATTTATTTAGTAGTTTAAACTTGCTTATTAGTCCAACGTAAACAATCCTTGCCAACGTCACGATCGTGTCACTCACTTAAGCAGCGCTTAGAGCGACACATAGCTTAAAATAAAAAGACAATATTAGACTTCTGTTCCAAAACTATTTCAACCATGTTCAAAACACAGAACTTATTTAATCCCTGTCATTTAAATGACGGTTACAGTAATAAATTGTATAACATCTAGACAATTTTATCGAACTATTAAAACTGTATTACTTAAAATAAAAGTAGCAGGACATGGGCAAAGTTTAAAATTATTTAAGTTAATTTTTATTGATTTGTATCGATAAATTTTATTGTAACTATAAATACAGACTGATTTAATTACTTTTTTTGTTGCTATTAGATTTTTTTTTTAAGAACAACTAGCCTTCAAGGGGCTCATAACAGGAATCAGTGGCTATGATTTCTACTATCATGAAGGCCAAGTAATTAAATAAAATGCCTCAATAGTTTCTTTTCCAAAGCCTCCATTGAAAATATTTAGGAATATATTATACTTCATTCATTCCATTATCTGTGTATAACAAAAAATAAATTTTGTCTGTACATTGATCAAAATTGGAAACTTTTTGGATAATTTTTCATTTCATATATAAGTCCGAACGTCATTTCGTAAGTCCGACTTTAAGAGCACAATACTGGCTGAACGAAATCAATTTATTACTACGTTTTTATTAGCTTGCTTTCTTGTTTGTTTGTTTGTCCGGTACAAATCTGGCAATCGATTTCTAACTAACTTCCCGAATAGCTAAACTTATGGAACTTTTGCATAGCTCAGAACACGATGACAATGCATTATTTTAATACTTTTAACCATCTTTCATCAGAATTTAATTGGTTTTCAGCAAATTTTACTCATGGAAAGTTGGTTCGGAAAAAAGCCGCAAGTTATTTTATTTGTTTTGCCATATCCCGCATATTTAGAATCTTCATTTTGACGGGTTTCAAATTTGTGAATTTTATAAATAAGAGATAAACATTGAATGACAGCAAAACAGGAAATAATATATCGATTTTATTATTTATCGATTATGTTATTTATATTATTTCAAATATATCGATGGCACGGTTTAGATTTGGTGTTGGGGAGATCCGTTGTACAAAGATTTGTCCTTTTATAGGTTTAAGATCAGCTCTCTAGATTCTAGATGGTTGTCATTTATGTGAAGTAAATAAATTCGAAACTATTTTATTTTTCACTAACATTAAATATTATATAACAATAACAATTATATTATCAACATTACATACGATTCAACAGAAAATTTATAAACGTAGAATATAAAAAGTTCTTTTTATCTTGAAATTTATTTTTATGCAGTAGCTTGAGCATGTTGTAGGTTTAGTTTCATCGACAAACATTGAGTAGAGCCTAAGTTATTAACTTTTTTTAATAAGCTATGCATTTTCAACATAATCGCGGATATTAATTTTTTACATGAAAACCATTTGAAAAAAAACTACTATTTTCAAGAGGAAAAAGTTAAGGCGGGTTATATTTCTTTTTGTAATTAAATGAAAAAGTATCACAAAACTTGGCAATTCTTATCAATGTACAATGTACAGGCAAAACTTTAATTTTATATACCTGGGTCATAGCTCGATAAACAAATATAGTATAGTTGTTATAACGAATTAACCCTCAACGTATTCCGTATTTATCGTAGACTTTGATTTATCGCGTTAACTAACTTAATATCTACGGTGAATAGCATCGTCACCTCTATCTCTAAGCGAGGTCAAGTTGACGTTGTCTATTTTGATCTCAAGAAGGCGTTTGACTTGGTCGATCATAATGTCCTTTTATCTAAACTTTATTATTTAGGTTTTGACTCTACCCCCGTTCAGTTTATAGCCAGTTATTTGTCTTGCCGATCTTGCTCTGTCAAGGTTTCTAACGACACCGATTGGTTTTCTGCTACCTCAGGGATTCACCAAGGGTCCAGACTGGGACCTCGCCTCTTTTCCCTGATTATGGATATCGGTGACAAACTTGAATGTGAATATGTGCTGTTTGCTGATGATTTGAAGATTTACCGTAATATCGAATCCATTGATTCATGTCACCTTCTTCAATCTGACATAAACACTGTTTTCAACTGGACTTGTGATAATACGTTGGTTATTAATTCCACAAAAACGTCTGTTATCTCATTTACTAGATCCTCACGAATTATTGAATACCCTTATCTTCTTTTAGGTGCCGCTCTGTCTCGTGTGTCATCCATACGTGATTTGGGAGTAATATTGGACTCTAAACTCTCCTTCGACTTACACCTTAATAACATTGTCAACCGGGCCCTCCGCTCTCTTGGTCTTATTACCCATATTTGTAGTGGATTGTCAGTGGAATGTTTTGTCACTCTCTACAAATCCATCGTCCGTCCTATTCTCGAATATGTAGTGCCAATATGGAATGACCTTCGTGTAACTAAGTCGGAGCGCATTGAATCTGTTCAACGCAAGTTTCTTTGGACTTGTTACCTACGCTTTTATCGCTACAAATTGTTTTATTCGTACGAACGGATGTGCAGTAAATTAGACCTCGAGCTCCTCAGTGCACGTAGGACGGCCTATGAAATTCTGTTCGTTAGCAGATGCCTTAACCATGAGCTTATGTGCCATGTATTTAATGAACTAATAATTGTCCTACCTCCTAGACGTAGGGCTGACAGACACCTTTATATTCGTGAATTATCTCACCTCTGTCCTCTTGTCCGCTGTGTATGTTCCTATAATAACCTTCCCATTAATTTACCTGTCCTTCTCTCTCCTAGTTCCCTTAAAAATACACTTTGTTTTATGAAATATTATATTGTTATTTTAACTTGTCACTCATTGTTACTCTGTTATTTTATTCATTGTTACCCTGTTATTCTATTCATTGTTACTCTCTTTTTCTTCATGTTATTAGCTTGATTATTATGTTTTCTCACTACTTCTTCCTCATACCATTTTAGAATTTATCTTTATCTATGTATTTTGATTTGATGTAAATTACCTTCTGAGTTACCACTTGTGGCTTTGCTGTTTGGCAACTCAAATATTATACAATAAACAACAATAAATAACCCGGATTACTAAAGTACTACTATTTACTAGATTACTACTTGTTATGAATAAGTTCCATTAAATTTTTTCAGGCTTTATAGTAGAGGTCCACTATTAATTTAATTACTTGATACAAAATGAAGTGAATTAAGACTAATTTCCTCTATTCACCAACGTATTACACGAAATTTATCAGAAAAAGGGAAAAACTCAATTAGGATCGAATAAAAGGGGAAATGTAAGAAAAGAAAAAGATCTAAAATCAAAAGAGACAAGAGAAAACGAAGTAAGAAGAATAATAGAAAAGAGAATAAAAGAAAAGTATACGATGGAATCTGTTTGTAATAGGTATAGAAGAGGGACTAGAATGATTAGTAGAGGAGAGGTCCAGCCTTGTATTAAGTATACATGTATATAGAGAGAAGGGGTCACGTAGGGATCGTAGCCCTAAACCACCCTTAATCAGGGCCAGTGCAACGTCCCCCCGTCTGATTGAACCTAACAGATACAATCAGGGCCCCGACCAAGACCAGAGAAGAGGCCCTTAAATTCCATTGGACTTGTGAAAGGAGGAAATGGAAACCGGGCTTTGAAACTACGCTTCTAACTCAGACCCTTGGCTGAATTTCACCAAACCCTTTAACGCAATACAACTATCGTATTATGGAAATCCTCTCTCCTACGCCTATACAGCCTCGGGCTACTACGAAAGGAAATTATTTCTACTTAGAAATCCAATATAATTTCATTTTACTTGGTGGGAGGGGTAGGCTTTAATACCGTAAAATTATTAGTAGGACTAAATTGAAAACGATAATACGAGCATAAAGTAGGAAATAACAACTTAATATGTGTATTAGAAAGTATTTAAGAGGTGAAAAAGTAAATTAATAGTTTTAGCGATCTTTATTAATTCATAGCGGTGTCGCTGTTGGTTTTACTAAAAAATGTTATTTGTAAAAAATGTTCGTCTCATCGAATAGATGATGATAGAATCTTTTCCCGTCCTGAAATTCCAATTTAATTTTTGAACCTCTCGTTTACGCGAGCGTTGCGCGCGAACTCTTGGACGGATCACGCTGTCCAACGAACTTAGCCTGAGTATTAGTAAGAGGATCATGTATACCAAATTTCAACTAAATCGGTCAACTTTTACTCAAGTTATCGTCACACGCGTGAACGTTACTGACAGACAGACAGACACGGAGCATATTTCGTTGAATGTAGGAAGCTCGCTACGCTCGCTTCAATAATTATAAAACATAATTTCTTCACTCTAATGGAACCATCCCCCTCAGGGAATGGTATCAATTTGTTAGTTTGTACAAGCTTTATTTTCTTTATTTTTATTTTTTTTTTTTATTGGTTAACACAACTAAAAATTTACATTGTAATAAATAATTATGGTATTACATAGGCATTATGATGGGAATAGTATGAAGAAGAAGAAACAGAACATTTCCTTGGCTCTAAATGTAGTAAAATAATTATAGTAAAAGGTAACTATGTATATTGATAAAGTAGATTAATATTACTCATTACAAAAGTTGAGAAATAGATAATTATAATTTATTGTTAAAGTAATTATAATTAGTTAACATAATAATATAATGGACAAAGATACATTGTTCTTAAAAGATAAGAGATCTCTAGACCACTTTCTCTTCAAAAGTCTTGGTGGGATACTTGGGATAAACTGATAGGACATAGGAGTTGTTCAATAGGATTAGGATGGTGGGATGAATTCATGGAATTCCCTAAATCAGGAGACGGATAGATATTGGTCAAAAGGTTCAAATCTTCATGGAAAGGTTAGAAACATAGAAAGGACCATTTGTTATTTGTCAAAGAAATTTTACTACAGAATTTGGAGACGACGGGAATTAGAAGGCTTGCTGCTGTCCCACATTTCCACACTGTAATTAAAACCATGTAAGCTGGTTTTAGAACTACTTTGAAAATACGAAGCTTGTTTTTGAGAGAAATCTTAGACCTACGATCAAGAAGGCCGGGCAGTAACTTGTGATGTTGTGTGTTGCCAGTAGCCACATCAATCTCCGGTTGAGGAAAAGGCCACGGTATCGAACAGAGTTGAACTGAGGAATTGGAACTCTTAATTAAGGATGACTGGGGGACAGGTGTTACGACGAAGAGCAAAGGTGATGTCTACACTATTCTGTTAAAGGTTCGAGAACTAACAAATGACTTTGGGTATTATCAATGCAAGAAGGTGATTATCTTAGACAGAAAGGGTTGACTCGTCATCTACTAAGGTGGTAAGGATTGTTAAGGGCTGCTGAGGGATATCGTAAGTATATGAGGAGTAGAGGGGAGGTCCTAGGATACTGCAATGAGGAACTCCAGCACACACATGTCAGATAACAGAAAAGGAAGATCCAAGACTTAAATGAAAGAATCAGTCAGTAAAATATGACATAAGAATAAGGTTTTAAGGGGAATGATAGGGTGCTCTTGAGCTTTCAAAGCAAGTCAATATGCCAAACTCTATCAATAGCTTGTGACTCCTCTAAAAAGACAGCTGAACAGTACTTTTCATTCTCAAGAAAGGATGCAATGACATTGATAATGCGATGGCATTGTTGGATAGTGAAATAATGTGAACGGAAACCAAATTGATGATCTGGAAGGAAATCTGTAAGGATAGTAATCAGTCTGCAAAAAAGGAGTTTTTCTAGGACTTTACCCCTTACTACGAGAAGGCTAATGGGTCTAAAAGAGGAAGGAAGGGGATTAGGTTTAGAAGGTTGGGGTATAATTACTATGATGGCGAATTTCCACTGTATTGGGAAGTGTGTGGTTCTTGGGACAGAGTTGGCGTGGGTGAGAAAAAAGGATGCCCATTTTTGGAAGGCGTTTGAGGGATTTGAGATGTGAGGTCATAGCCAGGAGATTTTTTTGATTGAAGTTGTTTTATAGTGACACTTACAACAGAGGGATTAAAGGCTTTTGGAGGGAGAGATAACTGAAGAGGGTAGGTAACTGATTATTTGATGTTCATCGAATATTTGATTGTCAATTATATCAGGATAGGGGGAGAACATTTCAGTTAGGTGCTGAGGAAAGATTTCCACTTTCTCTGTTTCCGACTTTGCCCAAGAGAGGGAAAGAGTAGATTTATAGGAGAGGAGTCGACGGGTTGAGTTCCAGAAAAATTTGTCTCTGTCTGTGAGTTTTGAAGTAGATTTTGCAAAACTATCCTCTTGTATCATTTCTGTAAGTTAGTTAGTTGTCTACAATAGTATTGTAAGTAAATTTGTCTGATGGATATGGAGTTTTGCAGTATGTCAGACGGTAAACTTTCCCTACAGTCAAGAGCTTTAGATTTAAAATTGTAATAATTTTAATAAATATTAATAATTTTGTGAAAATTTACCATAAAAATAATTCTACCCAGAAGGGAATTTTAGTAATGTAACTGTAAATAAAACAATTTGCTAAATACCGAACAAGATACTAACAGATTTAATATATATTTAATCACTCTGTCAGCAGTATAAACCTTACACTTAACATACACAATCAGCCACTTCACTTAAGCAACTACCTATTTTTTATACAGTCTTGCTGGATAAACACCTAATGGGGGGGATAAAACCTAGATCTGTGGTCACAAGTCACCATCAAAGATGAGAACACGCCTTGCATAGACGAGTTTAGTTTGACATTAACAGTGCACTGATTATGCGCTCTTAGAGTTTTGAAATGCTAGGTCTTCCTACATCTTAGAGAGTGTAGTTACCCACCTTTTGTTCAATGCTGAAAGCATCTTCAAGGGGTGTATTTAGTTTTGATAAAACTGTGGACTAGATTAAGGAGCCGAAGGCTGAGGTATAGATCCTTAACCTAGATCTAAGGCCACACTTGTTCTTTATTACCTCAGATATTGAACCATGTAATGTTGGTCTAGGAGGAAACAGGGTACACTATATCCTTCTGAGGTTTAAATTGATCCCTGTCTCAAGGTTTACTAAGGAAAGTGATGAGGGAGTTTCCATACTTTGGAAAACTCAAACCCATCTTCCAAGTTGACATTTTCAGGCTTATTTGCTAAACCTTATGGATTATATTGTAATAACCACGTACAGATCCCAGCCAGCACACTGGTTTTTCTCAAGTTTGATAATGTGGCCTGTTTATTTTCCTTTCGGGCACTTTGGGACCTAAACCCATTAAGACACGGTCACCACAGGAAGACTTAGCACTTAAATATAACACTAACTGTGGAAGACCACACACTTAGATTTTTATTTGCTATGAGAAATTTCCAAAAAATATCACTTTTTTCAAGGTAAAAACAATATTTTTTTCTGAAATATTTTGTTTTTTTCAACAATAAGTTGAATAAAAGTTAATCGATTCAGATGAAATTCAGGGTTTGAAGGCTAGGTTTGTTTTGTAGTATGATTCAACCCGTTGCATGTGCATACATTGGCCAGAAATTTAAAATTCAAATGTTTTGCAGAGGACAAAATCCTGTTGAACTGAATAAATAAAAGGATTTACACATACAAATAGCATTTCTTTTAAAGACGACCCTCTCGAAAATTATGAACTGTTTCATCAAAAGTTAAAATATAATAACTCATCCCAGGGTAAAAAATTCCACAACTATAAATCCATGTAAATATGGATATAAAAAAGATATTACATAATAGGTTGTTATATAATAGATTATTATATATTGTTTACGTCCATATTAATATATATTAAAGATCTGCAACAATTATTTAAGAGGGGAATAGAGGATGTTACAAATATACACCATGGTCCATGTATGGTAATAATAATAACCAAGTATGGTTCATAATACTTTGTGTAGAAGGTTAACTGTACTAGTAGTTGCTATTGCTAAACTCTGTCAGTTCCAACTTCTGGCTACTGAACAGCTAAGAATTCAAGTAGTATTAAAGATTACACAGGGCATTAGAGAGAAAGAACAAGATAGAAAGTCTGAATTAGGTAGAACCCAAATTCGGGGAGTTCATATGAAAAGGTCAGTAATAATTAAATTGCAATTAAAATAAGTTTTCTCTTAATTTGAATTTAGTCTTTAATATGAACACCCCGACCATATCATTTCCAACCCTCCCCTCCTCCTCTCATGAAAAAATTAATGAATCCATAAAATAAAAAAAAAATTGGAAATAACTTAACTTTGGAGGCTATAACTCCACTTGAAGGGGTTTGGATTGAAAAAAGTTCACAGTAGGGTACCATCTCCAAAGTGTCCTACAAGATAGGGTAATTTTTATGCAGTTAGGTATTCACGAAAAAAGTACTCGTGATACACGAGAGGTACTCGTGGTGCACTGGAGAGATTGGATAAAAAAATCTATATTCTTCACTTCAAGCCATACAAGAGAAGAAGATAGCCAGTTAGTCAGTAAAGAATATAGGCTAGTTAGTTTTTTCAAGAGTTGCATTAAGTCAGAAATATTGCCAGTACAAAACCATATTGTGGACATATCTCATATGAACACAAAAATTTGACAAAAGGGAATTGAGACACCTTATCAAAAGGAGGATATATAAGATAGTTATTAAATATAAAATAAAAAATTGCTTGCATACGAGTCTGCAAGACAGTGAGACATTTTTATGTAACGCTTTTTGATGTCGTTTTTTGGTAATGCTTGTGTAATGCTTTTTCGTGTCGTTTTTTGGTAAAGCTTATCGAGTTTATGTGCCAAAGTATAGACATGAAAATGTAAAAAAAAAATTGACCGTGCAGATTTTTGAGTTTGTAAATTAGGAATTTAATGGAACATATTTTGTGCACGATGAAAGCAAGTACATACTTTTCTTCTTTTCTAGTTTATTAAGGAGTAATCATTTAGCTTCGTCACCCATATTTTTAAAATAAATGCAAAAAATTATAGTACCTATAACAAAAATAAAATATAATAAAGCAAAAAATAAATTTTATGAATAAATTTTAAAAAATTAATTAGAGTATTAGGAATAAAATTCTAAGAGTTACGGCGTTTGCCCGATGCAAACAGAAGTTGTAGTTGAGGGGGGAGGGTGGGGGGGGGGGGGGGGGGCGGTAATAGTAGAGTATTGAGTATTATCAAGAGTATTAAAGGCTAAGGGCCAGAGGAATGATGGACGGAGTCAAGATGTGTAGAATATACTACACTGCAGTATAAGTATATTCAACACATCTTGGGACGGAGTGTGATAGGGATGGAGGGGAGGGTGTCCTTGAACGAACCAATCATTCATAATCATAAGTCAGCCGACCTCTAAGCGGCGATGTAAACGAGTGCAGTTAGCTCCTCCTTTTTCTATTCTCCCTAGTACAGTGTACTGTACAGCGTTTTAGACTCGCTTGGGGAGGGGACGCCCTAGCGACAGAAGTACCAAGCGCGGTAGTGGGAGAAACTATCCCTACCAAGAGTGGGCAGACTCAACACCTCCTATACCTTCCTGAAACCTTGATCCTATATCTTCCCCATTCGTGTAACATAACACTTTTCGAGGTATGTATCACAGCCAAAACATAAAAATGTAAAAAAAAATCCATCCTGGACTAATAAATAGTAAATAAGGAAGCATAGACTTTCAAAATTGATAATTTTTAACAGACCACCATGAGGAGGAGGATGGCACAGAGCACACAGTTATTGTATTGCAGAGAATGAGGCACTTTATCACAAACATTTTATAGGAAGAATGCTTGAAAGTACGGAAAATGATAAAAAGAGTTGCCTTATACCTAAATATAATTATTAGAAAAAAAATAAGAAGATGAATGACGATACAAGGAGGTTTAGTGGGAGTGAATGAATGATTTCCTTTCCTCTCTTCTATCCAGTACATTGTTTACTGGCTTCTTTGACCAAGGTTAATGAAATAAAATTGAATAATTGACACATTAATCATTTATGACTAAATCTGGGCTTAAATATACTTTCTTTTCTTAAAAAAAATCTAAAGGAATTAGGAAAAACCTAAAACCAGCTGTTTCAAGAATTAAGGACTATTGGTGTCAATGAGAGAGTAAAAAGGATCCTACATCAAAAGGCCAGATAAATCTATGCTTTTTAGGGTTTCGTTGGTAAAACCAAAAAAGAAACCCTTATAGTTTCGTTCCTGTGTCTGTCTGTCTGTCACTCTGTACGGTTCCAATAACTTCTGAATAAAAAAGATATAAATATGAAAATTTGCAGTATTAAAGATCGTTTTGACGCGCACACAGGAAAAATATAGCAAACTCAATATAATCAGCCGTTCAAATCCAAAATGGCGGATAATTCATGTCACGCGAAAAAAATATTTGTATAAAATTTTGAGTGGGGTATCAAATGAAAAATATTGAAGAGTAAATTACAAAAATATATACCCCTTAGGGAAAGTATTTAATTTTCGGAGCAATTTTGTCAAAAAACATCGAAATTTTGAGTTCCCCCCCCCCCCCCCCCCCCCTCCCTAAAATCGTATTTCTGCTGTTAGTAAAAATATAGAAAAATATGCAAAATGTGCAGTCTGCAGGGCCATAGAAAAAATAAGATTAGCAATTTGATCTGATTAACTGGGAATCCAAGATGGCGGATAATTCATGTCCCTCGAAAAAAAATATTTTTTTTAAATTTTTTGTAGGGTATCAAATGAAAGGTATTGAAGAGTAGATTACAAAAATATATACCTCTTAGGGAAAGTGTTTAATTTTCGGCGCCATTTTGTCAAAAAACATCGAAATTTTGTGTGTCCCCCCCTAAAATCGTATTTCCGCTGTTACTAAAAATATAGAAAAATATGCAAAATGTGCAGTCCGCTGGGCCATAGAAAAAATAAGATTAGCATTTGATCTGATTTACTGGGAATCCAAAATGGCAGATAAGTCATGTCACTCGAAAAAAAAAAAAAATTAGAATTTTGTGTGGGGGTATCAAATGAAAGGTATTGAAGAGTAGATTACAAAAATATATAAAAACATTTTTTTTTAATTTCATTTTTTATTGTATTTATAAGTGGAAATATACAAATGTTTCTCCCACCAACTACCCTATAACGGCTATCTTAAACATTTGAAATAATTCACACTTATACCCTATGGTGGACCGACGAAAATTCCGGAAAAAAATTAATGCATCTTTTTGTTATTACCGATAAAAAACGTTGTGACCCCCCCCCCCCCCCCCGGGGGATTGAACCAGGAACCTCTTCCTCTGTAACACATGAAAATTGTACAATTTTCTGCAGTTACAAGAAGTATAAAAAATATGCCAAGCGGTCTGCTGGACCATAGGAAAAATTAGAATAGCAATTTTAACTGATTATCTGGGAAGGAATCCAATATGGCAGATAATTCACACCACAAAAAAAGAGTATTTTTTTTGTGTGGGGTAACAAATTAAAGGTATTAAACAGTAGGTTACAAAAATGTATATTTATCATGTGTTAATTGTTTAATTTTCCACGCCTTTTGCCAAAAAGCATCAACAATTTGCGTCCCCCCCCCCCCTCAATATAACTAGTTTTATGTTAAGGATACCAACGAAACCCTTTTTAAAGTGAGACTTCACGAACAACTATTTATTTTTAGATATAGTAGTTTTTATTTTCATCATAAATTGCTCAAATGTAGAGAACTAGTGTACGATTAGAGATTTTAAAAACTCCAAGGCAACTTTAATAAGGTACTTTTTAATTTGATAATTCTTTTTTAGTTGATGGATGGTTCAAGTGTGGTAATGATTTAATGTAAACAATTAGTTTTTCCTCATTATGAGACGTTTGGACCCTTTATTAAAGTCATTTTCAATCATGTTTATTTGAATTGTTCTAAAAAAAATATATATAAGTTAATTAATAATGTATAACAATACTATTTTTTAAAAGTTTAAATAAACGTGTTTGTGTCTAGTTTTGCCAAAAGCTTGGGTGTACTGCTACAGAGACTTATGAAATACTTTCTTTAGCCAGTGGTGATGATACCATGTCACGTGCCAGCGTGTTTGATTGGTTTAAACGGTTTAAAGAAGACAGGACAAGTGTTGAGAGTGATGAGAGTGGAGAACGTCCCTCGAAAAGTAGCAATCGGGGGACAATTGACTATATTTTTCGACTGTGACGGAAATGTTTATCATGAGTACGCTCCCAGGGAACAAACCATTACTAAGGAGTATTACATTGATGTCCTCCCCCGTTTACGTGAAGCCATTCAACGCAAAAGACCCAAATTTCGTGACCCAGGGAGTTGGAAGCTGCATCACGACAACGCGCCTGCACATTCATTACAAGTTGTTTAGCAGTTTTTGGCCAAACATTCTATTCATGTTGTGCCACAACCCTCCTTACTCACCAGACCTCGCTCCGTGTAATTTTTTTCTATTTCGTAAGCTAAAAATGGCACTCAAAGGACAACGATTTCAAGATGTGGAAATCATAAAACAAAATACGACGGACCTACTTAAGTTAATACCGAAGGAAGCTTTCCAGAGATGTTTCTCCAAGTAGCAGGACCTCTGGAAGCACTGTGTTGACTCAGAAGGGTACTACTTTGAGGGAGATTAAACTGTTATTTATCTTCTAAATAAATTTTATTTTATAAAAAATCAGTCTCGATATTTTTTGATCAGACCTCATATACCAATAAAATGGATCTATTTTATACAATTTAAAAATAAAGGTAAAAGAAAAAAAGTAGGAAAAAAATATTGACAAGAAAAATAATGAAGAATCTAAGTAGAAATTAAGAAATATCACTTCACACACCCACTTGATATGATCATCAGTGCAAAACACTTCTTACCTCTCTGGGATTTCAACCATCACTAAGTATAGTGATATTGACTAATATTGGTAATGCATATGGTTTTGCCAGTATGCTAAGCACTCGGCTACATGCATCCACTTGATATTATCATCAGTGCAAAACACTTCTTACCTCTCTGGGATTTCAACCACCACTAAGTATAGTGATATTGACTGATATTGGTAATGCATATGGTTTTACCAGCATGCTAATCACTCGGCTACATCAACCTTCTTTTACCTTAGTTTGTTTTACCTACTATAGCAAATTGTTATATTTATTTACTAAGGAAGGGGTACACAATCACCAACTACTAACTGTTTCAACCATTTTAGAAGAGATTCATAAGTGATTTAATGAATGAATCATAACTGATTTGTTTTTGAATATTTGCTATTACAGAAAACCTGATGAATTTTAATGATTGAGTTATACTTATTATAACTAATTATTCCTCAGGCCTTCAAATTAATTTTGAAACACAATACTAAAACAACATTACTGTTGATTATTATTAGTTACTAAAGTGCAAAGGTGTAATGAAAAATGAACTTACCATTTCCCAGTCTATACTTTTGAAGAAGGGATGGAGGGCTATATCAGGGAAACCAGACTCTCTGTTACAGCCTAACCTTTCACTTGGTTTCTTATTAAGGAAGCCTTTAAGTACTGACGCTGCCTTCACTGACAGTGACCTCGGAATCCTGATTGTCTTCTCAAGAATTACTGAAACAAACAACAATTTTTAATTAAAAGAAGTTTAGTGGAATTAACCTTGTATAATATTCTGGAGGTAAGATTGGAAATAAAAGTCGAAGAAAATTGAAATTCAAAAGTATCCAAATACAACAAGTTTTTTCTGTATATTAATCAGAAGTGTAACATTTTTTGGATACTTTTTCATTTCATACATTACGAAAACCAAAAATGACCTTGACTTTTCTCCAGAGTTATATCTAAAGGAAATTAATTTATTATTATTTATTATTCAGTGGTGTCCGCTAACATGTGACACATTTTGGAGGCTTTGTTTTATTAAAAGCTATTGTGTAGAACCTGAGTTATCAAATAAAAGATAAATAGTTTGCCAATTAATGAGACCACACACCTTCCTAGCATCCTATCGCATACTTTAATGTTTTGCTTTTGTAACCTATTATTGTCTGATTTATTTATTTTTTCACTATTATTTAATCCGTCAAAATTGTTTGTGGTTTATAGCTAGATGTCAGTCTGTGTCACACATAACTTCCACAGTTTTTAAGTTTAAGAGTTGAAACTTGGTACAAAAATCAGTCCTTACACGTAGTTGTGCTGCCCGCATCTTGAACCCAGTTTGTTGAGTCAGCAAAACTTGGAAAAAATCGAAAAGTGGTCCGATCAAGTTGAAATTTGGCACGAATGTACCTCTCTTTATGACAAACAAATCCACCAAATTTTGATATTGGCCGTCATTTTACTACCATTTTATTAGCTTGCTTTCTTGTTTGTTTGTTTGTCCAGTACAAATCTTGTAATTGACTTTTAACTAACATCCCGAGTAGCTAGACATTTGAAACTTTTAGAGTAGCTCAGAACACGATGACAATGCATTATTTTAATACTTTTAGCCATCTTTCAGACTTTTACTCGGAAGTGAGGAAAAGTTCCGAGCTAACCCATACCCGATTTTTTTTTTTTTTTTTTTTTTTTTTTTGCCTAATTTGACCTATATGCCACTAAAACTTTAAAGAACACTAATTATAAATTGTTATTGTTTGATTGTTATTTAATGTAATAATATTGAATTGCTTATTATTGTTGAGGCTAAGTTAACAGTAATGCATAAAAAATCAATGTTTAAATGAATCTGGGTTCCCTATCTATAAGGGGAAACAATGTAATATATAGTCAGTCATGAATCAGACATCACTGTATGATCATGACTCATAGTTTAATTTAAATTAAATTATTTTAATTGAAATTTAAAATGTGACGTGTTACTGTATAGTAATTTAATGACTGATGAGGGTATGTAATTAACAAAATTTTTGATTATTTAGAACGCATATTTTTATTTTATTTAACTTAACTATAATTATTTAATTAATTTATTATAATGGATAATTAATCTTTAATCTTTAATTTTTATATAACTAAATTTAATTGTAGTAAAAATAAACAAATCATTTTATAACAAAAATTGTAAAAGATCATTTTAAATTGTTGTAATTTCTTATTATATATTTTTTTAAAAAAACAAAAATGTTTCAGGTTTGAAAATGTCTTAAAATGTAGACGAAATATCACCAAAAGAAAATAAATAAAATAGCAAAGCAAATGGAATAGCTTTTTATTTTGTTTAATACCCTGGAAGACTAACACAGCAAATATCATAGTTAAATTAAAGGGTACATCATACTAAAAATGGAAAATTAAAATGTAAATTTTTCATTTACATCTCTGTTTACTAGACTACTGTTTACTGACTAACTGTTACAAGACTACTTGGTATGGCTTCTCCCTTCCCAGTCTGTACTAAGGCATTCTCTATCATTACTTGTTACGTTTACACTGTTAATACTGTCAATTTGTAGCTTGCACGGTTTACTTTGTCTTGGTTTTGTTTTTGCTATTATTTAAATGAATTCTGAACTATTTTAATTGCATTTAATATTTATTTATTTCTCTTCCATTAATTAAATTAATAGAATATGTCTGGCTATTAATACTTTTATAAAATTACAATGAAGACCTTTGTGAGATTAAATTTTACCTTATTAAAAAATGGTTATCGTACCTAATATAAAATAGAGACATTTTTGCATGTAATAAATAGCCTTCAAACTGCAATTTGCAGTTTGATATTTCTGACTAATTTTTTCAAAGGCTTTGAAAATGAAACTATAATGGCTTAGCCTACATGATAATGCAGTACGTTAGCAATAGGAAACATAGCCTCTGATCCCTAATAAGAGCATAAGTTGAAGGCTATTAGTCATATTATTACTAGTAGTTCTGTGTAGACCTAGCATTAAATAAAAAAATCGGGCAGAGACAACTCAGACAAACTTTCTCATATACGAATTCATAATTACTTGGCCCAGTGTTTTCCATTTATTAGTTTTTCGTTGGTACATTTAATTATTATTGAACATTTGATCAAAATATATCATAAAATTGCAAGATAAAAAGAACTTTTTATATACTACGTTTTTAAATTTTCTGTCATTAATCATAAATTTGAAACCTGTCAAAATGAAGATTGTAAATATGGGACATGCCAAAACAAATAAAATAACACGGATTCTTTCCGAACTAACTTTCCATAGAGCACAATTTGCTGAAAACGAATTACATTTTTCTGAAAGATGGATAAAAGTATTAAAATAATGCATTGTCATCGTGTTCTGAGCTATTCTAAAAGTTTCAAATGTCTAGCTACTCGGGAAGTTAGTTAAAAATCGATTGCAAGATTTGTACTCGACAAACAAACAAACTAGAAAGCAAGCTAATAAAAATGTAGTAAAAATAACTCCTCCTCAGCGGGGAATCGAACCTGGGCTCTCTCCGTCTGTGTTAAATAATATTTTCTAAGGACCTAGATTTTTCCCAGGAAAACAGCTAATATCGTTAGATTCGTATTTAAATGGACTACATTTTTTAATCAAAATCGTCGGAACCGTTTTTGAAAAATAATTTTTTCAGAGTTTGTTGGGGGTAGCGCCCCCAAAATTGGAGCTAAAATTCATATCTCGATTTCGCCTCGGGGTATGATTTATCTGAACAAGTATGCCAAATTTCATCAAAATCGGACCAGTAGTTTAGGCTCCATGCATCTGCACAGACGACAGACAGAAATTTTTTAATACCCAATTTTTTGGACTCAGGGGACCTCAAAACGTTTAAATCCATCAAAATCTCAAAATCAAATTTTCGCGCCATTACAATACTTTCTCTTTATACGAGAAAGTAAAAAGGGGGGAACAATATAAATAGTTTTTAAATGAGTTTATAGCACATCCATGACAAATTTAAGAAAATTGAACAAAGCCTTTAGTCGTGACTGGGTAACAAACAAACAGACAAAATTCCATTGTAGAGTTAAAACAGAGACATCATTCCACTCGGACAATTAAAGAGGAAGACAGAAATAAGATTAAACTGCAGCCCATCTTATCAGTCCTCTGTTACCTCAGTGGTTAGAGCATTGTACCATTAACACAGGGATCCATATAACTAGAAAAGATCCCTGTGTTTAATACAATCATTCCATTCCAATTATGTTTAATACAGGGATACATTCCAACATGGTTTGGTTTCTGGAGGCAGGGTGCCTTTTTTTTTAGCCTTTCTCACTTCCTCTTTCATAATTACATCTTTATTTAATTTTTACATTTAAATTCCTCATCCAGCTTAATTATGAGGGGCATTCTCATTTGTTTGGACATTTGCTGTCTCCATAATTTCAGACGTAATTTAATATGATTATGTGAGAGATATTGAAGTGGATAGGGGAGCAATTTGATTCATGTTGCGTAACTCTAATAATACGCAAACAGGATAATTATTTTTAAAGTACAGCATGAGTTAGAAAAATTAATAATACTACAAGGCGTCAATGTCCCCAACTACTTTACAATTATTCATTGTAGTTTTTTAATACAAAATTAAACTTTAGGGAAAAACATCAGGGGTTTCTGATAAGAAAACATTTAAATTTCATTGAATATACAATTTATGTCCTGGGTTTTGTTCAAGAAGTTACTTCTAGTCTGTTACCCAGGTTGTTAAGAAAGTGGAGAGGGTAAGAGGATTTTGGAAAGTTTACCCTCCCTTGCGGGTGGAAACACAGTGGATCCAAACCCTCCCTTTCAGCCCTCTGTAGCTCTCTTCTCCGTCCCTCGAGTAGAACCACCTTGCAAGGCTCTGTCAGGCCCGCTGAGGTTTGTATCCACAGGGGATCCAACAATTTTTATTTTTTATTTTATTTTTAAATTAACTTTTAAAGATTCTATTCAGTCACTAAGGTAGGTTCATGAATTAGATTACGCATTCAATGGGTTAAGAGATAAAATGTTATCTATCAAGCAGAACATTCACTCAGAGAATCTGAGAATTTTTCACTACCGTAATCGATAACTAGTCCCGAATCCAAGCTTTCAATATTCATATACATTTAGACAGTCAATATTTATGACATTAGAACTAAATCAAGAATTAACGCTTATAATTATAAAGTACTCAATTAGTACCTGTACCTTGTACAATCAATTCGAAATTCAATTTTTAAGTTTTTGATAGTTTTCATACTACGGAAAGTTAAATTTTAATTTAAATCAAATTATAATTATTATTAACTACGGGAAACAGACAGTGAAAAATACACTCCTGTGCCGGGATCTCACTGTCTGTTTCCCGTAGTTAATAATAATTATAATTTGATTTAAATTAAAATTTAACTTTCCGTAGTATGAAAACTATCAAAAACTTAAAAATAGAATCTGAGAATTAATATCATCAATAATTTAAGTAGAATTAATAATCATTTTGAAGGTTTAATTTAATTGTATTTTACAAAACATTAATTATTAGAATTAAGAGACATTGTAATAGTGACAAAGGAAATAATGATACATTATTTTTGCATTAATTATACTTTAATAACTACAGATTATGTTAATTCTCAGTGCAAAAGCTATAATGTAATAATAATTAATCTCCGACCCTTACTTAAATTCCAACCTAATCACACATATTTTTATTGCACCATCAACATTATTTAATTATTGTTACTTTATTAACTTAGATTTCTTTCTTCTGTATATATTCAGTGCCGGGTTTAGGACTTTTGTGGCCCTAGGCCAAACTTTACTAGGTTTGGCCTAGGACCTCTATAATTGGGCCTATAAGGTCTATAATTGGGTTTCCTTAGAATTTTTTTACAAAACGGTTATGAAAAGTTAATGTTTGTAGGCCTAACTTAACTTAAATAATGTCAAAGAAATATAATAAACTATAATAAATAGGAAGATTTTTTTTTTAACTCTTGAAATACTTTTTAATTTGGTTTTACGTACTATGTAATATGTGGTGCCGATAAAACTTACACTTTTTATTGAATTTTATTTATAACTTTTTTCAAAAAACTTATAAATAAGAGATGTAACCCCGAAAATAAGCTCGAAGAAATCAAAAAAGAATATAAAAAATTATTACAAAAACTGTTTGATAAAAAATTTATAAATAAAGACGAAAAAACTAAATTAAATATTAACAATTGTAACTTTGCTAAAATGTATGGCTTACCCAAAACCCATAAAGACAACATCCCTCTTAGACCCATAGTCAGTAACAATAATGCCCCCACTGAAAAATTAAAAAAATTGATAAACCCAACCTTGAATCATCTCTGTAAAAATAACATTTATGATTTTAAAAATTCTATTGACATAAAAAATGCCTTACAAAATATAAAATTGGACAGTGATGATGAAATTATATCACTGGATATAAAAGCCTTATTTACTAGCATCCCACTACCTGAAGTATATAAAATCATCCAAAACAATTGGGATTTAATACTACCACATACCAATATAAAATGTAAAAACACCTACCTTGAAGTAATTAAATTTATTTGTGGAAACAATTACATTCTATATAACAATAACTTGTTCAGACAACTTAATGGTACTCCTATGGGTTCTAGTATTTCAACTAATCTTAGCGGTATTTTCACAAACGAACTCATTAACCAAGTTATTAAAAAATCAAAATTAAAACCTAAATTTATCGGCAAATATGTAGACGACCTGTTATTAATAACAAAAAAATCTTATACTGATGAAACTTTCAACTTATTTAATCTACAAAATAAACACATTTCCTTCACTATAGAAAGAGAGAATAATAATAGAATAAATTATTTAGACCTAACTCTGTCTAAGGAAATTGACGGACGTATTTCTACTATTTGGTATGAAAAAGATATCAAAAAAGGCATATTTTTAAATTATCTCTCTCATCATCCCTTCTACCAAAAAAGAAATACCATATTAAACCTAATGAAAAAATCTATTGCACTCACAGATAATAAATTCATTCCTGCCCTTAAAAATATAATTTACAAAAAACTGGAAAAAAATAGTTACCCCCGAAATCTCATTAATAAATGTTGGCACATTGCATTAACTAACAACTCTAGTAATGACAACATAGAAAATACCCATTTTTACAAATCTCTCACATACATAAAAGGACTATCTGAGAACATACAAAAAACCTTTAAAGAATTTGATTGTGAAAATGTAAAATTCGGACTAAAACCTACAAATAAAATAATAGATAAATTCCATAACAACTTAAAAGACAAAACCGAAAAATTAAAAAAAACGAATGTCATTTACAAAATCGATTGTAAAGATTGTGACAAGGTATATATTGGAGAAACTATACAAAATCTAGAAAGCAGAATAAAACAACACTCTTACGATATACAAGCCAAAAATGGAAAAACTGCCATAGCTATTCATTCCGCTAACCTGAATCATCAGATCAATAAAGACAGCATAACTATTCTAGGTGTAGAAAGAAATGATTCAAAAAGAAAATACCTTGAAGCTGCATATATAGCCATGACTAATAACTCCATAAATTTTAAGAACGACTCAAAGGATATAAATAAATATTATGCTGCCATCCTTAACATAAAAAAATAATTAAAATCAGTCACTTTTATGTTTGCCACCTATCTACAAACCTCCCTTAACTATCACCCCTTATAAGTTAATCTACATACACCATAAAATTTAAATATTTTCAAATCATAACTCCCGCCTAAATCTATAACAATTTATGCTTTAAAAATATTTAATATTCCTTTTTAAAAAAAAATGCTAAAAAATATTATATATTTTACTACAATCTAAAAATTTTCTATTCAATTTTTTTAATAATAATTTGTCATAAAACCAAAATTAAAAACGAAAGGTTCATTTTGGTTACCTCTGGAGTTACCATTTTCTATGTTCATGTGTTTTGTTATTTGTTAAAGTTTATCTTTTTAAATCTTTTTTAAGTTTTTAAAACTGTCTATGGATCTATGTGTGAAGGAGTATTTATTTAATGTATTTTCCACTTCTTATTTTGACAATACCAACTTTGTTTGAGTATATGTGACTAATTCCACCCATGATAAGGTAATGATCTCAATGTTAATTTTAATTTTCAATGTTTAAATAAGTTAAGTGTTCTTCTTTTTTATAAAAATCCTATTTAAAACAAAATTGTTAATTATATGTAATGATGTTTTAGGCATGATTATGTCCCGGAGGGGGACAAAATATAGCCAGTTTCTAACTACTATGAGTTGTTAACTCTTACTTACTTTTACCCTAATTGACCTACCTAAAAATAAATATAAAATGTATAGTTAAGCCTTTAAAAAATATGTGGTCGGCTAAGTTCGTCTGCAGACCATAAGCTCAGGATCATATTCAAATTCAAGAAATACTCCTTAGAATATACTGTGTCAAAGGCGCTGAGCGGCAGGCCATATCAATGTATTGCCCATATCTGCGGCCTAGTCAGCCTAGTGGTAAATCCGCTAATGCATATATTTCTAAGTTTCCAGAAGCTATGTGCTATGTGTTTTATTTCTAAGAAGGTAACGGAAGCTATGAGATGGTTCTGAAGAACGAAAAATTATTAGGTCTCCAGTTTCAAAAAATCCAAGATAGAAATCAGTTTCAGACATGAGGGAACATTTTTGGTTCCGTGTCTGTCTGTCTGTCTGTCACTCTACTTTTTATTTCATCAAAGCCTTTGTCCAGGGAACCTGAGCATCATCAGTGATAATCTACAAATACATAAAAAATAAATAAATATAGAAAATGTTAGACTAAAAATTAGGAAACAACAAAAATAATTTGAACTGAAAAGTAAAAAGGTGTGACATAGGTTCATACCAGCGGTGAAAATAAATTAAATTAAAATTAAAAGAATATGTGAGCATTAGAAGTATTGGTTTAAATATATTATGAAAATAAAAAACTAAAAACAAAATTGCACATTGCCTAAACAGTTAGGATGGACGTTAACAAGTGAATGGAGCCAAAAAGGATGAGACAGGGAGGTAGAGGGAGGTAAAACATATGGAGGGGATTATTTTTAAAGGGATCTTCAAAGAAAAAAATAATGTAATAAAATAATAAATTTAGAGTCCTGTTCAATGTCCAAACATAAAAATCTAAGAAAAGGACTAAAGGTTTGAGGTATTGTATAATGGTAATTATAAAATGAAAGTTAATTTTTTTTTTTGTTTATTTTTGAGATAATATTAGTGTATATGTTGCTGAGTTTATTAGTGTCTTATTTAGTATTGATATTGTTACTGTTTGATTTTATGTATAACATTAACGATGATTTTATGTATAACATTAATTGAGTAAGACGTTTGTTATAGTGTTTCTCTGTGAGTAAGAAATTGTATTTGTCTATGTCTAATGTGTGTTGGGTGTTATAGGCGTGTTCTGATATTGCTGTGTTAGTGTTTTTATTAGTTATATCTTTTAAATTTTGGTGAAACCTGTTTTTAAATAATTGTGACGTTTCTCCAATGTATGTAGCCTGACATTGTTTGCAATGAATTTGGTAAATAACATTGCTTTGTTGTTTTGGAGGGACTGGATCTTTAATTTTTGAGTACATCACAGATTTTAATGTGGTGGAGATTTATTGGGCTATTTTTATGTTCTTGTACGGTTGAAACAGTTTTTTTATTTGTTTGGTAGTGTGTATGATAAATGGTAGGGTATAGAATTTGGATTGGATCAAAGGAGGTGTATTGTTGGAATTGTTATAATTTTGATTAGTGTTGTTGTGGGTGTTATTAATGTTAATATAGTTATTATTGTTAGTATGTTTTTCGAGTAAATTATTAATTATTCTTTTAGGGTAACAGTTTTTATTTAGTGTGTCAATAATAAATCTAAGTTTTTCCTTGTGGAATTGTTTATCGGAAAGAGTAAAGGTTTGGCAGATAAAATTATTTGTGCAATTAATTTTGTATGAGTAAGTCTACCTGAATATGTGGGTTTTGTGTAATATATATAAGTGAGTTTGTTTTCAATAGTTTTCATTATTTTTATGTAGAGAAAAGGAAGGGCATTGTTTTCTTCAAATTCTATGGTGAATTTAAGGTTGGGGTGGTAATTATTAAAGGATGTTAGGAGTGAGGGTATGATATCTTTATGAATTATGAAAAAACTATCATCTACGTATTTTTTTACAAATTTGATGTGTGCAATGTATTGGGGTATAATGGCGTGGAATACTTTATTAAGAACAATATCGGCAATAATGGGAGAAAGAAGATCTCCCATGGGAAGACCTTCATTTTGTAGATAAAGAACGATGTTATGGATGAAGTAAGTATTCTCTAGGCAAAAATTGACTATTTCATAAAAAAGGGGTTTGGAAATTTGGGTATGGGAGAAAATTTTGGGCCAAAAGGATTTAGTAAGGTCTTTAGCTAAGTCAAGGGGGATAGAAGTGAAAAGAGATTGAACATCAAGGGAAATAAGGGAATCGTTCGGATCAAGATCAGGGATATCATTTTAGGTGATTGATAAGTTGGTAAGAGTTTAAAATATTGTAATTATGACTATTTCTAAAAGGAGATAATAGGTTCGAAAGGAATTTAGATAAGTTACTTTATCCCCCTTGTACCCTTATTAGATAAGGGTGAGTTAATACAAGATACTATAGGTCTAAGAGAAATTGGATTTTTGTGGATTTTTGGAAGGGCATATATTCTAGGAGGAATCGCAGTATAATTAGTTAGAGTTCTTTTAGTTTGAAAATTTATAATTTTTTCATCAAATAACTGATTAATTAATTTATTTTGTTGTGTTTGTCTTTGAAGTGTGGGGTCTCTTTGTTTGTCTTTATTTTTATATTTAGTTATAGGTGTATAGGTATATGTGTCTTGGATGAGTACGTTAAATTTATGTGTATATTCTGATTTATTCATAATGACTGTTGTGTTACCTTTATCTGCTTTGAGTATTAATATGCCTGAGTTATTATTAATGAACTGTTTTGTTTTTTTTTAATAGCAGAATTTATATATGTGTCATGTTTGTTGTGGTTATTCTTTTTATGTTTATTATTTAATGAGTTGGTTATTATATTGGTAAACTTTCCCCGAAGTTCATTTTTTAAATCTGTGTTTTCCTCAGTGTGTTCTATAATATGTTTAGTCTCTTTTAATAGATTAAAAATTTGTGTTTTATTGATGTGTTGTGCAAAGCAAAATTTGGGACCAAGAGATAAAATATAGTTTACATCTGGGGGGATGTCAACGTTGGTGAGGTTCTTTATCCAATCATTATTAAATTTGATTGATTTTTCGAATTCGGTGTTGTATTTATTTATTAGTTCATCAAATTTTAATTTTTGGTTTATTTTAATAGACTTTATATGTTTTTCAGTAGTTATCTTTAAATATGATTTACATTCTTCATGAAGAGGGATATTATTTAATAATTTAGAATAAAATTCATTTGACATTTTATTTACAAGGTCTTTATTATATTTTATTTTCCAATGTTTTGATTTTATAGTTGTATTTAGTAAAGCAAGACAATAATTTTAGTCTAACATTTTCTATATTTTTTATGTATTTGTAGATTATCAATGATGATGCTCAGGTTCCCTGGAGCGAAAGCTTTGATGAAATAAAAAATCTTTCTTCAAAAAACAGGACTTTTATTCCAATAAATACCTTCGCCTTAGTTTGAAATTCTAAAGAAGTCCACTATACATCTCTACAATACAAAGCAATGTTCCTAAAAATTAATTTTGTTCATTATATTATTTAGAAGGATAAAAACCTTGGAAAAGGTAGTCTTCAGTATTCTGATCTGGATTTTCAGAAGCACCAGCTATATCGAACGGACTCCTTCCTGCAAGCATTTCATACAGTAGAACTCCAAGGGCCCACCAATCTACACTGAAATCACAAAAATACGCCTGTTAACAACTACCAAAATAAGAAAAAGTAAAATAGACGTGAGAACCAAAAATATAGTAAATTAAACTCAATACATAAATCATCATCAGTTCTAGTTAAAGATAAAGGTAAAAAGATTCTCTAGGAGGCATACTTTTACTTGCTTCAACAATTGCAAAAGCTTCTTACATTGTCTACTGTCAATAATGTGACGTTTTAGATTTGTGAATTGGTACATAATAACAATTATTTTCAAAGTGTTGCAGGACAGGTGATTTAGAATGTAGAGTGGTTAGCTAGACATCCCGACAGCAAGGCATTCCTAAAAGGGCAATTAGACAATCTGTTTCCTGCCGTCAGGCCGTGGTCACGTTTTGTTTCCCTATCTGCGGCCTCTGCACCAGTCAACAGGGCATTGCATTTTTCACTGCCCAACCCATTGCCATCCAGTCTATAGCTATCACACTTTAGCAGGCTTTTCCTTGAGGATACAGGAAAATCGAGTCCGATCAGGAGGATGAATTGTCGGTTTCGCAAGGTGAAGTTGTAGAGTCCTGGAGTTCTCCACTTTTTTCTTGAGTTTTCTCCCCCAAAACATGAGCAAGAACGCAGTTAACACAACCAGGTTTTCGAGGAGGCTTGGCCCCAACTTAGGGAGACCAGAATCATATCATCTAATTGCCCCTTTACTTGAGAGTCTGTCTCCCACTATATTCCCCAGGTTATTATTTTAACATTAAATATTTATTACAGTATGGGTGCTTCAACATTAGAACCATGCTATACCTAGTTGGAAAGAGGTATACCCGGAACCTACAGGGTACCAAATAATGGAAGGTTTCAATATGATAGATATGTTCAATATAATGGATGTTTTGATTAGATTTCATGAGAGAAAAACTTTTTTAGAAAGATCTAAATATTGCTTGACCAATGTTAAGAGCTTATTTGCCTTTACTTTCATTACTCAAGGTGAACTTGAAATTTTGGAAAAAAAATGTATATTAAAGAGTAACAAGAGTAACTGGCTATGCTAAAATCGTCTTGTTCATAAGGTGATAATTGAACCACTTAAAGTAACCCGTTTACTTTATGACTAAAATAATTAAAAAAGGTTGATTACTAAAAGTATAAAAAACCTAAAAATTGAAAAAAATAAAACTTACTACAAGAAAGAGATAAAGTTAAACTAGCAGTGGTAATTCAAATGTTTTACAGAATTATCAAAGAACTACATACCAGTGGCGTAACTATGACCCTGCACGGGCCCGTATTGCCTCCAGCGCTAGGGGGCCCCCAAATCCAAAACATTTGAATTAACATGAAATTACTATCTTTGTACAAATGCCGATGGAAGCCCCCCCCCCCCCTTTAGACCATAAAATCACACTTCTATACCATTGACAGGGGGCCTTTTTTTGGTTCACAATTTTCTTTGGCGAAGGGCCCCCCAAAAAGTTAATGCGGGGGAGGGGGGGGGGGGGGGGGCAAAGCAGCATGAAAAGCCTGATATTGTAGCAGAGATAAGTGCAGGAAAATTAAAATAACTTGGCTTCATGCAGAGATACTTTATAGACAACCAACAAAGTTCTGGAAATCAAGGAAGATATGGGAGAAAGTTGTAGAGGAAGATTTAAGAAAGGTATGCGTCTATTATTGTACAAGGGCTCAGGACAGAGACCAATAGAAATGTGCTGTTGATCTAACCGGAGTATTTCATTGCACGATGGAGTAAGTAAGTTTCAGCTTTCCCAGCTAAAATTAAATAATGTTCTACAAACTATAACAATTTTCAGGAAAACCCAATGCAAAATAGGACATGCACATATTAAGGCAGATAATTTAGGGTGAAATATGTTTTCTCTCTTTGAAAACCAAGTCCAGATTTGACTAATATTTCAGAGGAAAATGTATTTAAATTTAATTATACAAATTTATTGTAGCTGGAGACATTACATAAAACTAGATTTTGCTTTGAAAACTTCATCTCAAATTATAAAAGAAGTCAAAAGACAAGATAAAGAAAAACATAAAATGTTTTGTCAATCAAGTCTTGGAGCAGAGTTTAAAATGTTGATATTTAATACCTGAATCCATAATCTTCTCCTCGAAGTATTTCTGGAGCTATGTAGTTAGGAGTGCCACAGAAAGTAGATGTAGTATCACCTGGTCGGATGCCTTCTTTACACATTCCATAATCTGTTAGCTTTATATGACCTTCATGATCTAGTAGCACGTTGTCTAACTTTAAATCCCTATATATAATACCTGAAACAAATTATTCAATAAGTATTTCAAACACAAAAGTAACAATAATACATTAAAAATACTAAGGCAAGAATTACAACGGGAACTGGGATCACTCAAAACTAGGTTTGACCTATTTCAAGAAAGATATGTTTTAATTAATCAAACTGGAGGAGTCGATTGTGTATGCCAGTACATCTAAGTCAATGTAAAGCTCTTAAATATATAAGATGATTAAGAAAAACCGACCATTTTCAACATTGAATAAATCAGCAAGAAATGAAGGTAGTAAAAAAAAAATAAAAATTGAGTGAACAGATTGAGAAGGTATGCCATTTTATTAACAATATTGACAAACAAAAAATCATCGACATTTTTGTAAAAATACTATTAATGAAGCTCAAAAATACATTATAATATAAGTTATATTAGATATAATATTGATTGAGCTATAATATATATAATATAAGCTCAATAAATAATTATAATTTGATTTAAACTCAAAAATACCATTGAATAGTCTTAAATGTCACAGCATTAGGTGCAATCACAAGATTTAGAGTTATTGGGGGCATTCTTTTTAGAAGAAAACAACAGAACATTATGAGGAAATGTTGAGAAATTTCCTTCAACCTGAACTGTGAAGATGTCCTTAACCTCTTCGAACAATATGGTTTTAACAGGATGGAGTTCGCCCTCATCTCCTATTATTTCAATAATGATTATGACTGCTACTTTTCGCTGAATTTTTCACTTGTGGCCCATTAAATGGAATATTAAAATGAGCCATCCTAGATACCAGCATCACAAATCCAAGGGAAATGTTGAGAACATAATGGAAAATATTTCCCAGAGGCTTACCAAGTAGAGCATTTGTAGTGGACACCATTTACCTGATTTGATTTTTCATACAATGTTTTATTTTTTGATATTGTTAATAAAATTACTCCAAACTACTCAATCAGTTGAATTTTTCTTCTTTACCTTCATTTCTCACTAAATTATTCAATGTTGAAAATGGCAAGTTTTTCTGAATCACCTAGTATTTTACCCCCATACATATAACTACTTATAATTCATGTAAGTACATACAAGCCGTTAAGCTCGTAGCAACAGGCTTAATTTTCTATTCAGAAAAAAACAAAACATAAAATTAAGTAAATTAATTTAGGTATTTATTTAGTTAAGTTATTACATCTATTTGAAGACCAAAAAATCAAAACAGACATGTATTTTTATTAGAATAAATGTGGTTGTCTTAGCTTAGCAATAACAAATAATTTTGATGTGAATCGTTGCTGTAGGGACACTACTCGATAATATAAATGATGATAAGTATCTTTGAAGACCACACATCTTATTATTTTTGGCATTGATGTGATAAATTGTTGTAGAAGTGTATAGAAAGAGTTCCTATCATTAGAGGTACGGAATTTTCGTTTTTACGAAATAGACGCGAATTTTTGCGAAAATTGCTTATATTTGCGAATAGATGCGAAATGTACATATTAAAATATTAATAATTTTTATTAATTACGTAACATACATATTTTACTAACAACAGTTTTCAATGCAGCCGCAGTCAGATCTTCTCTAAAAACCATTTTGTCAATTAATATAATAATATATTATATATTTAACAAAAAAATTAGGGAACGATAAAGAAAAATATCTCGTCATTCGCTGCAGCATAAGCTTGGAAATAACTAGGTGAGTTTGCGGCGCCATCTTAGAAGCTCGTAACTTGAGTGTAAGCTCAGCCCGAGGTATCACTGTATAACAATTTGAAAAGATTTGAAGCATTGCAAGTATGAACACCTTAAATCAAACTTCATTTCACCAAAGCTTCTCAAATCTTCCTTTCTTCAGAGCGCTTCCTTAAAATGAGCTCGGTGGTGGGTTCTCAATTTCATCACGCAATGCTTCAATCAATAGACAGGAATGAAGACCCAATGTTAAGGGCATTTTGTGGGCTACTGAATGCTGATTTCTAACCTTCGCTGAAGCAGCAATACACAGCATTAATTTGGAGTCCAACTGTTAAGAATGGAAGACAGATTTCTGCGTATGACTTAAACGATTTTATATTTATAATAATACGAAACAATTTCTCGTGTAGCTCTTGCGGTGTCTTCAAGATAACTACGTCAACTTCTCATATTTTTCGGTCTGACATCGACTTTCACTTGCTGTCAAGTTGAAACGATGAATAAATACCACTAAAATCTGACATTCTCCCCCGGGAACACCTGGGGTTTACACCAGGTTTTCTTGGAGTCCGTGGTGATCCGTGATCTTCAACTTCTTAAATCCAAGTTCAGCAAAATGTTTCACTTTTTTCTCAAAAGTTCCGAACAAAATGAAACAAATGAAATTGATAAACAAAACAATAACAAAATAAACAACAACAAAAATTATAGTTATCCTCTAGAGATTATAAATGTTCCACCTCTAGAGGATATATTTTTTGTAATGGACGTAGAAGGTATCCTGTGGCAGTCTTAAGTCGTACTAAACGAACTATACCATCTCTACCTGGTAGTAGCTCTTCTACTTTTCCTAAGGGCCAGTCTAGACGTTTTGAATTTTCTTTTTCGATTAATACAATTTGTCCTATTTTCAATGCCCTTGGTTCTTTTTTCTTATTAAACAACTTCAGTTGTCCAAGGTATTCGGTACGGAACCTGCTCTTTAAAGAGTCGATCACCGTCTGTCGGTATCTAACCCGTCGATCTAAACTGTTAGAGTCAATCAAATCCAAATCAACTTTTCCGTCAGGTTGTAAGTCCTGAATAAATTTCTTTGGCGTTAAAGGTTCTAAATCGGGTTTGTCGTCGGGTACGTACGTCAACGGTCTCGAATTTAACATATTTTCGCAATCAGTCAAAACCGTGTATAATTCTTCGTAATTTAGTGAAGCCCTACCTAAATTCTTTCTTAATAAAATTTTGGTTAACCCTACCATCCTTTCCCACCACCCACCCCACCAGGGTGCGGCTGGAGCCGAAAAAATCCAATTAATTTGTTTATCTTGACCAAAATTTTTAATTTCGTCCCAGTTAAGTTTTTTAAACGCATTATCTGTCCCCACAAAATTTGTCCCGTTGTCCGAATAAATAGTATTTGGCCTTCCCCTTCTATTAATAAATCTCCTTAGAGCCTGCAAGAACGCAGCAGTGGAAAGCGAGCATACTAATTCTAAATGCACTGCTCTGTACACAGCACAGGTAAACAAACAAACATAACATTTTTCTCCGTCTTTTAAAAACAACGGTCCAGCAAAGTCTATGCCTGTAATTTCAAAAGCATAGGCATCTCTAACTCTATTCTTAGGAAGGGCGATAGGAGCTGTTTCTAGTGCTCTAGCGCTGAATCGTTTACAGGTAACACAACCTCTAATAGCTGTTCTAATAGTTCTCCTACCCCCTAAGATCCAAAATTTCTCTCTAATGAGAGACAGCAATGTAGCACCTTCTACATGCGAATTTTTCATATGAATTTCGAAAATTAATTTTTTGACAAAATCATTTTTTGCGGGAAGTACAATCGGAAATCTAAAATTTGTATCGTCATCTCTATTTTCTAATTTTGTTTTGATTCTAATTATTCCTAACTCATCTAAAACTGGACATAATAATTTTAATTTTTCATCTTTAATCCCTAAAAAGGTTTCTTTCTGTATAAGAAGAATAAGTCTATTTTCTGCTGTTTCTATTTCTAACTTAGTAAAATTTCCAGTTATCTTATTACTCCTAATTAACTTATAATTAATAAATCGTAAACAATAGCCAACAACTCTAACAATTTTACTAAATTTCGAAAAGTAACTAAGTCTATCAGAAAATTTTTCTACATATTTATTAAAACAAGTTACCGTTTCTTTTAATTTTTCTTTACTAACTTGGTCCTCATCAATATTTCTAATTTCTACGGGCCAGTTTTCTTCTGGTTCTAAGAGCCATTGAGGGCCTTCCCACCATTTTAATTTCATTAAGTATTTAATCGAGCAACCCCTGCTAGGTAAATCGGCTGCATTAAATGTTCCTGGAATGTGTCTCCAATTAATAGGATTTGTTAAATTTCTAATTTCGTTTACCCTATTCCTAACAAAAACACCCCAATTTTCTTCCCTTTGAATCCAAGTTAAAACGGTGGTTGAGTCTGTCCAAAAATATAATTTTAAATTTGGGAGATTTATTTCAGCTTTAACACTTGAGAAGAGTCTGGATCCTATAGTAGCAGCTAATAGCTCTAATCGTGGAATAGTCATTCCAGAAATGGGAGCTACCCTATTTTTAGCCTGAACAAACTTTAAATACGTTCCTGCACTACTAGAAATTCTTAAAAATATAACAGCGGCATACGCATGCGCGCTTGCGTCAGTAAAAGTATGTAAGGAATAATCTACTTTTCCTTCCATCGGTCCTTGTATCCACCGCGGAATACTAAGGTCTTTTAACATCGAAAGTTCATTATACCAGCTAGTAAATTTTTGACACATTTCGTCACTAAGCGGCTCATCCCAACCTATTTTTATAGCCCAAGTTTCTTGCAATAATAGTTTGGGAGCTAACGAGATCGGTGCACAGATTCCTATAGGATCAAATAATTTTTGTGCCATCGATAAAATTAATCTTTTAGTTATATTTTCTGAGTTAATCTTAGGCCACAATTTTTGCGCCTGTGCTATTAGTAGCGTATCCTCTTTCTTATTCCACTGTAAACCTAAGACAACTGACAGCTCATCTTGAGTGTCATCCTGAGAATACTCCCAGCCCCTGAGTTCCATGCCAGCTTCTGACATGATATCAGTAGCATCTTTAATAAATATTTTTAGTTCACTACTGTCAGTAACGCTAGTTACACAATTATCCATATAAAAACTAGTTATGAGTTTCTTTATAGTGTCTAGGTTATAACTAGAGTCGCCCTTATGCACTTTGTCCCTAATAGTCTCTAAATGTTTTAATATTACGGCACCTAAGTGATATGGACTACATACTGCGCCGAACACTACTCTAGCGTGTCTAAAAATTATAATTTCTCCTTCTTTATTAACCCAAAAAAATCTAAAAAAATCCCTATCTTTTTCGAACAAACTAATTTGTAAGAACGCCCTTCTTATGTCCGAAGCTATACCAATTTTATTCATTCTGAACCTAATTAGAAGTGGAGGGATCATTTCAATAAGATTTTTTCCTTTCTTTAAACAATCGTTTAAAGAAGGACTACCTTTGCTCTTAGCAGAGGCGTCAAATACTGGTCTAACAGGACTTGTCTTACTACTTAGTTTAATCACATGTCTGTGAGGTAAATAATGCTGAGGACTATCAGGACTAATAAGTGGTGCAAACTCTATTACCCCTTCGTTGAGCCATTCCTCAAACACCTTATCGTATTTTTCAAAATAACCTTCCTTCTTTAGCCTTATAACCAGGTTTTTAGTTCTTTGCAGAGCTAAATCTTTATTACTAGGGAGTGAAGGGTGATCCTCAATCCACGGTAAGTGAACGACATACCTACCGTTCTTAAAATCAACTGTTTCATCAAAATGATTTTGGACCCGCCTTTCAGTCTCTTCTTTTGTTTTCTTTTCACCTGGGTCTTTAATTCCCAGCACGTCTAAGGACCAAAGATCAGAAATAGATGCTGAAAAGTTCGTGCAACTTAAACTATCTAACACAAGACTATTAATATTTAGGTTATCGTAAGTTTTCCCTGTCAGAGTCCATCCTAACAGAGTCTCTTGTGCAACTAAACCACAAGTCAAATCATATTTTTTACCCGTTACAAGTTTTCCCAAAATGTCTGAGCCTATTAAAACTTGTATAGGACCTTCAATAGTATCTGAAATTTCTATTCCTAAATTTTTTAATTCTTTAGACCAAGGTCCGTTATGCACCTTCGGAGCTGCATTCGTAATAATTTCTTGGTCTAAAGCCGAAAAGTTACAAGAATAGGAACCATCTAATTTCGCCAATCTAACTTTATAGACTTGGTGTCTTTGTTTCTCGGTACAGATTCCACCAAATAAACAATGAACTAATTCTTCCGTACCTAATGAACTGTATACCAATTCCTCCGCTAGAGATTTTTGAACGTATGACCGTTGGGATCCGGAGTCGATCATAGCTCGTATCCTAGTTTCTCCTTTCTCCCCTCTTATCTTTACTGCTAGGGTCTGTAAGAATATTGTCCCTACTGTGCCATTAGATAACGAGCACTCAGGTGAAGAATCTTTATTTTCAGGTTTTTTCGTTTCCGACCCTTTCCCTGGACACATAATTTCAAAATGCCTACGCTTGCACTTAGAACATTGCAACCTCTTTTTGCAATCTTTGCTCAAATGTTTTCCACGAAAACAAAGAAAACAAAGCCCATTTTTTAAAAGCAAGTTTCTTTTTTGTTCTATTGTCATTATAGAAGCGGCGGGACATTTTTCTGGCACATGGTCTACGTCAATGTTTTGACAGAAAACGCATTTTATTTTTATCGGTTTCCCAGTTTGAGATTTGTTCGTATTTGTCAAACCTGAAGCCGATGGAACCGATTTTCCTAAATTTGTCTTACCAAACGACCCTACAGCCAGCGCGATCCTCTCCTCGTTCTCAACTTCTAGTTTTAAGAACTCTAAAATATTTTCTAATCTCTTCTTAATAGAGTTATCCTCCCCTGCTACAATTGGCTTTCGTTGCCATACTCTAAGTAGTTCTTCTGGCAAAGAACTTTCTACCAGAGGAAAAAGCATTGCGGAGCACGTCTCTGACGTCACACCTAATGACTCAAGAGCTCTTATCTGAGAACTTAAATTATCGTATAAACTGCTGAGAGACACACGTTCCTCAATATTAGAGAGGGTAAGCTTGAGAAGTTCTCTTACATACACCTCAACCAATAAATCTTTATTGCCGAACCTAGATTTCAAACTATCGCGAGCTTTCTCATAATTTTCACCGGTTGGAGGGAAACTAGCAACTATTTGATAAGCCTTAGAATTTTCCACCATACATTGAAGGAGAAGTTCAAATTTATCTACTTTCCGTATTTTTTCATCTTCATCGATATGTTGGAATTGACTCCAAAAAGGAAGCCAGGAAAGTAGATCCCCATTAAATTGTCTAAATTTAATTTTTGGAAGTTTCATTTGTCTGTCAAATCGTTTTATTTTTGTTTTCATTGAAATTTCGGATTTGTCACTGTCAACTAATTTGTCAATTTCAATTTTGATTAAATTAAATTTAGATTGATAATCATTTGATGAATCTATTTCCTCCTCCAATAATGTTTCGTCCGTCGTCAAGTCGTTAACTAATAATTCAAAAATCTGCCGGTCTATGTCAGTAATAGCGTTAAGTCTCGACTCAAGTTGAGCGAGGTCCGATAATACCTGATTCAAATTAACCTCCTCAGCTTTCAATAGTTCCTCCAGAGCTTTATGTTTCTTGGTGAAAGAACTCCTATATGCAGTCCGAGATTTCTTAAGCTTCGTAACTTCTGCGCTGTTCGCTGCCATCTTTTTCTCACCCAGGTTCCAATCAACAGCTTACGGCACCACAATGTTAAGAATGGAAGACAGATTTCTGCGTATGACTTAAACGATTTTATATTTATAATAATACGAAACAATTTCTCGTGTAGCTCTTGCGGTGTCTTCAAGATAACTACGTCAACTTCTCATATTTTTCGGTCTGACATCGACTTTCACTTGCTGTCAAGTTGAAACGATGAATAAATACCACTAAAATCTGACACCAACTAACAGAGTAGACGCAGAACTCTTTTTTAGTAAATATGATGTCGTTACTGACAGAAGATTGACTAACAGAATCAACTGTTAAAATAACATCAATGCTATCATTTAATTAAGATGAAAGGTGAATTTTATGTGTATAAAAAAATGTTATATTTCATATATGTAGTATATGCAAATTTTAGCGAAATTTCGAACTCTAATTTCTTTTTTTTTGCGAAATTTCTGTTTTTTATTTGCGAAAATTCCGTACCTCTACCTATCATAATATTTTAACTACACTTTTAGAGTATAGTCTTAATTTCTTTTAAATGGTATGTAGTTCTTCTACTGTCTTGGTGTGATTTTCCTTCAGACTTCACAGCTCTATTTTGGGTACCTAACTTTTCAATTTCTCAGAGTATATGAGTATATCAGCAATTGATTTGTTTGGACAATATCTTAAACGGAACTAATTTGGAGTTTATCAGGTAAGGATCAATTTGATTTTTTATTTAAATATTCCCTATTTGTTTAATCTATTATTCTCTTGACAATCATTTTGACACATGTGAAAAAAAATATTGGTTTTAATAATTCCCATTTGTTTAATCTAATGTACTCTAAAAACAAACCATCAGTCTTTGTTTGTTTGTATGGGTCTACACTTATATCTCCTGCAATAAACGCTAGTTTTACAGAGTCCTGTTTCTGTTTTAATAATTTAATAATTATTTATTATCAAACATCCGTAATCCAACAATTCTCTGTAATCAAACATGGCATAGCCCCATATGTTTTATATGAGAGAGACTCAACTGTACTTCATTTTCAGAGGTTTGTAAGTTTAAATATTGATCTTCTGAAAGAACCAAACTTTCAGAACCCTATGGATTAAAACAGGGAATTATGAATTTTAATATAAGCTTTTGAATATTTCCTGTTTTCCTACAAACATTTCATTGTGCTAGAACATGTTGTTCTTGCATTGATTTAATTTTTAAGTTTTTAATTTGCACTAAAATCAAGCAGAAGTATTTGAAGCATAAAGCCTCTCCAGATACATTCCTCGTCACTTTTCTTCTCAAAAGTTTTCAGACCCCATCGCCATAATTTTTTAATAGAAATTTAGTTTTAAATAAATTTATACATATGGTCCTCAGTGAAATTTATTTAGCGAGTATTAATGTAATTAATGTAAACTGATTAAAGGTAGTTAAGAAACAAATCAATCACAGGATTCCCAGTGAACAGGACAATATAGCAAGAGCCATTATCACAGATAGCAAAGTTAAGTGGGCTGTCAACAGCTATGCTCCTCTCAAGTCACCAGGGCTTGATGAAATAAGGCCTCAGATGCTACAAGAAGGCATCAACTTGTTTCTTGGGGATCTATTCCACCAACCACATATCTCCTTTTCAATTATTATAAAATGTACCACTTCACTAAGTAAAAACTTCTGCTTGTATCTAGTTGAAACTTTACATGCCTGTTTCAATTGTACTTTAGATTATGTATATGAAGTTTTATTAATATCCTTACTTTAGAACGTAAGATATCGGTAAAAACGTTGTTTTCTATATTTTAAACGTTTAGGTCCGCTTTAATACTTTTAACGATCATTATTAATTCATAGTGGTGTTGCTGTTGGTTTTACTAAAAAAAATTATTTGAAAAAATGTTCGTCTCATCGAATAGTTGATGATAAAATCTTTTCCCGTCCTGAAATTCCAATTTTACATTTAAACCTATTGTTTACGCGAGCTTTGCGCACGAACTCTTGGATGAATCACGCTGTCCAACGAACTTAGCCTGAGCATTAATAAAGGGATCATGTATACCAAATTTCAACTAAAGTGGTCAACTTTTACTCAAGTTATTGTCGGACACGTAAACGTTACACACAGACAGACAGACAGACAAAATGCATATTTCGTTGAATGTAAGAAGCTTGCTTCAACTAGGCATCGCGTGGCTTTATCACTGAAGCGAGCGTATTGCAATGAAATACTGAATATTGAAATTTATTAATCATGATGAATGTCATAGTCATAGTTGAAGATAAGTGGAAGAGGGCAGTGTGGGGGAGAGTGGAGGTACTCGGCACAAAGCTTTACTTCCTAAACAAACCTATACACTACACGACTATAAGAATCTTAACCACCCCTAGTAGCTTTTAAACAATTATTTTACATGTATCACATCACTACGCAAAAACTTCTGCTTGTATCAAGTTGAAATTTTACATGCCTGTTTCAATTGTACTTTAGACAATTTATATGAAGTTTTATTAAAATCGTTACGTTAGAACGTAAGATATCGGTAAAAAGGTTGATTTCTCTATTTTAAACATTTAGGTCCGTTTTAATAGATTTAGCGACCTTTAATAATTCATAGCGGTGTCGCTGTTAGTTTTGCTAAAAAATGTTATTTGAAAAAAATGTTCGTCTCATCGAATAGGTGATGATGGAATTTTTTCCCGTCCTGGAATTCCAATTTTAAATTTGAAGCTTACGTTTACGTGAGCATTGCACGTGAACTCTTGGACGGATCAGGCTGCCCAACGAACTTAGCCTGAGTATTAGTAAAAGGAACATGTATACCAACAAATTACAACTAAATCAGTCAACTTTTACTCAAGTTATCGTTTGACACGTAAACGTTACACACAGTACATTCTTACATCGTTGAATGTAAGAAGCTCGCTCATGCTCGCTTCAATTAACTAATAATCTAATGTTCATTATGAAGAAAAAATAAAAGTAGGAGATTGTGTAACCTCATCATAAAATAAGTAAAATGGAAAAATTATACCTTTATCGTGAAGGAAGTTGAGTGCTAAAGATATCTCAGCAGCGTAGAACCTTGCATGTTCTTCAGGTAACCTACGCTGCCTTTGCATGTGGAACATAAGATCACCTCCTCTTACAAACTCTATGACAAAGAACAGCCTTGAAGCAGTCTGGAAACATGAGTGTAGCCCAACTAAGAATGGGTGGTTAGAAGCCGTCTCAAACACGTGCTTCTCTGTCTGAACCCAGTCTATATCCTAAACATAAAACGAAATAAATATTTACATGCAATACAAGAGCAGAGTTCTTTTTGTGACTAGACAAGAGTGAGGAAATTAATAGTATTTTAAAAGAATTTTAGTTAGTTTAAAAGTAATTGGATAACTTTTACTGAATGTGAATTAAAAAAAAAAAATATATATATCCGTGATGTAACAGCCTATAAATGGCTTCTTAGGCCAGCTATTTACTACTATTGCAGTGATGGGTGGCACAGGGTTAGTATGCCACACATGCAACTCCTATTGAGTAGCTAACAATTCATGGCATTATGTTGGGGGAATACAGAAAACAGGAATGTCTTTCGGCTTGCAGGTGAATTAAAGTACTGTTTCATTCCACAAATAGAAAATAAAATAGTGGTCCATTCTACTTAGTTGAAACTTTTTTTAAAACAATTTCTACTACTATTTTACAATACACAATTGAAGACCACATAGAAAAAAGGAAATGTCACATTTACGTTTGTTAAACTCGGCAAAAAGCATTTTTAAAGTTTGCAGCACCATTAAAAATTGAACTTCAAAAAAGATTAATGTATTAATAGTGGTATTTTTAAACATTTTTACATTATTTCAGACCATTGAACGCTACTCATTCAGCTGAACCACGTGATGTATTTTGTTAAAATGTGACATTATACTTTGATCCCGTGGATTCTTCAATTACATAGGCTTTGGAGACGGCGTCATGAGGTTTTAGTATTAGAGTAATTATATTAATTTGAATGACTCTAATAATAATTTAAATTTCACTCACTATCACAATATAAAAAGAAGTTCATTCATTTTTGCTCCAAGCTTACCAAAGGTAACAGAAACATTGTTATCATTCCAAAAATCAAAATTAATTTATGTCTCCGAATACAAAAATGTCAAGACAGAAATCCGTGTCAGACATCAGGGAAAATTTTTGGACTCATGTCTGTCTGTCCTTCAACATTTTTGCAAACCAAAATATCTTAAAAACTGCTTATCTGATTTTAATAAATTTTGGATGGCAGGTTATAATTAATCATTGTTGGTCCCATATAATTTTCAACCTTCTGGAGCCATTAGTTTCTCTTCCACCAGCAAACAAACTTTTTTGTATTAACCCCTACATCTTTAAAAATGCTCATTCAATGTTTAAGAAATTTGGATAGTTTGTGGAAAGTAGCCCACAGATTTTCCAAATTAACTTCTATTCGTGTAAAAAAATAAAATAATTGAGACAGATTTTTTTCAAAAAGGATTCCCGATAGGATCAAGGAAGCTATGTGCCACACTACTTGATAGACTATTTTTTAAATGCATTGAATTACTGAATAAATAATTAAAATGAAGAAGAAATAGAGGAAACAATTTTGATAATTTATAAATAATGTAGACTTGAATTAATTGTCATAAATTTTGATTTATGAAGGTTCTTTTCTCTATGTAAAAGTGTGCATGTATTTGTTTCCAGGAAAATGTTAAAATTAATTCGGAGAATATAACCACTTTTGAAAATAAGGAAATATATAATACATGTAAGCAATGATAAAATATAATATTGATGTGACAAGATACAATTTTCAAAACTTGAGACATCTCCATTTAAAATTAATACAGATAAAATCTATGAGAGGTAAAGGGGCACTCTTCATAATAAACTCACTGGAGCATGCTAATTATTGATTAAATTCCATTTTGGCTCAAGTCTGAATTCATTAGCTAGTCAAATGAATAGCTGGGTAAGGCAGAGAGGAACATAAACATCAACAATGGACTAGATAGCTAAGGTCGGCTTCAAGTTCCAGGTTTATGATTATAGACAGCTTTCCGGGCGGAAAGCACTAAAATTTCACAACTTAACTTGGAATTAAGAACATAACCTATATTTTAAATTTAAATAAGTTTGAATAGGTTGATTAAGTAAATGAGCATACTTTTCACGATCTAAAATTTACCAGACTATTATAATGAAATAGTTAAGTTGTGTCTAAATTATACTAGAATGTTATTATAAGGCAATAGCTACATAGCTACACATATATGTTTTTAGACACTAGAAAAAGAAGAGAAGATAGAAAAATAGTCTGCCAATTAGTGTGGCACATAATTTCCTCGCATCCTATAACAAATTTTATTGATATTATGCTTTTACAACACAATAATGTTTAATTTAGTTTTTTAAATCTGTCGAAATTGTTTTGATTTTTTACATGAATTAAAGTATCAATTTAGCAAAAGTTAAAGAGCACAGTAAGTTCAAATTATTCAGGTGCTATCTTCGACAGACACCAAACGAAAAATGTTCCCTTATGTCAGAAACGGATTTCTGTCTTGAAATTTTTGAAAAGAGGCATAAAAAATGTTTGTACTTCAGAATGATCACATAGCTTCCATTACCTTTGTTAAGCTCGGAAGCAAAAATCTCATAATGATGCAGTTTATAAATTTAATTGATAGTTTTCAATTGTTAGAAATAATAAATAATGGGGAGGGGGATTTTTTAAGCGAATAAAGTTCTTAAAACTCTTTCTAAGGACTCTTATTATATAACGGATACTTGCTCTGCATTGTAAATATACCTTATGAGGTTGAGGTAACATTTGTGCTTCATTTATTTGGAAACAATAAAAGAAGCTAAGTTAGTAGTTTGAACTGAGATTTTGTGGAACTCATAGTAAATAAAACTCTGAAAGTAAAATTGATCAGTTGGTTTAATGGAATCAGTTGAGTAGCGAATATTTAATGGACTACATTAGTTGGTCATATTAGCTTAAGGTTTTTTAAATTTTCTTTTACAATAAATTGATCAATTTTTCTCATAGATTTTTATTCATAATGAGTTAAGTAAGTCTATTGATATAAAGCCAATAACTCAATCACTTGGCCCTCCTCTCAAAGATCAACTAAGTCAGAGTTGATTTTTCTAGGTTAGTAAAAATAATTTAGTATGAGATGAAATCACAAAGATTCGCTAAACTTAATCAAATGCCTTTTAAGATAAAAGCTAGGAGTTTACTATAAAGTAATGATTTGAAGATCAAATAAAGACTTTGAAAATATTATGTTTAAGAACATATTTCTTGAATAAATCGATTATCTTACCTCATCATCTGTGACCAAAGCCTTCTTAATAACCTTCATGGCATATATTCTTCCAGTCTTCTTAAGTTCAACCATCAGGACCTTGGCATAGGAGCCCCTTCCGATGACCTTAATAAGTTCAAAGTCGTTGAGAGAATACTGCCGCTGAGTTCCAGGCTCTAAGCTATCATCGACTTTAGATGGGTCTTCAATAGGAACTGAATCTGACATCAGCTCCAACGGTGGTTCTGGGAACTCCTTTGAATCCGTAATCAACTCCGACGTTGGTGTGCCTGTTTGATAATAAAAACAATAACACTCTTATCAGTGTAAGTCCAAAGAAATCCATTCAAGTTTCAACACATTAAAACTAATTATAATTTAACCTCACATCTCAGTATGAAAATATAGTCATATATAATTCAATATAGTCATTTAAAATTAAACTCAAAAATAATGTCATAAATAACATCGAAACTCACGTATACAAACTTATTATTATAAGAACTATTTATTTAAGAACTATGTACTGTCTTTTTTATGTTAAAAAAAGGTATTTTAATATAACCAAAATAGTGGCTACACTCTTATCAGAATGCTAGATCAAGGTCAAATTAATTACGAGAAAGGTAAGAAAAATCAAATCCAAAATTATGGTCCTAGATAGGAAAAACACTGGCACAAGAGATTTCTACAACTATTTTATTTTTATTTATTTCTTCCATCAAATGGATGCATTTTTGTTTGTCATTCTCGAACTGCCACTTGTCAGGGAATTATCCCCAGGGATGGTGGTGTTTGGACTATAGATCTATAAAAATATTATATTGCTAGAGCTATAACCAAGGTAGGCTTCAACTTCTGATATTAGATCTTCATTCTTTATTATTTCATACCAACCACCCCTCCCACTCTAAGGTCTTCTTTCTCACTGTGAAGCTATTATTCCTAGGTTGTCCTTGTCTTAAGGGTACAAATATTTTTTGACAGCCTACCTTATTCCATCCTTTCTACTTGCCCCAGCCATTTTAAATGCTTGCCTTTGGAAACCTGACATTATATCCGCCTTCAAAAACAACAATTAATCTATACCTGGCTATTTATCTCTCACATTCCATTAACACAGGTCACAGTGTTTGATCATTTTTCTTTAAAAAATTCGTAGAAAATTTAATCAGCATTAGTGAGGTTAAATTTTTATCCTCTGAGGTATTCCCTGGTATTAAATTAGGCTAAAATATAAATTTCAACTTATCATAGATCCAAGAAATCTAAAATGTTAAACAATATATTACAAATAATTTATGTAACACGAGTAGTAGTTTTGACAATATGTTTTTCTTAGTTTTGATCAAATAGATAATTTAGTTACAGAGAGAGCTCCTTAAGCCTTTAACTTTAAATTAAAACACAATGATTCCATAAAAAAAAAAAATGACATCTAATATGGCTCTAATTAAATAAAAATACTATGAGATTAGTATTTTCTGCTAAGATGACCTCCAGTTACTGATTATGACCAATTAGAGAGGTCAAAACCAGTCTGAATTAAATATTAGCTAATAATTCACTGATGATAAACAAATAAAGTGGTCGAAACTGGTCTGATTTAAATTTTAGCTTTCTGTAATAAATTTCCTATTATTATGAGATGTTTCTTCATTTTATTATGTTTTACTTATATTTGCTCTTAGTTTTATTAATCAATGTTTTTTTTTTTTTTTTTTTTTTTTTTTTTGCAAAATCTTGATCTTGGTAAAAACAACATAGCATGTTCGATTAACCTATGCAAATTATTTCCATTTTCTTACCCATAAATAAGATTGACTCACGTACAGTGATAGAACTATTAAAAAGTCCAAGAGAAAGTAATAAAAGGAGGTAAAAATTTTGCATGATATATGCAGATGGGGGGTTTGATGATTTGAAGGTGGAGGACAAGTAAGGCAAAGATTAGCTACAAGGGTGAAGAGCTGAAACTCAAGGGACTAGATTTATACTCAGGTCGAGAAGGGTTCAACAAAGGATCAGTCCCTTGAGAGTGACGTGGGATCCCTAGCTTTTCACTCCCTTGGGCGTCCTACCAAGAGAAAACCCAAGGAAACTAACCAAACCTACCCAGAGTAAATCACAACATTCTTCATACTAGTTATCAGTATGACACTTTTGCTCCTTAGATACCTTATCACTCGCTAAATATAGAATTTTGCATTAAATCAACATTTTAAACCGTAAGCTTTTCCAGTAAAGCAAAATGCACTTGAGAATAAGTAACAATTATAAAATTTCTCCAAGTTCTATTAATTTAACTTTGAGCCTCAATAATTTATAGATAATACTGACAATAAATGTTTATATTTAAACATCTATGAATATGAATATATACATAGAACTTCACGACTTTCTTAAAAGTTCCCTTATTCAATTCTTGAAGTACAAAACCCTGAGTATACTAATCTTGATACAAATCTAAGAAGTTCATAGTTCTATTAATAATTTACTACCTTTATTAATAAGATAAGTTCAGTGTTATGCCCATACACAGGATCATATGAACTGGAGTGCACTTTGAAAGGATAAGGAAAGGTTTGAAAGAAATATTGTGACATTCCAGCTTATATATAACCATCAGGGTTTTTGGTTTAAAAATTAAATTGGTCATATCTAGACAGTGTTGATTTAATTAGATAACCAGAAAAAGTTTGAAAGTAGTAAATAACTATAACTATTGAGAACTGCTTCAACCTAACAAAACAAATAATGATAAATAAATATTTGTCAACTTACTTATGGTGGGTGGTGTATCTCCGTTTGAGTCATCCTTGATGATGGGTTCGACTGCCTCATTGCTGCAGGAGTTCTGGACAAGCTTGTGACATTTCTTATGAACGAGTAACTTGCACTGGATACACTTAAATCCCTGCCTACCCAAGCCCCAGATCCTGTCCTGACAGTAAGCGCAAAATGCTCTCTGCAAAACAAAAAAATAAATAGTTTAACACTATATTACTTAAATAATATTTACACAAGCACTAATTTAAACAACTTATTGCCTTACTTTTTTTTATAGCAAAATTGATGAGAAAGAGGAGTTGATATCAGTTATAATATAAATACAGATGCCTCTCCACATATTAAACTTTGATTTTGAAGATGCCTTTCGGCAACTCATCAGTCTTTAGTAAGAATAAGAAAGCGGAAAAGTATGGTAACTTCTTCATAAAGACCTACATTTAATACAAAAATCTAGCCCATGACTTGAGAACTGGCATTGAGGTTTTAAGTATTGAATAAACTTGATCTGCTACATAAAGTACATGCTCAAGAGCCATCTTTGATTGCCTGAATAACAAGCAATGGATAGCACTAACCCTAGATCCTTTAACAACAAATAAAATCCCAGCGGGGTGAGACATGTTTGGGGGCCGGTGTAGCCGAGGGGTTAACGCACTCGACTCTGAAACCAAGGTCTAAACCCCGGCTGTGAGTTCGAATCCCAGCGGGGTGAGACATGTTTTACACTGATGATCTCATCGATTAGATGAGTAAAGAGGCCGGATAACCCCCCGTCCTGTAATGACCTAATAAAGCTGTTGAACGGGACTAAAACTACAAACAAAAAAAAAAAAAAATAAAATAAATAAATAAATAAAACTCTTAACACAACAGCAAGTAGGAGAGCAAAGTGCCTTCATACTTATTCAACTTATATTTTAAGAAAAGTACGATTTTGATGACATTTGGCATATAAGTTCAGAAAAATCATACTTGCTCATATTTAGCTCTAAATTTTGGGGTGCAACCTGTCCAAAAACTCTGAAAAAATTATTTCTCAAAAATGTTTCTTACGATTTTGATTAAAAACTTCTAATATGTAATCCATTTAAATACTATTATAAACATAAAAGTAGTTTCCAGGGAAAAATCTAGTTCCCGAGAAAATAGCTTTAAATGCGAACGGTGAGTATCAAATTCAGGCAAGATGATAAGTAAAAAAATAAATAAATAACTTCTTCTCAAACAATTTAAACAAGTCCTTTTATTGGTTTTTAGAGTACACAAAAATAAACACTATCCTTTCAAAATACAAAAATCAACTACCTCCTAACCTCGTGTGACTCCGCAGTTATTACAATTTAAAAAAAAAAAAAAAAAAAATCTAAATTAAGACCTACAAAATTAAAACCTATTTCTAAAAACAGATTTATACCTAAAGTTTATTCTTAGAATCTAACAGTGAGAGACCGATTCGTTTCCCCCTCAGGGAGAAGATATTTGTGTGAAAAATGTTGATCAAATGTTTAGAAATTAAATTAAATGTAACAACGTCAACTCGAAACAACTAATAAATGGAAAAAAGATAACATTAGTCTTAGTTGTCCCAAAAAGATTTTTTTCCAAAAACACAACACGCTCTAACAACTTTAATTACTTCGTCTGAAATATGTACACATATTCTTTTTAAGTTTTAGCTTACTAGGTAGTCATAATGAGGGTTAAAAATGTTTAAAAAATTTGGACCTCACAAACAAGTGAAGTTAAATAAATACGTGCAAAAAAACAAAACAGTTTGACACATCCAAGATAAACTTTCTTATACTCTGTTAAGACAGTAACTAGTCAGTATTAAACATAGTTATAATACTTTGACAAAACATATTCTTAAGATTATTAGGAGATAAAACCAATTATATCTAAACTACCCAACAAGGTTTTAACAAATAAAAAAAAAAATATGTGTGAGGCTCTCACGCATTAGAAGTGAAACTTAAGTTCTAGAAAGCATTGCTCTCTTTCATTTTTTGACGAAATTTCAGGATTAAGAAATGGTTATGGGAAATTTAATTGAAAAAAAAATATTGCTACACTAAGGCAACCACATTTATTCCAATAAAAATAAATGTTTGTTTTGATTTGCTGGTCTTTAAAGAGATATAATACAATTAATCTGTATAAATGTTACACTTGGACGAGCCTCATTACACGATTTCACTATATGAAAAAATTCACTCTACCGCCGCCAAAGAAGTTTCACTTCAAAAAATAAGTTATTTAAATAATTTGATTTTTAACACAATAAAAAAGGAGTTTAAATTAATGAGAAATTTTGAATTAATGATGTTGAAAAAAAAAAATGATACTAAACTATCAGAAGCAGAGAAAACATTAACAAAGATTTATCATGGCTTAAATATGAAAGAGTTATCTTAACAATTGAAAAACTTGAACAAAGAAAATGTGAAAGGTCTGGAAAAATGAAATATAAAACAAAAAACTTGAGCTAAGTGTTAAATTATATCATCCTGTATCTGAGTGTTGAGATTGTCTCTGAGGTGAAATATCACCACCGAGGTGAAAGCTAGACAATTCTGACAATTTGTTATTAATGAGACCAGCCTTACACAGAACCACCCCCATCCCCCATCTCATTAATCTTTTACATAAATCAATAGCAGAATAAATTCATAAAATAATATTATAAATTAGTGGTTTAGGAAGAAGATGAAAAGTAATAAAACCATGAAATTGCTTTTATAAATAAACGGTAAATCTGAATAAAATGTATCATATTTCTTGTGAATGAAACATAATGAGGGATAGGGATTATGCTTAATGATTTATTTTTAAAAATCTAAATTATAATAAAGAGTAATAATCCAAATGGTTTTGTAAAAAATTAAACTAACATTTATTTTTATTTCTAAAATATACATAAAAATAAAGAGGAATAATTAGTAGAATCATTACAAGAAAAAAATACAATATTCGAAATTAATTAGAATTTTAAAATCCAAGGCTTACTCATGATAATTATAAACTTAATCTCTATATCATCAAAATTATCAGATATATATATATTATTTTTTAAAATATGATTATTAATTTTATTGTATTGTAATAACTCATCTATATTATACTATATATTTGGGATAATATTCTCATTTATCATCTATCTAAAGGTAAGTCATTAAGCATTTTTCTTCCTTCAAATATGAGATAGTAGTCCCCAGATGTTTATGTGATCAATTTAAATTAATGGTAAAATTAACCAAGTAAATGCGATTCCTGCATAGTTACACGCAAAATGAAAACTAATTACATTCATCTTGTAAGATATTTGTGACAAATATCACACACTATGATATTTATTTATTATTAAACATATTTAAAAGGTGTTCAACAGGTGATTCTTTACATTTCGTTTCTCAATTTTTAGCTAAATCGGATTAATTATTAATCAACATTTCAAAAAACTAGTTTTTTCCTGTATAACAAACACATTTGTAAAAAATAAATGTGTATTTTAGCTATTGGGTCATAACACTAATAGTCTACTTATTTTTAGTTTTAATTTTCAAATGATGTTTATTCCCTCATATAAAGTTGGCTAATAGCTTTACTCTTTATTTTCCTTATTGTGGTGGAAATTCTTTCACAAGGCGTATAGTTTTTTTTAATTTCTTTTTTTAAATTATTTCACTTATTATTATTGCAGCAAGCGTAAGTGAGCTTCTTACATTCAACAATCTATCAATATGCATCCTGCCTGTGTGTCGGAAACATGTGACGATAACTGGAGTAAAAGTTGACTGATTTTGGTGAAATTTGGTACACATGTTCATTTTACCAATGCCCAGGACGAGTTTATTGGACATCCTTATCCGCCCATGAGTTCGCCCACAATGCTTGCAAAAAACGTGAACTTCAAATTTAAAATTAGAATTTTAGGAAGGGAAAAGATTCTACTTTCATCTATTCGATGAGGCAAACATTTTTTTCTACAACTCTATATTTGTAGATTTTTAGGTCTTCTGGTATGACCCTGTCATGTTGGATAAGTGTTCCAACCTGCACAACCTGTGCTGTGTGATGCAAGTTTCTCAAATTATTTTTGTAATAATAATCCTCATTCTAGTTTTCTCTCTCTACAGGTGGAGGGAATAAAACTCAGGTAAACGATAAATAGGTAAAGAGGAGAGTAAGGTAAGGGACAAATAGAGATAGTATTGTCTCCTCTCTAATCCTCTATCAATATTAATAGCTTTATATTCCCAAAGGGATACTGAGAGATAACAGAGGTGGTGAAATGAACAATTTTTTACTTCGAAACTCTTTTAAACAAGAATACGTTGTTTCAGTTCAAAAGTTTAAACCATATCAAAGTTTTAAAACTAATAAACAAAAAAAGACTTACCTCTACCAGTTTTGTGAGCAATAACTTGTTTTTGTATTTAACCTTTCAAAACTCTCCTTTTAAACTATATTTTGCATACTGTTTAAAAACTCTACAACTATTTATTTAAACAAATTTAAAGATAATTTTAATATTAAAACTACTATTCATCACTTCACTTACTATTGCTCTATTTAAAGATCACTATACTTTTTTGCTTTACAACAATGGATAATCATAGATTTTACATTTACTGACTGAGATATTGCGATAAACAACGCAATAGGCGATTAAAATAAAACAAATGGAAAATGAGTAATTAACTCACTAACTTTTATACATTTTTATTCTTGGCAAAACCCGCTTTGGGAAAGACTCCAAGATTTTATAGTCTTTTTAACACCCCCACTCCGATCAAGAGAGAGAAATAGATAGAACTTTATAAATCATGAAATAGATGAGTGGTTTTGATTAAAAATAATCAGAGTGCTCGACAAATGAGTTGAAATAAAGCTACGCCTTTTCAACGTGATAAAAATATAATTAGTGTAATTATTATTAGAAAATAAAGAAGAAATATAATTTACATTAATTAATGCTGGGAGAGAAACTACAAGTCTCCCCAATTGCCACAACATAACCCCAAGGCCAAGCATCTTAGGAGTTTATCGGAGCTCAATGACATATAAGAGAGGAGACATACTTCAGAGCAATCTTTTGGGCTGAGAGCGCTACTTACTCTTAATTGCATTTGGAGTCCACTTAAGTTATGCATAATTTAGTCATGAAATCTTACCTCCAATTTTTATACATACATTATAAGTGCTATTTAGAAATTGATCTCAATTTTTACTTTATAAATGCCTCATCTATAAAATCTATGTTTGTAATTTCATTAAAAAAAAGATCTAGGAAAGATTTGTTTGAATAAAAAACGTATTAGAACAGGTTTATTCATTTTGATAAATAGTATCAGGAAATTTTAGAGTTAAGAATTTTTGCTTACAATAAATAAGAATACTAGTCACATTTCCGTTAAACCCACATAAGTCTGAAACAAAAGATCTCCACCTGACACAATTTTTGCCTTTAGTTTTTTCCAAGTATTTTCTCTTTGTCAATAGCCTTTTCCCATGTGATTTAGGACCTGCCAGATTTTCTTTATCCCTAAGGAGAGCCGGTGAACTAATTTTTTTGGGGGTTCTTCTTAAGATGGATCCAATCTATTTATATTTTCTTTTTTAATTATTTCTACAACTAGGGTGTTTTTTTAAATTTATTTTCATCACATCTTCTTATTTGTAATTCTTTCGAGCCAAAAATCTGTAGAATTATCCAGTTGTTTATAAATCTCTGTAATTTACCAGTGACAGTTTTCATGATCTTCAATTGTTTACTAACATTTGACTAAAAAAATGCTTAATTTTTTCCATAATGTGTGAAGTTTCCCAAAAAAACCTTTAGCTTTTCTTAGCCTTTATTCTACATTTTCATGTGTAACACCTCTTTTTGAAACTACATTGCCAAGGTAACCTGCTCTTATATCGCCATTAACAATAGTCACTGCCTGATTTCAATAGTTGTCTTATCTTTTCTTACAGTAAATAAAATTCTATTCACTGTGGAAAACCACAAAAGCTACTGTTTAATTTAACTACTTTAATTGATCATCATGAGTGGACAGATAATATGCGATTATTAGTCCACTAATGATGATAACTGATATCCATCCATCACTAATGATGATAATTTACGATTATCAGTCTAGGGAAAAGAATTTCTAAGTTGAGGCAGGCTGGTAGACATCTTTAGATATAATAAAAGTTTTATAAACTTTGATGCTGGAGACGTTGGGCCCTACCTTGGAATGAGTAGAATTGGGTGCTGTTGGAACACCAAGAGAATGTGCATGGAAAAATGGATCTTGGGTCGAAGTTTCAAACTAATTATCGACTTTATTGAGATTTGTCGATATTCCTCTAGGCAGAGTCCCCTCTAGGAGTTCCGGCCTACACTTCCTTACAATACTATAACTATACACTCAAAACCTAGTCACCATTCAACCAAACTCTCTTTCATTCCTTTTTATGGCGATATTCTCCCAAATGAAAATTATTATTAAACATTATTTTTAACATTAGTTTATACATTATTAGAAAATAATAAGTCATATCATTTTAACCTATGTTCACTATCAAAGTAACATTTTAAGACACATTATAGCTTCCTAATTTTTAACTTAATCAGATTATAAATTTAATCAACTTAAACTTAATAAACTTGAATAAAGAATAAAAACGAGTTTTTCTTCACACTTGCCAAATACAAAAGATAAAAAAAAAAACAAAAAAAAAAACTGTTTTTTAGTCAGATTTAGGACAATCGCTCTTTCAATGACACTTTTACTTTCCATATCATATCTTTCGTACATGGCATCTCCTAGAAAATTTTAAATTAAACTGGGACTCTTTCTTGGATTTCTCTGCTCAACGTTTTGTTTTTATCTGTAAGTACATAAAATTACTTAGATATTTTGGTAATAAAATTACTTTTAATTACCAACTTTGCCAGCCCTATGCGTGGGTAAAATGTGAAGGAAAATATGTTATTGTTTTTCATTTAAGTTTAGAATCAAATTAAGTTTTAAAATTAGTAAGATATCATGTGTTTTAAAACATTACTTTGATAGCAAACATAGCTTAATAATAATGTGATTAATTATTTTCTAATAGTGCATAAACTAATGTTAAAAATAATGTTTAATAATAATTTAATGTTTAATTTTAATTTGGGAGAATATCACCATAACAAGGAATGAAAGAGAATTAGGTTGAATGGTGACTAGGATTTGAGTGTACAGTATAATATTGCAAGGAAGTAAAGGCCAAAACTCCTAGAGGGGACTCTGCCTAGAGGAACCTCAATATATCTCAAACTTCGACCCAAGATCCATTTTTCCACGCATATTCTCTCGGCTTTCCAACAGTAATGAATTAGATCAAGGCTCTCCCAGGACCGTAGTGCAATAGTGTAACATATTTTAGAAAATTAAAAGTAACATCTTTTATTTTTATAATTAGGATTTGTATGTAACTTTTTAACATACTTTAAGTTAATTCAGACTCTCATTAAAATTAAACAACAATGTCCAAGCTAATCATCCCAAATTAATGAGTTCTAATTATCCCTAATTAGCCTTGAAATATACTTAAATTAATACAGACTTTTACTAATCTGGACAACTAGGTCCCCTAATTAACCTAAATTAAGTAACCCTAATTACCTCTATATAAAAAATGTGTTACTTTATTTAATTTTTTAAGAAATAAATGATGTTAAGGAAATAATTTGGTACTGTGTATATTATAATTCATAATCCCTTTCATAAATAATAGACCAATGACAAAACTTTCTAGCTTGAATAAACTAACAACTAAAGGAGGTCAAAGCAATTGATATAAAATGTTTGACACAATAGTTTGACAGTAAACTGAAGTTACAGTTAAGAGTTTCATTCACTATATTGTGTGTATAGTTGAGATACTAAAGACTAGTATACGCATGCCGTAGTTGAAGGATTCACATTTGACACAGATATTTCTTTTTAATAGCTTAGTCCATGTAGTAATGTTTGTCAAGTGCCAGAGTCCTCGTTGATCCAGCTTCAACTAAAGCTTCCTGAATTATTTACTATTACACAAATCACTCAACCGAAACTACCTCTTTATACATCTCTACCAACTGTATTTCCTAATACTAACACTTCAATTTACTTTGCCATTATATAAAAACACAATACTCTTTTACTTAGTATTATACAGTAAAACTGAAATGTCACTAAATAAAAACATAAAATAGAGCACTGAATTAAGACCAGACAATTCGAAGCAGCCTATTATTAAGATTTTTTAAATTATTATTGAACAATTAATAATAAATAAATAGTATCCAATAGGTGTTAACAGTGCCACTTCAAAAAAAAATTCTTTAGAGGTTCACATTATAAAACCTATAATTTTTATTTAAAAGGCAATAATTAATGTTTATAAATCCGCACTATTCAAAAGTCACATAACAAAATATCACCAACTTCAGCCCACTTCAGATGTATAAAGACACAAACCTTGAAGAGTTCTCATTTTGATAAAATTAGAATAGAGTTACTACAATAAATATTATTATTTTTATTTTTCACAGTTTCTTTCAACTAAAATTAGGTTACTGCAGGACTGGGGAAACAGTAACTTTAAACATCTAAGCATCTTTCTAAAGGTGAGACTTTTCCAAACATATAAATGTGAAACATGTATCACCTCTCTAAGATTCAATCCATCATAAGATGTTTTTAGTGTTTGGACTTTAGTTTAAGGTAAGTTCTGTGTACACTGACCACTTATAATTATGTATTAACTACTTGCAGAGGAACTTGCTTTTTTCAAAGGTAAATAAAATAGTCTGCCAATCAGTGAAGTACATAGCTTCCTCGCATCCTATTACACATTTAATTGATGATATGCTTTTACAACCCAATAATGTCTAATTTATTTAACTGTTTCCCCCATTTTTTTTAAATCTGTCAAAATTGTTTTGATTTTTTACATGAAATAAAGTACCAATTTAGCTAAAGTTAAAAAGCGCAGATGGTTTCTACTAAGTGCAAGCTACTTCCGACATATCCTCCAAATTTCACAAAAATCAAATGAGTATTCATGAAGATATAGGTGTAAATAAATGTATGTTTGTGCGCATGTTGAAGAGAAAAACATGGGAGCAGATGGTTGAAACTTTTACAGGACCACCAATGGGTTAATTATAACCTACCATCCAAATTTCATTAAAATCGGACGAGTAGTTTTTAAGATATGTTGGTTCGCAAAAATTAAGCGACAGACAGACATGAAACCAAAAATGTTCCCTGATGTCTGAAACGGATTCTGATCTATACTGTTCAGCATACTCATTACAAATTTTGTTCTCCAAGGCTTCGAGGGTTGTGAGACAGTTGTTGTACCTTTGAAATGAGCAAGTTTCACTGCTGCACTATGAAAGTATTATATTTTTAGAATTAAATTATGAATAATAATAAATAATTCAATTACTAAAAAAGAGTTTGTTCCACAGAATTTCAGTGAAAACAAATAATTTTATAGAACTCTATATTGGAGTTTACTTACAGTAAACGTATCACTATAAGCATCACTTAAATGTGAAATTAATGGCAATGTATATCCAGAGATTTAGTCACTAATATTCGAATTATTAGGAAAGCATATAAAAAGGCTTATAAATAAAACACACTGCTGGGTTTTAAACACATATCACAGGATCCGTGTTCTAATCTTGGGGGCAGGGTGCTATTTTTAAAATATATTTATAATAACATTACTTTTATTATATAGAATTATCTAAGCATTTTATAATGAAAAGAATTGTTTAAAATTAAAAATAGTTAACAACTTTGAACTTTGAAAAGCCATTTTAGAACTGATTCGATTATTATTAATCAAATTTAAATTATATTGAGGTCAAGAAAGAATGTCCTATTATTTTGATAAAATGTTACAATTACATTTTCCTATTCTTAGAGTAGGAATTTATATAAGCTTGTATTGCTAGAAGTTAAATATATATTTTTTTTTTTTCTGGATAGCATTAATGACACACGAATCAGGACCAACAGGAAAATCCCAGTAAGGGGAAAGCGGCAACCGCATTATCTCAAATACCTAAATTTGATAACAAATGCTTCCTAAATTCGGTCCTTAACCTGCTTAAAAGAAATAAAAATAGAATTCAATATTAACAAAATCAATTTTATTATTTAAAGTTAAAGAGGATATTTTGATTTTTCCATGAACTATTCAAATAGATTAGAACATAATATTATTGAGAATAATAGTCCAGAGATGAAAAGTTAAAATATTTATTAAATTAAAGGTTTTACAAAGGAGATCTATACTATTGTCAGTAATAATAATTAATGTTCAATCAAATTGAAATAATCAATTTTGTAAAAAATATTGTACCAATCAATCAAGTTGAATCACTAAAAATTAAATTTTTATATCCAACCTAAGCGCAAGAATGCTTATTTTATTTCTTCTTCTACTACTGCTAATTTATATATTAATTTGATATTTTCTTATATAAAAAAAAATATTTGAGGCTCATTGAATCTAAAGAAAAGCAATTATTGAAAGTCTAAGAAAATTAATAAAACTTATTAAATTTGATAACTTATTATGTGTATTTATTTTCAACAACATATTTAATTACAGGAATAGAATGTAAAATAGAAAATGGAAATCTAAAGTCAAAACAGAACAACAAAAGTTCTCTCTTTATAAGACACTAGCTGGGTACCCGTGCTTCGCTACGGAGTGTTATTATAATTAGATAAGTTTATAAACAACCATAATAAACATATAAATTATTTTTCTATGCAAGAATATCTAGATTCTATCTCTCCCAGCTATTTCTATATCCCCTCCTCTCCTCTTTGATAAGCTAATTACAAATATCCTAAATTCGCCCCCCCCCCCCCCTAAATTAAAATATGACTAAACTGTACATAAAAACAATTACTGTACTCTTAAAGAGCTTTTGCATCATGAAGGGTATTCATTACATTGACCCCGTATTCATTACTTGTACCATACCTCTGTGTACCAAACTTAAATTTCGAAAATTCATGTAAGCTGTAATTTTCCCCTTGCTTTGAAGGACAAGTGGGCAAATTTTTATTGACATCGAACTAAAACTGTAGATTTGTATAAAGAACATACTCACACATACGTTGATTTTTATATATATAGCTATAAATTTCCATTTTACCCCCTCCTAAATAAAATTGTACATAACAACAATTACTTTTCTCTTAAAGTACTTTTCAACGATATGCATCATATGAAGGGAATCCATTACTTTGACACTTTTACACCGTTCCCCTTTGTACCAAAATTTAAATTACGTTGACTTTTAGATATATTTTTCCATTTACCCCCTAAATGCACGTAAAAACAATTATTGTACTCTTAAAGAGCTTTTCAACACTATGCATCGTGAAGGGATTTCAACTTTGACATTTGTACCCCGTACCCCTGTGTACCAAAACTTAAATTTCGAACATTTATGTAGACAGAGCCCCTTGCTTTGAAGGTCAAGTGAGTAAATTTTTATCGAGATTGGACTAAAACTGTAGATTTGTATAAAGAACAAATAAGATATAGCTATATTTTTCTATTTTACCCCCCTCCTAAATGAAAATATGACAAAAGTGTACATAACAACAATTACTGTACCCTTAAAGAGCTTTTCAACGATATGCATCATGAAGGGTATTCATTACTATGACCCCGTATCTATTACTTGTACCCCGTACCCCTGTGTACCAAAACTGAAATTTTGAAAATTCACGTAGACCTTGATTGTTTCCTTGCTTTGAAGGTCAAGTGTGCAAATTTTCATCGAGATCGGACTAAAACTGTAGATTTGTATAAAGAACAAACACACACACACACACACGTTGACTTTTATATATATAGATTTACCTAATGATAATAAACCTTTTGGATAAAATTACTGGGTGTCCCAAAAAAAAAAAAATGTTTCAAAGAGCTATATTTCTTCAAGTATACAAGCATATACTTGTACAAAAAAGGTACATTCAAATATTTCTCCCATTGTATATAAATGTGAGGGAGTTAGTTGTAGGGAGGTGTTTGTTGTGAGTTTGTTGGAGGGAGTTAGTAGTTGCTAACTTCATCTTAATTGTATATAAATGTTCTCAAGGTGGTAAATTCCAATTCCTCCCACTCACTAGTGGCGCTATTAAAAGCAGAAGTTATCTTCAACTTCATTTTGTCCACAGTTGCAGGTATTAGTAGTTTGAAAACCAATACTTTAATTTAATGTATCCCCAAAGAAAAAAGTCACATGGGGTATGGGGATCTTGGAGAGTAATATTGGAGTGACAATTTTTCTTTTCCCAAATCTTCCGTTGGGGGATAGGTCTTATTTAAACTGCAAAAACGTCCAATCTAAACGGCTCGCTGTTACCTTCTTGATAAGCTCTAGCAGGACCTACTGGTAGTAAAATTAAACTAGTCTCAAACGCATGAACTTCAGCTCTTTGAAACAAGTCTCCTTTGTCTCAGAATCTAGGAATTTAGCAGGGAAAGAGGGATATTTTAGCGTTTTATAAGGGGTTTAAAATTAGTTTTTTTAGCCATTCTGACAAAGTGATCCCTTTAAACTAATTTATTTAATTTTAATGGTTTTTACTTTACCTCATGCGCTGATCAAACTTTTATTATACTTTCATTTTTTTTTGTTTCATTATCCGACTAAACCGACTTCATAAATTAATGAAATTCTCTAACCTGATTATTAAAAACATATGACTATAATAAAAGAAACACAATGGTAAATTGATTCCATTAAAATTTATGTTCCTTTAAAAAAAAAAAAAAAAAAAAAAAATCAAATAGCAATGATTTACCGCTTAGAATAGAGAAAAGAAAAAAAAAGTGAAACAATAAAAGCAAAATAAATCTCTCGTAATCAACTAAGATTTATTCTATTTTACAGAAAATATTACACAAGAAAGAGAGAAAACTAGGACAGAAATATTATTCTCATTTATTTCTATTTGGTCTTCCCACGAGAGAAAAAATGATTTTAAAAAACAGTCAAGCAGAGGATAAAAACAAAAGCTTTGTTTTTATTTTTCATTTGACTATTTTTTTTTACAATACAAAATTATTTATATTCTAAAACTTAAATCCAGTTAGATATTTTATAGTTTACCTGCATTCATCTATTACTCACAGATATAAAGAGCAACATGAACTAAATATATAAACAAATACTTATTCTTCAAAATCATGTCAAAGAAATTAAGGTAACTCACTTATAAGAAAATATTAAATAATATATTGAAAACAAAGTGTTTATACAAATAATTTATGAATAAAGAGATAGTACACAGGCCACCATAAGAAGTGAGTCGCTGATTGATAAAGTTTTCTTACCTTATGGAATCGCTTATTTATGCCTTGTCCACCGATGAATTGGGTATATGGCAACTGGGCGCTGGGCCATTTCTTATTTGTTGACATGCCAAACTTGCCCTTCTGCGGGAACATTGAAAAGAGATAGATAAAGTTTTGGTTTTCACAGGATCGTTTAATTAAAGTATTTAAAGAACAGTGGTAAAGGTGGCCACCGATAAGAGTGGGCCGTTTGGGGTGTCCACCGCCCCAAACATATCGCTTTGCGGGGGACGTTGAAAAGAAAACGGCCCACTCTTATCGGTGGCCACCTTTACCACTGTTTTTTAAATACTTTAATTAAACGATCCTGTGAAAACCAAAACTTTATCTATATCTTTTCAATGTTCCCGCAGAAGGGCAAGTTTGGCATGTCAACAAAAAAGAAATGGCCCAGCGCCCAGTTGCCATATACCCAATTCATCGGTGGACAAGACATAAATAGGCGATTCCATAAGGTAAGAAAACTTTATCAATCAGCGACTCACTTCTTATGGTGGCCTGTGTACTAAGAGGAAAATTACTTCAATTTATTGTCAAAAACCAATTATAGGTAACCAATATATAATTCAGACCATTCTGCATTACACAATAATTATTGTGTATTTGACAATTCACGGATCAATTTTTCTCACTAAGTTTCATTATGTAAAATGTATAATAGTTTAATATCATAATAGTTTATTTATTCTAACTATATACTTCCACTTCAGACAAGTATTTGTAATCAAGGTTTGATAATCACATTATGTAATTGTCAAAAACTACATTGTCTAAACTAGGATTACAATTTATTAGAGTTAATTCTGACAGCGATGGAAAATATAAAAAATTGGGGATGACCATTGAGATTACAAGATTTTGACATCTAAAAAGTCGGGCCATCTAGTCAAAAAAGTCTGGTGAAGAAGCGTGGCCCCCAGATAACCCTAGTCTAGTGGCTTAGTGGCTTTATTTTTACCCTCACACAGATTGTCCACCTGAGCTGCCAAAATTAACTCTAATTGTAATCGTACTATAATGTTTCAATATTGACTGGTTAAGACCAACTAAGACCTGTATTTTCAATTTAAAATTACACAAAGTTTAATTTAAAGTGGTTTAACTTTAATCTTAAGTTTAAATTCGACTTGATATATTTAAATTCATATATTTAGTAATTTTGGTTTAAACTCAAAACTAAAAATAAGTAGATGCACTGACAAACAAATATTATTATTAAATTTATCTTTTTCTTGATTACTAGCTGAATAGTAAATAATAATAACCCTGGAAAGGCGTAACAATAAAGAAAACATTCAAACCAGAGGAAAAAATGTATGTTAGTTTGTCGAAGAATTTAAGTGAGGAGTGATTGAAAGAGGTATTGTTTGGTTCTGCAGGGTCCGGCAGCCAATCCTGACAGTTTTTGCTCAATATATACCAAAAAAATGCATTATGAAGCAAAAAATAATATCACTTAAATGACAACCACCATTTTCCCTGCACTGGGATTGCGAGAAATAGCATGCATTTTTCTCTGAATATTCTCTCACAGTTCAGCAGTTTGAGGCTTGTCAAGATAAATATTTCCCTTAAGATAACCCCATACATAAAATCACAAGGGGAGAGATCTGGAGAACGTGCCGGCCAAGGAATGTCACCTCGTAAGATTAACTTACCAGGTAATCATCTTCTTAGATGTCCATAGATGCATGCAAAGTGTGCACAGTTGCCTCAGTTCTGAAACCAACCCTCTATCACAGCTGACTTACAAACTGCTGATGTTTACCCTTTCACTGTGATGAGTAAATGAAGCCCAAAAACAGACATTTTTATTATTAACATAGTTGTTACTGTGAGATAATTTGACATAAGATAACATTTAGAGAGGAATTCATGCGATCCCTCATCAAAACTTGGAGAAGAGAGATGACAAACTTCGCCAACTGACTCGAGCAGAGCAGGAACATGGAGGAAGTAATTTAAGAGGTAATTTTTGCTTCATAATGATTTGTTTTGAACGTTATTGGTAAATTTCCATTATTCCTCTTTTAAATAAAAAATACCTCAAAAATTCATTATGGTAGCCCGTTTCAAAAACCATCAAGTTTGTTCACCAGACCCTGTATTTTTATTCTAGTTATTATGCAATTTTCGATTGTGAATATAATAATGTTTGCATATATTTTTAAATCCTAAACCTAACAAAAAAAACCTTTTGTTTTCTAAATTAAAATTGTTCCCTCGTTATTGTTCTTCTCATATGACACTAACAAATGTGCCTTTTCGTGAGTGTCAATTTAATTTTCCTATTCTGTTTTTGTTAATTTATACATTTGTTTCATTCCTAGAATTAAAAATTATCAAGCCTACATTGTAAGAGTAATATAAAAGGTTCTCTCTTGTATTAAGTCCATTTTGTCAAACATTCATGTTCAAAAATACAACGATCAATTACTTTAAAAACAAAAATCAAAGTTAAACGAACAACATACATAATGGAAATAGAGTTACAATAAAATTTGAAGATATATTGTGTTAGTTGAATAATACCAATAGAATAAGTTAATAAATACCTATGAGTTGTTACTAGTGGCTGAGTTCATTTAGAGTAAGTGGAGATTAGAGTTACAAGTTACAGAGAGTAACCAGAGAGGAGGAAAGTGAAAGGAATCCAACTTGAAGGCGGGTCAGGGTTACATTTTGAACTTAGGAATGATCCAGGCAATCTATAGTCTCAATTACACCCATATCTAATAATCTAGTTCTACCTTTAGTAAAACCAGGGTATCAATTTAAGATAATAGTTTAAAATAAGTTAATATGTTTCAGTGGCGTAGCTAGACCATTGGGGGCCCCTCGCAAGACATTTTTGGGGGCCCCTCGCCAAAGAAAATCGATTAGCAAAAAAAAAAAACCTCTTACGTTCAGGAAGGGGCCCCCCTCGACTTGGTACATGGATAGTAATTCCAGTTATTTCTGGATTTGGGGGCCCCCTGGCACTAGGGGCCCCCCCGCAATGCGGTCCCGCGCGGGCCCATAGTTATGCCACTGATATGTTTGTCTAGTAGGCTTATATTTTACGTAAATTTTGATAAAATGTACTATAATAATTAAATTTAACCACCAAAATCAGTTCAACTAAATAATTAGAAAACACTGGAAAAAATTAGAAAAATTTAGCACAAGTAATGTCTCAGAGATTTCTTTACCATTTCAAATAGGATTTTGTCTGCTAGTTTAAATAACTTTTTAAAAAAATGTAAAACAACATTGCTTTTTTAGAAACAATCTAAAAAGAGAATAGGACCAATAACAATATTATGTCTATGCTAAAGTTTATTTAATTTAAGTTACCTTCTACCAAGCACTTAAGTGGATTAATTATTACTATTAGTAATTATAAGTATTATATTAGACTAGCATTCACCCCACGCGGAGCCCGGGGCTCATGCTATATATTAGTGGTTAGGTTACCTCTAATCATGTAGGCCTAGCAATTAAATGAAATGCCTAAATTGTTTTGTTTCCAAAGCCTTCTAGAAATAGAATCAGGACTATATTATACATAATTCATTCCATTACAAAGAATATAATACTCTCCAAATCGTAGATTGGATTCTATTCATGTACGAGAAAAAAATGTATGTAAAAAAATAGCTAATCGAAACTAAGTAATATAATAATAAATAACAATTCTAAAAAAAAGATATAATAAATGAGAAAATAAATGTAGTCAAAACTAATTAGACTGGGAAGTCATTGAACAATCATCAACCATTGGTGCATTAATTCAATTACCAGTCTCTTCTCTCAATATGACAGTTGCACCAGTAAATATTTAATAACTCTAGTTCTAGGACAAATTAATCAAATAATAAATACTCAATTTAAAGGTGTAAGCATCCTAATCAAATCAGAAATTATTCGGTCAACAATCGCGGATTTGGGATTTTTCCAGTCGGTTTGGGCCAATTTCAGACCAAACACAAAAAACCGCAAGTCTCTTGGTGATCTAGAAGTATCAGATTAGCGAGTCTGTGGGTTTTGGCTATGGTTGGTCAACCTATTTATTTATTTTTTATTTATTTATTTTTTTTTTATAAAATTGTTAATAACTTTGGTTCTACTCTATATTTCTCTACTCTAGGTTTCTCCATATTTTTTGATGCAACCAAGCCTACAACATGTGCAACATGTTTGCGCTCACCTCTGAAAAAAAACTCTAACCACCTCTTATCGATTTCGTTTTGCCAGATTTGAGCTTATAAAGTTGGACTGGTGGCGCAGACATACACACATTCATACACGAAAAAAGTTAAGGCCGGATTCAGTTTTCGGAATGTATGAAATGAAAAAGTATCCAACAAATTTTCAATTCTGACCAATGTGCAGACAAAACTTTGATTTTATATATATAGGTTAGTTTGGGTAGGGATTACATACAAATTTAATTATTCTTAAAATAACCATTCTGAGTTAGCAATAACTGTCTAGATTATATATTTTCAAAATCAAATTCTTTTTATCTTCCTACACTATTATATTATTGTTTATGATAAATGGAAAATGTGAATGGACAGGGAAAAGATAAATATTTTTCTGTTTAGTTTGAGAATAAACAATGTAAGGTAGCTAAAGCCGGTCTAGAGTTCTAAAAATATTAATAATTCCTTATGATTAATATTGATTTCGGCAAAAAGAATTTTTGAGAAGGTAGTATTACTTTTGAATAAAAATATATCTTATTTTCCCTATGTAATACAATGTAGTTGATAAAAGTTAAATGTATGAGGACAGGCAATATACATATCCTTAAAATAAGAATAAATAAGAAAGGACAGGAAATTGACAAATAAAATTCTTTGTAACCATCGCGATTGCTCAAAATATCTGGTTTAATAGGAGAAAAACTTTGTATTTAAGTAGATCAATTTGTTCTTGATATAGTATTTGAAATGGATATGGAACTCAAGGATAAGAGGATCAAATATTTTATTCTTGGAATGTTAAATATATACATATTCCACTAGGATTGAATGACAGGGAGAGATAACATACCTATGCATGGTAATAATTTTCTTTTATAATATAATTGTTCTATAAAAAACATTTTACATTTAAATATTAAATTCTATAACAATCCCTAACATCTAAATGAAATTGTATATTCTTCCAATTATAAATGTAAAAAGTTATGGTCCGTTAGATTCAAAGGTTTTTCCATTTAACAGCAATGACACATACACTATTCTAAAAAGATATGCATGAAACAATACCTAATTGTTGGACTTACGCTATAGGTAAGCATAGTGCTCTAGGCTCTGGCATAGAGATAAAAAGTACTTCATACATTTTAATTTACTTTCCAATAAAGGAAAAATAAAGGGGGCATTTGGTGAAATTGACTGTATCATAATGTTTAACTCCATTTGTAGATAGACTGTACAGTTAAGCTACCTACTAGTTTAGAGGATAATTGAAAAGAAAACCTAACAACTATGACAAGATGAAAAGTCTAAAAGAAAGTAAAGTCAATTCAAAATTATAAAATTCATAACTAAGTAGCTGTTTCAAACAAAAATGTGTAGGTTATAATACTTTCCTATAAACATAGTGTATATATTAAGTAAAGATTAAGTATTGTGTTAACTTTAAAATGTTTCAACATTTTACTTATTTTTGACCAATACATTTTCATTCATGGTGTAACCCCGTGGCTCAAAAATCCCTGGGTTACCAAAATTTTCTTGCCAGACAAGCACTCCCCACGAGGTTGGGACTCCCGGGCACCTCCGGCAACGTTACCACGGAGCGCGCCCCGGCAACGTTACCGCGAAGTTATAGGCTGTGTGCCAAAAATTCTTTCAAGTTTTAAGTCAGGCTGTGTGTCGAAAATTCTTTCAAAAATTTAAGTCAGGCTGTGTGCCAAAAATTCTTTTAAGTTTTAAGTCCGGCTGTGTGCCAAAAATTTGCGGTAGAGTACTTTCCTGGTTTTTAAGTCATGAAGCTTTTGCGAAAACGTGGTGTGCCGAGAACATAACGCGGGTGCTGTGGAGGAGGTTCCACCAAAGGATTACCCAAACAGGATTATGGATATCATCAAACTGAGAGTACCATTTCATTTTGCGGCCTTGTTTTGTAGACTTATCAGTTATACTACAGGAGAATCCCTTTCCGTAAGGTTAATGCTTAGTCTAAAAAGAGAATTAAGTCACTGCCTACCCTAGAAAAAAAGTGTGAGGGCTCCGTAGGGTTTTTGATATTATAGTTCGTCCCTGCACGTTAGGGGAGCCTAGGTAAAGACTTTTGTTTTTGGGACGACCACGTCCACTAAAAATTAATTGGTAGTTTGTCATTTCTCAGCCCTAGCTCCTCCATTCCAGGGAAGTTAGTTCGTCAATTTGTACACGTCCGTCACGGCCCGCTACCAAAAAACGAGTGGCGTATTACAATGATATGATTGAAACTTATTATCTAAAGTGTCATTTGTAATTTTCTACATTTTATTCAATAAAGATCCCTGCAACCTGTCATGTTGCAAACAATGTTGTAGGTCAGTGGACAAGTTAAAGCTACAACTTCATTTTGCACTCGCAGTTGAAATTGATGCAGTAAAATCAAAAATTATAGATTCTTTGTGGTAGGAGCCTAATGTTGGCAAACCATGTTGTGCTGTCTTTAGTGGAGTTGACAACTAATTGCTGGCATATTAGTACATAATAGCTTAATTGAATACACAATAAACTAGATCCTTTCATAATGACTTCTGTAGCAAACATGTTGGCAACAAATTTGCAAGTCTGTGGAGAGGCAAAAGTTGCAAAATATAATTATTTGTTTTTAATAAGAAAAATATAATTATTTGTTTTTAATAAGAAAAATATAATTATTTGTTATTAATAAGAAAAATATAATTATTTGTTTTTAATAAGAAAAATATAATTCTTTTGTACATACCCTGTTGAATCTCTTTGCTTGGAAGATGTGTCCATTAATCCTATAAAGTTTTCTCCATCTTCTAGCTCCTCTCCTGTATATACTTCCTAGAATCAAACCCGTCATACAGGTCATCATGTACATATACTTTGTTCAATTCACACTAATTCACACAATACACATAAACTGTTAAACTAAATCTTGTTTAAAAGTACATCCAAAAATATATTAATTTTCATTAAATTTTGATTCTCTATAGAGTTCATGATGTCTGAACTGATAATAAGAATTAATATTAAAATAAATTCCATTAATCCAACATATTTTTCAGAGAAATAATATTAATTGCACTGGTTCACCTTAAAAAAAAGAGCAAACAAATTAGTAATATTATTATTCCATCTATAACAATAACACATGTAGTCAATGTGGATTTTTTTAAAAACAAACTAACAATAAAAACACTTAATTCCACTGGATGAAGTGCAACATAAATAAAAACTGGTTGTTCACACAAACACAACACTTATGCTTCAATAAAACAATAAAATAACATAAATAAAGGGATTTCACATTTAATAGCTTTTAGTTAATTAAATGATAGGATAATTAAAAAATGTTCAATATTGGAAATGAATAATCAAGAAAATCTTACTGATGTAAATTAATTTAACAAAAAGAACCGAAAATGATTTACTAAGAAAAAGAAAATATTATGTTTGTCAAAAAAAGCAATATTATTTTTGTTATATTTAAGTATGGATTAACGATAATAGTGTAGAATTGGCCTCTACTAATTATCCGGATGAAATTTCTGATTTAAGAAAAAAAACACCTTTTACATAGTACGTTTCTAACATTAAATATTGTGTTAAAGCTTTGTAGAATCCATTCATGGAAAACAACTGATAGATTTCTCTGTCTCTAACAGAGATAAAACAACAAAACTAAGACAAAAACAAAATTAAGAGCAATGATACCCCTCTCTAGTCCAAAGTATAATAATTTGATAACTGACTACATCATAACAAACTGTTATACAAGATAAAGTTTATCTATAAAACAATTATTATTAAAAACAAAATGCACAATATAATACAATGAGTAGTTCTGAAGGAAAGAGTGAAACAAATCAATAAGATAATAGAGATATAAAAATAATAAAACTTGGTTATTAATTCCTTGATTATTATTTCCATTTAATAACAAATGGTGATTTATCTACTTTTATAATATTTAAGGGGATAATTTGGGAGAAACGTTATCTAAATTAGGATTAGGTTTATATACAAACATAATTATATCCCAGGTTTGTATATTATAGAGGTCTTCTAAACACAAAATCCATCCCTCCTTTTAGATCAGAGTGCTTTTTAGTTTTTCCAAAATATTTGAGAGCCGGAAGAATGAATTCCTTTACGTCCCTCCACATGTGTAAATTCAGATTTGAGACACCTCAATTTATAGGAGGTTAGAAAAAATAGTGTACAGCCACCCTATATAAATTCTTATGACAATAATGGTTATTAAAAAGAAAATAAAATTAAGGAATTAAGATGTGTAATAGAGATTTTGATGATATTTTACTTTTGACATTGTGGTTGGTGGTAAACATATTAAGTGGAGATTGAAGTTTTTATAGATCAAAGCTAAGAAATTGTGTAGGATAAACTTAAGTCAAAAAATAGAAATAAAATCGACATTACCTAATTTAACGAGAAAAATGATCAAGAATCAGTCAAATGAATATAAGTCTTCTCTTAACACATAACAAGATGCAATCTTCTAGTCAGGCTTCTTGAGAATTGCAAAAGTAATCTAAATACCATTTAATCCAAACTATTCAAGAATGAAAAACTACGAGGAACAATTTGACTACTGATCTATATTTTACTGTTACACACTACAATAATTGTTTCTTGTAGGCACCACTCTTTTGCAGGAGTGTATGAACATTTATTATAGTTCTAAATATTTATGGTATATTTATTATGTTTATGTAATTAATTATCTTTTCTTTTTTTTTTTTTGCTTTCTTTCAAGAAAAAAATGTGAGAATGTGATAGCATTTATTAACATTAATATATTTTAAAATTTGGGGAATACAATTTGACTATCTTCGCCCTGCTAACTAATTATGTGTACATTTGTTCAATGATATTTTTAATTAGCATAATAACAAAACAACTAACTAGGCATCGCATGGCTCTATCATTTGAAGTTACTGACAGACAGACAGACAAGATGCATATTTTGTTGAATTTAAAGAAGCTCGCTTACGCTGCCTTCAATTATTATTGAATGCAATTTTTGTAAAATTGTTACCCTCTATAAGATGATCAGCTGATTAGATTTTCAACATGATTCATTAATAATTAAACTTTTGTTTAAATGATTCTTCTTTTTAGAATGATAAGTTGAGGACTATTTACCAGATTTTAATAATAATTGGTAATGTTTAACTATATACATTATCCTTAACTATATAGATTATCGATATAGTTAACTACTATATACATTATCCTTAACTATATAGATTACCCTTTGATAAAGATCTTTTTGTTTAAGTATAAATAAGTCTTAGTGAGTAAAACAACAGCTTGGTAGATGAGTAGAAGTTTGATACTCCTTTCCACACGGCTTACAAATCAAGCCAAGGAGCTGCTAGCAATGTCTAACTAAAATTAATAATTTTACTATAAGGTTATATGAAAAATAAATGTATATTTCAACATACCTTTATATTTCAACACACAAAGAAGAAAGTACATATATAATGTTATAAACCTACTCTATTTTATGTCAACAAATAAAACAAAAATAAATAAATAAAATGAAGTAAAAACCTTTTATTTTATTTTTTAAAAATTGATTTTAGTTTGTTAGAGGAGGGAATTATTGAGGAGGAAGAAGAAGGTTGCATAAAGGTTATATATAGTAGTAAACTAAGGCTGTATATATAGTGTTTTAGTAGGTAAAGTTTTCCCTACCACCCTACGCCTTCAAACCTCAACCCACGGACTAGAGGCAGTCAGAAAGCCTAAAGGCCAGTTTGCCTCTATTCTCACACCTACAGCTAGAGGCTGAGTCCTCTAAGGTAGATTTATGACTCTTAGTGGAACTCATGAATAATAGCTGAATATACTACAGAACTCCTACATACATTTCATTTTCACAAAAAGCTAGAAACTAAATAAGATTCATACCTTGTAGAAAAGCAGAAGAAAATACTTTTAGATAAGTGGGAGTTTTGTTTTTCTTAGCAAAAGAATGCAAAATTGGATCCAATAATTCTTTTAAATGCTAGGAGAAGCACACAATAACATTCTTGAATAGTTTGATATAACATTTATATGTCAATATAACTTTCTGATGTAAATCTATCCTACGGTTAATCAATTGATAAACCTAGATTTGAAACTTAAGTTTAACACTCAATATAAACAAAATATTGTAACTCAATAATATTTATGATGCATTTTTTTTTTTTTGGCAAATTATGAAGTTAGTTTTAAACCCTCAATGTCATTTGTAAGCATTAAATATTTGGCACATATTAAAATTATAGTAAATATTTCTTTTGTCAATTGGTGATTGTAATAAATTAATTTAAATAAAAAAGTCTTTTGTAAAACAAGAATTCACCAGTGTTTAGCAGGAGGATGAAAGTAAATTTTTGAATGGAAGTTAAACTACAAATGAAAATTCACGTCTGGTTGAAATTATTTGAAAACTTCACCTCTTTTTTACTGTTTTTATTAGCTTGCTTTCTTGTTTGTTTGTCCAGTACAAATCTTGCAATCGATTTTTAACTAACTTCCCGAGTAGCTAGACATTTAAAACTTTTAGAATAGCTCAGAACACGATGACAATATATTATTTTAATGCTTTTAGCCATCTTTCAGCAGAATTTAATTCATTTTCAGCAAATTTTGCTGTATGGATAGTTAGTTTGGAAAAAATCCGCAAGTTATATTATTTGTTTTGACATATCCCATATTTATACGATCTTCATTTTGACGGGTTTCAAATTTATGATTTATGACAGAAAATTTAAAAACGTAGTATATAAAAAATTATTTTTATCTTGTAATTACATATAGATATTTTACTTGAACATATACTTTTAGATATTTAATCAGTTCATGTTATGAACTTTTCAGTTTTTGAATTTGTCTGACTGCACGTGCAGCTCCAAGGCTTGGTTAAATGATTATCTGTCATTGAAAGATGCAAGATTCTGTGATTGTAAGATGCATTTATTTATCATACAGCTGTATTGAAAATTAATAATATATTTTTATGTTAGACAACACTTGCAGCTCCTGGACTTGGTTAAAAGTCCATCATTCAATTAAACGTAGAACACTTAAGGATAGATTTAACTCACTTGTTTAAGTACCACCGTTTTAAACCTTGCATCGTAAGTATTTTTTTAAAGCCATTTAATAATGTTTTATTATAATTGTAAATCAAAAAATGTTATATAAGGAAAATTAGTTAATGTGTGTCTAAATTCGTTTTTTAGAAATAAAAATTACTGAAGATGACCCTACCATGAGTCGAAACGTTTCATCGTAATGAAATAAGGTTTCTCTTAATTTATTACACCATACAAGCCATCAAAATCGTTTTATACTGTGAAAAAATAGGGTGTACATTTTTACATTATTTAAAAAAGTTTAAATCTTTATAACTCACTTGTTAAGCTAATGCCTACTAATGTGAAAAAACTGTCTCCATTGGATTAAAATATAATTAATCAAACACTTTTAAGAACAATGCTCATTAATGCCTGAAAGGCGTGGCCACTAACAACACAACGAGGAATCTAAAAGGGTGGGTTCCATAGAAAGAAAGATTCAGCGGAAAATAATAGGCCCAATTTATAAACGAATAAGTGAGAGAAGTTGGTACAATAACGAGTTGTACGCCATTTAAAGACACCCACTCAACAGAAAATGATGAAATCAGCAAGATTGAGATGGGCTCAATGGGGAAGAGTGATACAAAAGTACCTAAAATAATATTAAATAGATACCCAAAGGATAAAGAGGTCTATAAAAAAACTAGGTGGTTGGATGGAATTGAGCCACCCAATAATAGTTTCATAGGATTGAAATAACTGATGAAAAATACTGGAAGAGGCCAAGGTTTACAATGGACTGTTGAGCCCACTGAAGAAAAAGAAGATCAAAATATAATGGAAAAAAATAAGATTTTTAATTGTATCATTCCAACATTTAGGGATTAAGTCTTATATAATCATAGTGTCCCGACGACGATGCACCTCCAAATGATTTGTTATTGCTAAGCTAAGTCAACCACATTTATTCCAATAAAAATAAATGTTTGTTTTGATTTGTTGGTATTCAAATAGGTATAATAAGTTATCTAAATAGATATAATAACTTTATTTACTTAATTTTACTTTTTTTAAATATAAAATTAAGCCTAATGCCAAGAGGCCAATAAACAAACTAACTTGTAATAAATAAACAAACTACCTTAAATCAGGTCTATTCATAGGTTTCTTCACAAAGAATACCCAATACCCCAACCTTGAATTAAACATTAAAACACAGATGTTGTTTTGAGTACTATAAGTATAATGTCGGAACCACACATTGGCCATACCATACGTCAAGTGTCACCACTTGGCCAACATGAGGATGGTTCAGTTGGTGCTTGAAAAGGAGTTGGTGGAGGTTAGAGCTGGAGTTGGCCAACTGGCGCATGTTTGGATAAGTAGACGTTATTTATAATAGTACCTCATCCTTAAACACTAAACACATTGATTTCATCTCTTAAATAATAAATAATAAAACTAAATCAAGAGACACCTATAAATAAACTAAAAGTAAAAATAGAATCCTGCAGAAATTAAATAAATAATAGCCACATAACAATAATAGCAACATAACTTGTACTGTTATGGTAATGTGAAAGCAAGTAAATATTGGAGAGAGTTGCTTTGTTGTTTCTTTCAGATGTCCTAAAAAGTATTATATTATTGGAAGAAGTTGTGAGGGAGAATATCCTTAAGCACTCCGTTTGATTGGTTGTAAATATGTTTTAACATTTGCATGCCTTGTACAACCAAAGAGGGGAAGGGACTGTGTTTATACCCTGACAGCTTTCCACATATCATGCCAAGTAAAAATAAACATCTTAACATAAACCTACAGTTGGAATTGAAATACAATTTTGGTTTTGAGAGAAATGGAACAAAAGAAACAGCAGAAACAAAAGGGTTTTATAGATTCGTTTATGGGGATGATTCTATTCACCAAGAATTTATTCGTAACATTGAAATTGGGTATTCATTTGTTTATTGGTTTGAAATTTGCTGAAAATACAACAATTATTTTGCAACTAAGTAATATAGTCTAGCAGAAAGAACACTAGATATTTTTCTGGATTTCCACAAAACACTGATGACAGCTAAAAACAAAAAAACAAAACAAAAAAAACCTCACTTACCTAATTATTTGTCATTTTATAATAGGTATAGTATTTAAATCGAGGGTTCATACGCAAGGATAAAGTAAGTAACGAGACCATAACTACAGTATTTAAAACAGTCTTTTTGTACATATCTTACTTATGAATGCGAATTAGGCTGAGCAGCACTTAAGATACTGGGATGCGTTATTTAAGAAAAATAGTTGGCAAGACCAGGAGACACAGGAAGAGATTGAGAGGAATTACCAAGATCAGACTTGGCCTGGACATCCTACCTACCAGCAAACAATAATAAAGGCTTAACTCCAATAACTTGGGCACATAAGAACAGAAAGACGATTGGGAAGAAAGAGACTACGCAAAGAATTCTAAAACAAGATGCATCCTGTGGGACGGACATTTTTTAATTGGATAACATTACATCAATCCTTGGACACAACAACAGGCTAAAGCTAAAAGCCTGTCAAAGATAAAAAAAACTTTGGAAATGAACTGCCTTTCCTCCACAGCATTTATTTAGGCAAATCTGGCTCTGATCATAAGTGGTCATCATCAGCAGCATTGAAGAGAGGGAATGAAGAATGAATTTGGAATCAGCACACCGCACTGACTAGGCATTCCTAAGATATATCTAAGGAAAGCATAAACACATATGGTAGTGACTCTATCCTATCACATTAAGTTCCTCCTGCTTTCCTTTTTCTGTGTGCTGATAACTAAGAGAGTGTATGATATGTTAAGGTTAAAAACAGGTTTCGTCTTCAACAAAGCTGTAGCAGAATTAATGATTTATTAATTTTTTAACTCAGCTAAACATAACTGAACTCTAATCTATCTACAAGTTTGCAATTACAAACTTGTACTCTCGTTTAATACCATAAAAATTAGTTAAGGTTAAAATCGATAACAGTTGATTATCTAAACAGCTGATCTATCTTAACAATTTTATTTGAAGGTTTTTATTTGTTCAGATAGTGTTATAAAGATCAGTAAATTTTTAAAAGTTCAACTTCTAACATAAACAGTTTATGAAGATGTCTTGATATCTTATCTTAAGTACATTGTCAAACAATAAAGCCAAATGTCAATGCAGTTTTATGAGTAGTTCTCAAGTTTTTGTACAAGTAGGTATAAACTTATAAATGCATGTATAAACTCGTGGAGTGGCAATAAATTAATGAGGTAAAAAATATCATAATATTTAGATATTTATATATACTTAGATTTAGAGAATAACGAGATAAATAGATCTAAGACACATCAAGTTTACACTCCAAACTGTAATTAAACAATGGTAGGGTTAAAGAAAGTTTGAACATTCGTTATAAACAATTAGCAGTAGTAGTAGTAGTCTAGTACTTTCTACTAGAACGGGTAGGACGAACCAATTGTTCGAACCTTGCAATTAGGCCATCACTTGGCCCTTTTTACGCCCCGCGGTAGAGAGTTCCAGCCACTTCACACATCATACATCTGTACATAGTACCGCCGAAGCGAGTATGATGTGATCAATAGTGAGCCATATAAATCAGAGCGTCACGGCGAGGAATCAAACCCCGTCCACTCATGATTCAGTGATGGCCGAGCAGACGTGGTTTAACCCACACGGCCACGCTGGCTCTCCTATAAACAATTAAATTCCACAATACCTTCTTTTCTTCTTCTTGACGAATGGACACATGGGAATTGAAAGTAAGCTTGTTTAGACCTATTTCGATTCCCACTGGGGTCAGACTTATTTTTATTTATTATTTAATATGCGCAGACGGTGAACATTTATTTTGTACCATCTGAAGGCAACTTTCAATATAATATAAAATTCTTGAAAATCAGATATGAACTTTAAAAGTATAGGTGTTAATACAAAAAAAAGTTCGTGCGCATGGATAAGGAAAAACAATGGACGCAGAAAGTTGAAATTAACATGGGACTAACAATGGGCAAATTATGAACTACCATCTAAATTTCGTGAAAATTAAAGTAGCTTTTAAGATATGGTGGTTCGCAAAATGTTAATGGATAGACCGATAAAGAGGCCCAAGAATTCAAGCAATAAGCCTAATTCCGTTACCTTAGCTTGGAAGCAAAATTTAAGTATCAAATAAGCTTTAATTTCAATGGTTTACCTTTAATTCCAATTATCTCCTTCATCTTAAATTTTAATAATAATCATTCCACTAAAAGTATAGATTTATTTTAAATTATAATCTTCAAACAGTGTTAAGAGTAAAGGAAGGAAATACAAATCTATTGAATGTTTACAAACTATAACGTTATATATATATATATTATAGACTTTGGACTAGTCATATCTTAGAACTTCTAATTATTACCTAGTAATACCACTATAATATTACGGGGTAAAAATAGTCTGATGATATTCTAATTCGAAGCGCAATAAAACAAAGCTTAAGTTACTTTGATGTTTTCAAAGTTAAATGCACCTGTTTTAATGAAATTGATTATAGTAAAATATGGATTAGGAAATGTGTCTTACGGTCTTCCCCTTGACAGGGCATTCCAGGCGCTGGAGGAGCATTGGGAAAAACTGAAACAGAAAAGAAAATAAAACATTAAAAGTTAGTAGTTAGTTTGATCCAACAATACACTATAAAAAGTAAAACAAGACATAAAGGTCAATCAATTATTTTGGTCAATCTCGAGTATTATTGAACACATACTAATAATAATAATAATAATAAATCACTCAACAAAATGTTGTATTAATCGAGAGGACGTAAAAGAAAAGATGTTTATGATATCGGATGAAGTATGATTTCGATTAATAAAGTTCCGAGAAAACTTTTAGAGACAACATTAAAATCAACTCCGTAAGAAAGAAACATTGTTGAGCTCCAACCAGCTTAGAGAAGAGAAATGAGCGTTACCGTTACCCAAAGCTTACGAAGCAAGACATCAAGAATAGAAAAGACCTCGAAGCTGGAGAAGGCTGCCATGGGGGAGGGTAATGTAAGAAGTTCACTCAAGGAGCGAAGCGTAGACTGGAATCAAGTTTGATCAAGAATCAAACGAAATGGAAATCTATTTGTCAAACCTCTACATCTCACGGTAAAAGAGGACGGGATTAAGTAATTATAATCTAGAATATAATGAATCCAACCTCCAACCAATAATATGGGATTTGGACAATGGACATACATTCATCATAATATATTTCAAGTAAAAAAGAAGAAAAGGATAGGAACAAAGGTTTAAAGAACTAACAAGTTCAAAGAAATGCTTTCTTAGCATCAGTGTTGTTCACGCAGTTCTAAGACATAAGCTATTTCAAAGAAGGAAAAATTATGAACATCCTTTAAAGAATTTACAAGTTCAAAATATAAATTGTAAGCATTAGAGGTTTTTAATGCAGACCGAAGAACTATTTAATCTACGTCAGTGGTTTTTATGTTGTTAAGAGAAAAAAAAAATAAAACAAATTTTCTTTAAGTTGTGATACTGGTTATTATCCATGGATCTGTATAACTAACACTCATAAATGCATCGTGTACATCAGATTTCCGGACAAACAAGTAGATCTTAGAAATTGCCGTCAACAGTTTCTCACCGTTTTGCTAAAAAAAATCTGTGCGGTAAAACGAGCAAAACTTTCTTATATTTATACCGTATATAAACCCCATAATATCTAATTTAATTGATTTATTTTTTAACATTCTTAAAAAGTGTTCAACAGATGATAGTATACTATTACAATTTTTTTATTGTATTTACATCAATATCTCAGGAACTAGATTTCTCACGGGAAAACGACATATGGTTAGATTCGTATTTAAATGTATACGTAAGTACATTATAGATATTTTTAAATAAAAATCGTCGGAACCGTTTATGAGAAAGACTTTCTATAACGTTCTATCTGCTTTTTTTTTAGGGGGGGAGGGGAGGGGGTAGCGCCCTCAAAATTGGAGCTGAAATGTCATCGAAATTGGCCAGTAGTTGCTCCACGTGCTTTAACAGACGATAGACAGTTATTTTTTAAAATCACTTTTTTGGACTAAGGTGACCTCAAAACGAATATATATTTAATAAAAATCTAAAAATCGATTTTTTACGTTATCACGATACTTTCTTTTTATATATACCTACTACGCATAAGAGAGAGTAAAAAGACGAAGAAACGAGAATAAAATAGGTCTAGGGAACAATTCCATATACTCTCCTAATTATTTCTTTTATTAGTTTTTAGATTTTCAACTCAAAATAGGAATTTATTGATCTCAATGTTCGTGAACAACTTTTGCAGCGGAAATTAAAAGCGCTAATGATTTGAAATTTGGCACGGACCTCAGTTATTAGAGCCAGTAAACTTCAATCCATAATTTTAAGTCATTGAGGTCACGAAATATGAGATCTCGAAGATGAAAAGTCTAGACGTACAACTCGCCAGTTGAAATAATACTTGCAAAGGTCACATAAAAAAGTATAAATTGTTTAAATAAAAAATGGTATTTTTTATGCTGCTTACATTACGTCATGATCAAAACAATATTAGATTATAAAAGGACAAAAGGATTGATCAGTTTACAAATCCATTAGATGTGATAATAATCAGTGTAAAGGATGTTATGATTCACCTCATAAAGTGTAGTTCCTAGTGAGTTATCAACTCTACCATAGATTTGTAACAGAATTATTCATCTGTGACGCAGTCTCCTTAGCTAGATATAGATGTAGTTAGTTGTTTACGAAGAAAGAACAAATAGTGAACAAAGGAATGCACATATACAAGTACATGTGCGAGTAAAATGTAAAATAACAAATTCTGGTAATAAGAGTATGTAAACAAATAATTAGAACAATCAAAATGGTAAAAAGCTATATATTTTCCAAATATGACTAACTGAGTGTTATCTAGTGAAGATATTACATTAAATTTCTCACGAAACTTATTATTCTCTCCACAGCTCAGGACTCCATGTCCTCTAGTGGAGAGATAACCAAATGTAGAATTAAATAGTTAAATCAACAAAAAAGATAACTCGATGTAATGGAATATTATTATGTATTAATATGTTTTTTTTTATTCAATAAAGGTAATTTAAATTAAAAAAAAAAAAAAATTCTACTCTCATGGTAACTTATTACATCCCTTAGTAACAGAGACTTTCCTCTAATAAATATATGTCTGATAGAGCCAACTTTTAAACCAAAATTACCCATTGTCAGTTCAAAAGAAAGAAAAAAAATACGTGTGGGGTCGCGGGACACCCAGTAAGAACGAAGTTCCTTACATTTTTCATTAAATATTAATTATAAAATTACACTGATAAGTACGTATACGTTGCTAACTATATATACATGGCGGAGTTAAGAGACAAAATTATAAGTAAATAACTGTTTGCACCTAGCGTAGTTAAGGCAAAATTAAAAGAAACAAGAAGCATTATTTGTATCATTAAGCAAGCGTCTTACAATAAATATGTATTGAAATATGTTTGAATATGTATTATTTGAGAAAAAGTTAATGATGAGTTTATAGTTAAAGAGTATGTTTGTAGTATATAGCCTGAGGGAAAAGAACTGTTTTTTATCTAGTATATAGACGATGTGTAAGAAGTATTATTAAAATCGTTACGTTAGAACGTAAGATATCGGTAAAAACAGTACATTACGCGTCGAGAGCGGAAAGAAGCATTTTGCATGCGAGTGTGGAGTTTGCACCCGAGCGACAGCGAGGGTAGTAAAACCACACAAGCATTGCAAAATGCCGTTTTCGCACGAGTTGCGTACCGTACTTTATCTACGATTGTTAGATTTAAATAATAAATACAGAAAAAATAAACTTGCTGTATGTAAGTTCGTATCTCTCTCTTGATAAAGATGGCATTAATTCTTGATTTATATTTTTTGCCGAATTAATTATTTCTGGAGGAGTACTATTCTCCACATATTGGTCAAAGTCACTTGATTCACTCATTGTTTTTTACTAAAAACTCGATATAAACAGTTACTTTAATAAAAGCACAGCAAATTAGTTTTGTTACATGTAAACAAACTCGCTAATCGTGTGTAAAGCTGAAGAGACTTTAATAAATTTAGCGATCTTTATCACTATGATAGCAGTGTCGGTGTTCATTTTACTAGAAAAATTTATTTATTAAATCTGTTTGTCTCATTAAATGGATGAAGTTGGTATTTTTTTTCCGTCCCAAAATTCCAATTTTAAATTTGAAGCTTACGTTTACGCGAGCGTTGCCGTTGAAAGCTTAGGCGGATAACGTTGTCCAACAAACTCAGCCTGGGAACTGGTAAAATGAACATGTGTACCAAATTTCAACTCACTCGGTCATCTTTTACTCAAGTTATCGTCATCGGTAGATTTGGTGACGCTTGGTTTTGTGACGGTGATTTTGGTCGTTTATTCGGATTCACTCCCGGGCTCCAGAACGTGCCATAACATAAGGAACTTCGTCGTTCCAAAAGACCTTTAATTTTATGTACAACATGATATACGACTTAAACCCCCTTAATTTTTGTGTTTTCGGTCATTTACGGCGGCCATTTTGAAAAAGCCGTAATTAGATTTTTTTTTTTTCTTTACTTATCAAGAGCTTTAAAATTATACGCAACATGATAAATACCTGTCTAAAACTTGTTTTATACTGGCTGCCATTTTGAAAATATATTTGAAATTTTTAAAAACAATGAAGTTTTCACAAATGCCGAGATGCACCTGTGAAACGAATTTCGTTCAAATTTGTCAAATTTTACGTCATTTAACGTTAGAAAAACGAACAAAGAACAAATTTCTAAGTCTCTGAAATGAAGAACTCCCTACGCTCGTTCAATTACAGTCTGCGTGTAAAAAGAGTTTTTGCGACAGCGTAGATAAACCTTTGAACCTTTTGAAGTCCAAAAGGCCGCGGGCCAACAAGGCAAACAAAAATGTCACTAGTAGAAGGAAATGGTCCTCTGGATAACCGTTTAAGAACACCTAGTGGTTTATTCCCCATCACATAGGTTAGCCAACCTGAGTGAAAAAAATTAATTTCGCACAGACTGTAAAAGATTTGAAGGTGTGTCGAAGGTGCGGGGTGCGGTAGCTCAGTGGTGGGTATGTATTCTGAATTATAGCTCCAAGCTATCATCAGTAGTCTAGCATTAATTAGTAATTCTAGGTGAAAAGCTGGCACTGTAAATTTAAACTTTGTAAATTAAAGGAAAAGCACTATTTTCATACTGAGGTATAGCTCCTCTGAAATGTTTAAATATATAATATTAAGCGACAACTTCTATTTCTAGCAAAAAAAAATTCGTTAAAAATAAATTAATGATTGAAAAACTGATAAAAATATAGTTAAAAATACATTTCAAAATAAGTCGAATCTTTCTTCTCTTATTTCTAATTTCCTTTTATTGACCTGTCTAAAGAGAAGTATTCTCAAATGTAACCAACCTAAGATAAAATCCCCAAGGGAGTCTTTTCCATTGTCCAGTAATAATAACCAGAATCTATTCCATTTTAAACAATAATTCTTATAACATAAAAGGAGAAAACAGTCTTTTCGTTTTTTTTTTCTATTAATTCACCCGAGCTTCCATGGAAAACAAATAACATCTGTCAATACTGTCGTTCATTCAGATATTGATCTTGGCTTGTCAATAAAAATCATAAAAGATGTATATAATAATATTTTTTAAATAACTTTCGATATTAAAAATTATTTCAATTTTAATAGTTAAAAAAATGTTGCCCTCATTCAATTTTGTTTTCAACGCGACAATGCAGAATAAAAGAATGTTCCAAAATATTTTTTAAAAAACAACATTTCCCATGGGAAATAGATTCGAAGAACCAATATTAAAGTTTTAAGATAAGCACGAACGCTTTTTCTCTAATTGAACTTTATTTTTCCCGCAAACATCTTTCGACCTATCAGCCAATATGAGTCGATTCTCATCTCCTTCCGACGAAGGAGATAAAGTAAAAAACTCGATGATAACTTAAAAAGGACAAGGCTTGGTCAAACAGAAAGCGGACTGATTGCGCGGACTCTGTACTCCGTAATATTGCTTCATTGCTATATAAATCCATCAGACGAACTGATTCAACACCATTATCCATACTTACTTGTTTATAGATTATATTATAGAAATATTAGATGAGTTGAATATGTATGATTTTAGGACTAACATATCGTGATATAAACAACCAAACAATTGTTTAAACTAAAGGTGGCCTGTGGCCTATCGCGGAGGACAGATTAGCAATAAGCAGTTGTATTTTTCACAAAGTTCACGGTGGATGAAGGTATAGAAGAATGTCTGATAAAACTGTTCAATTCTGAGTCGTGTGCGGAGTGCGCTTTTTATACAGCACAGACGGCGAAACTCGCCGAACCCCCCCTTTTTAATATATTTCATGCAGAAAATATATGAAAGAAAATAGGTATTTTATTTATATTCTTGCTGCCTCAAAGCGAACAGAAGAAGCAATTCTTCTTCGTCTGAAATACTGCTAGACATGATAAAGTTAAACAGAGTTCAAGAAATAAAAAAATCGATTATTTTCACACTGGTTCACCCTAATGTGTTCCCTATTCTGTTAGACTACCGGTTTATGCGGACAAATCATCGACGGGCTGAGGTCGTTCCGTCCACCGAATAGTCCACTTCCTGTAACACCGAGCCTTTATAAAAACACTTGTCCGATTTCTACTTCTCGCATGAGGCGTTCATTTCGTTCTTACTACGGATACCAACTCTATTTTCACACCATTTAACTCATATTCAAGTAAATTTTAAGCATCAATATTTAAGCCCGATATAGGTACCTGAATACACCTATAATTTTATAAACAGACGCGAAACAAAAGAAAATAAAAATAAATTTAATTTAGTTTAATAAAAATGCTATTTTAAAAGCTTTTACTTTAATAGGAGATATCCACAATGCAACCCACGAGCAAAGAGTTTTTTAACTCATTCAAATATAATATAAGAGATTCGGTCTGTCATTTCTTACCTAATTTCCCAAGTATAAGAGCCAGTAAGTTCATTAAACTGCAAGTAAATATTTCTTTTGATTGATATTTATGATTGACAAGATAATAAACAAGCCATCGCTTTTTAAAAAAATCCAAATCTCTCTTCAATAATGTACTGATAAAACTTTTTAATTAAAAAAGAAACAAAATGCATAGATACAATACATTATTGTAAGAGAACTAATGAAAATTGATAATTATATCCCAGACATCAAGGGCACATACAGGTTATTTATAGGTTACTTTGTAAAATAACCTACAAAAAAACATGGACTAATGTAGGTTATACTGTCAAAATAAAAATTCCATACAAAAAAAGCCACCAAGTGACAATTAAGCGAAATCCATTGGTTGTTAAATCAAGACTTACGAGTCTATCAGTGAGAAACATGTCTCATTTTTCTGGGGATATAACTGTGGGAATTTGGCCTAAAAAACTTGTACCACCTTAAGCCCCTTAAGGCGGGGATACATTTGAGCATTCGCCCCGACTGAGCATGCGTTCCCGATCGCCACAAAGGGAGGGGGGCGTACGACCACGCGCCGCATGAGAAATAAGCCACCGGATTCTGCTCAAAACAGTCAGGAAGGTAATAATCAATTAAACAATAACAATAAGAAATGTTCCAAAATAATAAAAAGAAATATGTAAGAAAGAAGAGGGGGGAGTCAGCTCAAATTATTGGGCACGATCTGGTGTTGGTAACCCCGTGCAAACTGAACACAAATCGAGCACGATGTGCACACTTCGATGAGCCGACAACACTCGGATCGGCTTGAGGCATGCGTATAAATTCGGCTCGCCCTGTCCACATCTGGGCAAAACGAGGCGAACGCGCATGCTCATTCTGGGAGAAGGCTCAAGTGTAACCCCGCCCTTAGAGAAACCGATTCTCACTTGACTTTTATAATATTAAAATGCGGTCTTACAAAATTGGCTAAGGATATAAACTTTTCTGAATTCTATATGATTAAAATAGTATTAAAATGAGGTCCTAAAATTGGCTAAGGATATAAACTTTTCTTTTGCAGAACTTTAGTCATTATATATTTTTTAAAAACTAAAACAATTTTTTTTTAAAAAAAATCCGGGACTATCTTAAATAAATTTAAATGTAAAGAAAAATCATACATAACATATGGTTGTTCCTTTTTTGAACTTTTCACTACCAGGAAAGTTTGATTTTCTATTTATCCAAAGCCGATTATAAACTTTTCTTAGTTGAACTTGGCTCGAATAAGATCTCAATTGATTGCTCACAAGAAGGAAATGCGAGAGAGATATTACATTCAAATACTTTTTACTCCAATATCTTTCCGTACTTCAAGGAAGAAGACCTGACAGTAAAAGAGATTAATCGAGAGAAGAAATATTGGATGCTGTTCTGATAGCGAGGGGCTTTCTAACCAAGGGAAAACCCTACCTAACAACATTAATCACAACTGCCTTTCACGTGACAACAAATTTATACATGTATATATAAACATACATCAGATAATAATAAATTTAAAAGAAAGTTATAGTATTTGCGGTAATGCGGATACGATAGAAGAAAAATTGCTTCCTATTTTTAGGAGCTTTAGGGCTCCTTCAGGTGACATATTCTGAGCCAAATTAATCAATAATTTCTTGAATAAAGGAAATAATAATACAAGTTTAAATAATTAATCAGTTAATATTAATTGAAATATGTCATTTTTATAGATATCTTAATTTTAAATGCCGAAAAAATGGTTTAGAAAGGAAGATTAATCAAAGACAAGAGATAGATGATGATATATTGTTAGACTGTAAGCGAAAGAAATAAGTATAATTATAAGTGCTACAATAATGAAGTTTACAGTTATTCACAAAATATTTTCTTCAATATACTAGAAAAGAGGCAGAACTATGTTGAGCTACAGGTGAATATCGATATGGCTTTCGTCCGGTTATTACTTATTAAAATATTGTTATAGTTGACTAAATTTGAAACGAGTATCTATTACAGATATCTTGTACAGATTCTATTTTTGTAATTGGGTATTTAATATTTAATGGTGCAGATCGCCAAATTAAATTTGAAAAAAATCGGCCAAGTAAAATAGAGAATGCTTAAAAAATTAAAGATTCTAAATCTTATACATACATGTTATAAGCGGGACCTGAAATAAAAATAGTTTAAACCACCTCCAAATTTGTACAAGGAATTACAGTGCGCGAATGCATTTTCATGACTCATGACCAAAGAGAACGAATGGCAAACGGATTAAAAAACCCGGTCACTTTAGCGACTGGGTCGGTCGCGACTCGTTCTCCGAATAGACTGACTTTGCTCATTTTCAGTACTCAATGAGCAAAATGTATCAGTCTCGATATCTCACCCTAAGATGCACTTAAAAAATCCAATCAAATGTTAAAATGTCAATAATATCAAAAGAAAGGATGAGTTCGTAGGCCAGAATTTTAGGGGTCAAATTTTGACAATTTAGGGTCAAAAATAGCATAAAAACGTGTTTTTTCCATTTTACCCCCCTCTTTTGTGAAAAAAATATGACAAAAGTGTACATAACAACAATCACTGTACTCTTAAAGAGCTTTCCAACGACATGCATCTTGAAGGGTATGTAGGTACTATTTTGACTTTTGTACCCCGCACCCCTGTGTACCAATTTTTTTTATTTTCTGAAAAGTAGTGTCTTAAACATATTAACATGTAGTATATTCGGAATTAGCGCAAAATTTTCTATAAGGCCCCTAGGATCAGTAATGGCTGCGCATGCACAAATATTATTTTAATTTATTGTTCGCATCTTTTATAATACGCAGATTTCTTTGAAAATTCGCTCCAGTCATGGTGCATGACTGGAATTTTTTTATCTAAAGAGATTATACTAAAAACTATATTAGTTATATGAGAAGCAGCATTCTTTAATTTAAAAAGTGTCTTGTCGAGCAGAGCAAAGGTTAAAGGTCTTATCTAAGTCATGAGTTGGTATTATGTACGTCACAGTGGGATGGAAACATGTTTTCTATTTTATCTTGTTTGGGTAATGTTAGACAATGATAACGATAGTCTCATGATGTCAAAATGTCATTGTTTAAACATTAGTAAGTTTAATTTTTAACTACTTAAGACTGTCTGCCTTGCACGTCAAGTCTAGAGACAACATTTAACAGATTAACTTTGGACTGGAGGATACAGAAGTAGAGAAACAAAGTCACTCAGTATTAAGTGAAACATCCTTCAAATTTCGACTTCGTTATCGATCTTCAACATTGTCTCATCTATTATTTCCTTTTGGCGTTATTTTAGTATTATTTTCTTATTTTTCTTTTCTGCTCCATATATAAAAAAGTACCAGACTACAGGAGAACAGAACTTCAATAAGAAGAGTCCTCTAAGTTTCGTCCTTTTTTTCCTACCCGTATATGAGAAGAAATGCTATAGAAGCTCCAACGCCTTCCAACTCCTTCTCCGATATAAAGATCCAAAGAAGATAAAAACTACACGAAAATAGAAAAGTTCTTAAAGAAGGAAGATTAGTTTTAGTTTGCCAACTTAGTGAAGAAAAAAAGAAGAAAGGATTATACATGAGTATCCAAGGATATAGGCCGGAGTCTCGTTTTCCGTATCGATCTTAACCATGTTATAGGTTGGGTTAGACCTTAGTTCAACCAACGGACCCGCATTTAAAAGGTACCTGGCACGAGTTCGTTTACCTGACAGAATTGTCAAATTAGGATTTTTCAGATTAAGGAACCGAATGCTGGAAAAGGATCAAAATGACCCTTATGGTCTAGAAGGAACGTCAGACCCTTGTAACTTGAAAACGCAATTGGTTTGGAGAGGGAAACCACTCTCCCGAGCAGAAGTAGTTAGTGCGTCTAACTAAAGAGCAAGGAGTACTGGCTTCATTACCAGAATAAACGAGGGCAAGTGTAGATCTAGCCATTCTGAAAACGTTTTAATATATTTTGAAACTGCAGTTTTCCTTAGAACAGCATTTCCTACAACTTAGTTTTTGCAACTTTTCTATTATTTGAAATGCTTTCAATTTCTATAGTTTTGCTGGAATATTCCCAGGAATATTATCTTGAATACAATATTTCATATGGCTGAAAAAAACAAGACATTTAGTTATCAATTCAAACATTGATAAATTAATGAAGGTACTTCTTTAGATTGTTACTCCCCTATGTTTTTTTAGAATATAAATGACTTTGACTAAATAACTATTAATAAAAAGGGATGTTTAGTCCAAGGTACTTAGGGACAAAAGAATATCCCACTACTGTTTTTATAAGGGGAGTTACAGCCTAAAGAAGAAAATTCAGTGCACCTTCTTTAGATTGTTACTCCCCTTTGTTTTTTTATAAGGTGAGTAACAATCTAAAGAAGTGCCTCAATGAATAGCTGAATTTATCTAATAAATAAGAATTAAAAATCACAGGGCAGTACTTGCATCCAAGTAGTTTTTAGGGTTTTGTAGGAAATTAATTATTAGGCATATACATACGTTATCTTATTATGAAATAAGACCCCCCCTCTCCCAACAATATATCATGAAAAGCCCCCCCCCCCAAAAAAAAAAAAAAAAAAAAAACCGAGTGGGGAGGGTGTCCCTGGTTCGATCCTCCTGGGGGATCACAATGATCTCGTATACATATATCGTACGAGTATACCCTAACCGCATAAGGTATTACCAAGAATTATTTCAAAATTTTGGGACTAGCCGTTATATCCTCGCAATGTTGGCAGTGACGAGCACAATACTCATAAGAGGTTATAAATATATTTGTAATCTACTTTTCAATATAGCTTTCATTGGATACCCCACTCAAAAATTAAAATAAATAAAACATTTTGAGCTTACCACATTTGTACAAATTGCGCATGTGGATATAGAATATCATTTGTCTTCTCTATATTCATGCTATGTGTGGGTCAAAATGTTACGCCAATGTTTTTAATTTCACTCAAAAGCTTGAATGGTTTGGGAGATATGAACCAAAGTGCGACGGACAGACAGACACATCCTGGGCATTAGGATTTCAGGATGGCGTATGAAAAATGTGCCTTTAAGATTTATTAAAGTGCATTCTAATTTATTTTTGCTATAATAGTTATTTAAACGTACAAATAAAATATATATATTTAAATTATTTTTGCTTCCGAGCTTACCGAAGGTAACTGAAGCTATGTGATCGTTCTGAAGAACGAAAAATTTTAAGGTCTCTGATTTCAAAAATCCCAAGACAGAAATCCGTTTCAGACATCAGGGAGTATTTTTGGTTCCATGAATGTCTGTCGTTCTGTCACTCAATTTTTGGGAACATATCTTAAAAACTACACGTCCGATTTTTATGAAATTTGTATGGTCATTGTTGGTTCTATTTAAGTTTCAACCTTCTACACTCATTTCTTTCTCTTCCACATGCGCACAAATATACATTTATTACATCTATAGCTTCAAAAGTATCTGATTTGCATGAAACTTTTAGTGTAACCCGCAGATAGCTACAGATTAATTGGAACCGTCTGCACTCCTTAACATTTCCAAAATTGATACTTTAATTCATGTAATAAATCAAAATAACTTAGACAGATTAAAAAAATACGTGTGGTGTCGCGGGACACCCGGTAGGAACGAAGTTCCTTACATTTTTCATTAAAGATAAATTATAAAATCACACTGCTAAGTGCGTATACATTGCTAACTACTTATACATGGCGGAGTTAGAAAAGAGACAAAATTAAAAGTAAAGAACTGTTTGTACCTAGCAGAGTTAAGGCAAATCATTAAAGCAAGCGTCTTACTATAAATATATATCGAATATAAGAAAAAGTTTATAAAAGAGAATGTTTGTTAAAGGATGTTGGATTAAAATAGGACTGTTTTCTACCTACCTGGCCTATTAATTTAAAATATTATAAAATATATCTCTTCCCTACTCTAAAGCTTCTGCTTGTATCCGGTTGAAATTTTACATGCTTGTTTCAATTGTACTTTAGGCGACGTGTATGAAGTTTTATTAAAATCGTTACGTTAGGACGTAAGATATCGGTAAAAAAGTTGTTTTCTTTATTTTAAACGTTTGGGTCCACTTTAATAAATTTAGCGATCTTTATCACTTCATAACCGTGTCGGTGTTCGTTTTACTAAAAAAAAATTTTAAAAAGTTGTTTGTCTCATTAAATAGATGAATTTAAAAATTTTTCTTGGACGCAGTATTATATACCAAATATATTGAAATAAGCGTCAGCACAGATCAATTTTACTTTTAACAAGACCGTAATTATATTTTCTATATTTACAAAACCCAAGTGACATTTTGACATATAACAAAAATAAACAAAACAAGTCAAGGAACAGGCTTCCTTAATAACATTTTTTCCCGTCTTTTTGAAGCTTAAGTTTACGCGAGCGCGTGAACGCTTGGGCTGATATCGATTTCCAACGAACTCAGCCTGGGCATTGGTAAAATGAACATGTGTACCAAATTTCAACTAATTTGGTGATCTTTTACTCAAGTTATCGTCATCGGTAGATTTCGTGACGGATTTTGCGTGACGGTGATTTTGTGACGGTGATTTTGTGACGGTGATTTTGGTAGTTTTTTTCGGATTCACTCCCGGGCTCCAGAACGTGCCATAAGGAACTTCGTTCCAAAAAGGGGGAAAAAATTAAAAAATTAGACAATAATAGCTTGTAAAAGCATAAAATCAACAAAGTACGCGATTGGGCGCGAGGAAGCTATGTGCCACACCACTTAGCAGTCTATTTTTACATTTTATTGTTTTTGAAAACAATATGATTTACTAAAAAAAAAAAAACCAGACTATTTCTGCTTTGTCGTACGATGCAGACGTTTCCTTAAATTGTAGGTTTAAAGCCTCGTTAAAGATTAAAAATTTCACGTTGGTTTCTTGGTAAGCTTTTGCTCAAGCGAGGGATAACCAACATCTTCATACATATATTCGATGCAATTGTCTTACCTTTTTGGGAATTGAACCCAGTGTGTCAACAGTGCATCAATCAATTTGTAGTAAATAAACATTACCAAATATAAACTAAACCCAGACCAATCTGATTAGCCATAACCAATTTATTTTTATTATCTTTATAAATAAACATGAATGTTTGTCTGTCTGTCCCTTATGTCTGCCTAAACCGTTCATCCGATTGCGATGAAACTTTGGAAAATGGTTAGACGCATGCCCGGGAAGGTTTCTGAGTTAGTAAAACGATGTTCCGATTTTGGTACTCAGGGGTACGGGTACGGGGTACAAATGTCAAAGTAATGGAAAATACAGGAAAAATATTTCTATAATCTATATCTATTATCCGATTGCGATGAAACATTGGGGAATGGTTGGACACATGCCCGGGAAGGTTTCTAAGTTAATAAAACTATGTTCCGATTTTGGTACACTGGGGTACGCGATACAAATGTCAAAGTAAGGAAAACCCTTCATGATGCATATCATTGGAAAAGCTCTTTAGGAGTATACAGTAATTGTTTGTTGTGTACATTTTTTGTCATATTTTCATTTAGGAGGGGTAATACAAATGAAGGTATCAATTTAGCAACATTTAATGAGCGCAGACTGTTTATCTGTATGTTTCTTATGCCAATATTGTATGTTGTACAAGTATATATTGCAAATTGAAATATAACTTTTTTATCTAACACAACATTATATAATTAAATAAACTATTTATAAGGTTTTTCAAGGGTAGCAGCTATTCATTTCTTATGTTATTAATGTTTATTAGGCGGTGCGAAGTTTACCGGGTCAGCTAGTATACAATAAAATTTAATAAATATTTATTTACTGTTGTTTCAAGGTTATTTTTGTTCAACCTATTTTTGTCAAATAAGTTTAATTTTCTCACAGTTTTTTAAATCTGTCTAAATTGTTTAGAATTTTTGCATGAATTAAGGTATCAATTTAGCAACATTTAATGGGCGCAGACTGTTGAACTTATTAAGGGACCATCTGCGACAAACTGCGACAAAATATTCAAATTTCATAAAAATTAAATAAGTACTTTTGAAGGTATAGGTATAAATAAATATATGTTTGTGCGCATGTGGAAGAAAAATAATTGGGTGGCAAAACTTATATGGGACCAACAATGGGCTAATTATGACCTTTTTCAGACGAGTAGTTTTTAAGATATGATAGTTCGCATAATAATTAAGCGTCAGACCGACAGACAGACACGTAACTAAAACTGTTCCCTCACGTTTGAAACGGATTTATGTCTTTGAATTTTTGAAATTAGAGATATAAAATATTTCCGTTGTTCAGAGCGACCACATAGCATTAGTTAACTTCGGTAAGCTCAAAATCGGAAGCAATAATGTACGATATATGATTTTTTATTGTTTAGGAGCTAATTGAGGACACATAAAAGCTCTTAACAGTATAGCACCAAGGAAGAAAATGAATAGTTTCCACATTAAAAATAAGTATAACCGCACTCATAAGCAAAAGAAGAATAATTTGAGTGTTCGAGTGGCTCAAAGCATTATGAAACAAAATTACTAACACATTTAATAATCTGATTTCGAGACATATGATTCTCTAATGATCACATGGAGCATGGATAGATAGGTAAAGTGGTTGATCACTCTTATCTGTAATAACCAGATAGTGCCCACCAAACCATAATATAGAAAAAAAAGAAAAAGAAGCCAATACAAATACAATATACATATAAAGAAACTTTTGAAGCGGAAATATTTAATAGTTTAGTCAATATATATTTCCAAATGACCTAAAACTTGATGAAATTCAAATAAACCATTTAAAATCTCCTTTGAAGTAAAAAAAGAACTATAATATCTCTTTAATCACCATCTACCATAGTTCCCAAAAAAAATATAAATATTTTTTTACTTCTTCCTTTTTTAAGTATATTTATTAATTAATTAATATCATGTCTTCAATTTTCAAATAAGGGATCTGCTTATTTTTATTATATTATATATCTTTAAATCGTGAAAGAGGTTGTCTCTTTATATTATATAAACTAGCCTTTGATGTTATTCAAGCAATATTAGGTTTATGATTACGTGAATTAATCTTAATTTTATTTCTGGATTAAGAATTAATCCTAATATACGACTATTTATCTAGATTAAAAAATGGATCCACCCAAAATAAACATGTTCTTACTTTCTTATATAAGCAGTAATAAGTGTGAGTTAGTTCTTATGATAAGTGTGATCAGGTTTAAATGTCAGGAATACATAGAATAATATTTGGCGTCCAAAATGGAATCGGTCTACTAACATGTTGTATTGAGACACGGCGATTTATTTAAATTTATAAAGATTCTTTTTGTTCTAAGTGTTTCAATTCCATGACTTAAAATTATTGAAGCGAGCGTAGCGAGCTTCCTACATTCAACGAAATATGCTCCGTGTCTGTCTGTCTGTCTGTCTGTCTGTCTGTCTGTCTGTCTGTCTGTCTGTCTGTCTGTCTGTCTGTCAGTAACGTTTACGCGTGTGACGATAACTTGAGTAAAAGTTGACCGATTTAGTTGAAATTTGGTATACATGTTCCTCTTACTAATACTCAGGCTAAGTTCGTTGGACAGCGTGATCCGTCCAAGAGTTCGCGCGCAACGCTCGCGTAAACGAGAGGTACAAAAATTAAATTGGAATTTCAGGACGGGAAAAGATTCTATCATCATCTACTCGATGAGACGAACATTTTTTTCAAATAACATTTTTTACTAAAACCAACAGCGACACCGCTATGACTTAATAAAGATCGCTAAAATTATTAAAGCGGACCTAAACGTTTATAATAGAGAAAACAACCTTTTTACCGATATCTTACGTTCTAACGAAACGATTTTAATAAAACTTCATATACACCATCTAATGCACAATTGAAACAGGTATGCAAAATTTCAATTTGATACATGCAGTAGTTTGTTTGTAGCAAAGAGATACAAATTATAAATATTGAAATAGAGATGTGTGGTTAGAAGAATAGTAAGAATGCGGGGTGGTTCCCTTACTACTAGCCGCTGCACTACTACCAGACCCATTATCTATCAACTCATCATGATTCACAATAATCTTTTTTTTCAATATTCAATACATATTTATTACTATACGCTCGCTTCAATGATAGAGCCACGCGATGCCTAGTATAAGTGTAATTGCCAATATTCAATGTTATAGTTATTTATGTAACTAGGGAGCAAAATGGAATTTTACTGACGAGTGATTAGGTTAGCCTCCGAGCCGAAGGCGAGGACAGGCTATGATAATTAACTGCCGAGGCAGGTTATTTACCTATTTGACTGCCGAGGCGAAGCCGAGGCAGGCAATGAATAAACGAGGCAGAAATGTTTCCTTTGCTGCCTTGTTGCATACAATATTTTATCTACTTGCGGCAGAAAAATGAAGCTGCTAAAATGTTATCTTTATTAATATAACATAGTTAATAACTAAGTGTCATATTAATAAAGATAATAACATATGTATTAACTAAAATTAATGTTCAATTCAAATAAGAAACTTGGGAATAATAACAATAAGTGAAAAGCAAACTCAATCTATAACAACAAAATACAAAACACACCTTTATAACACACACAACTTCTGAATGAATAATGCACGCAATATAAAATATTTATTGAAGCGAGCGTAGCGAGCTTCCTACATTCAACGAAATATGCTCCGTGTCTGTCTGTCTGTCTGTCTGTCTGTCTGTCTGTCTGTCTGTCTGTCTGTCTGTCTGTCAGTAACGTTTACGCGTGTGACGATAACTTGAGTAAAAGTTGACCGATTTAGTTGAAATTTGGTATACATGTTCCTCTTACTAATACTCAGGCTAAGTTCGTTGGACAGCGTGATCCGTCCAAGAGTTCGCGCGCAACGCTCGCGTAAACGTGAGGTACAAAAATTAAATTGGAATTTCAGGACGGGAAAAGATTCTATCATCATCTACTCGACGAGACGAACATTTTTTTCAAATTACATTTTTTACTAAAACCAACAGCGACACCGCTATGACTTAATAAAGATCGCTAAAACTATTAAAGCGGACCTAAACGTTTATAATAGAGAAAACAACCTTTTTACCGATATCTTACGTTCTAACGAAACGATTTTAATAAAACTTCATATACACCATCTAATGCACAATTGAAACAGGTATGCAAAATTTCAATTTGATACATGCAGTAGTTTGTTTGTAGCAAAGAGATACAAATTATAAATATTGAAATAGAGATGTGTGGTTAGAAGAATAGTAAGAATGCGGGGTGGTTCCCTTACTACTAGCCGCTGCACTACTACCACACCCATTATCTATCAACTCATCATGATTCACAATAATCTTTTTTTTCAATATTCAATACATATTTATTACTATAAGCTCGCTTCAATGATAGAGCCACGCGATGCCTAGTTAATATTTTTACTAACAAATTACTAAAAGTATTAAAGATATCTTATATTGCTTAAAAGAAAAGAATAGTAACTAGGATAAATCAAGAAAAGTAGCTAGTCTAATCTAGAATGAATTCAATAATAAAACTAATATGGATGTTCAACGTTTACATGACGCTGCAGTATAGCCAGTGACTACTATTTTTTTAATTAAAGATCTACAAATCATCGAACTTATTTAACAGAATTAACAAATATGTATAAATAAATTATTGTATAATTAAAACGTTTATTTATTAAATAGTACTTATTAAACTATAATATATGATGTTATAAGATAGAGATAATAGTATAAATTGTCATTGCCAACATTATAAAAGTAAAAATTTTACTGCCTAGGCTGTAAAATGTTTCCTGACTTTTACCGCCTAGGCAGTAAAATTACATTTCTCTGCCCGAAATCGGCTCAATAATGCCTCATTTTGCTGCCTCAAGTAGATAAAACATATTTATTTTATAAACGTCTGTTGCTTGTAAATAGCTACATAAGGGAATTAAAAACTCTATTGCTATTCCAAAGAACACAAATATATCTTACCAGAACATTCCACAACTATCTCAACAATTTCAAGAGATGCATTACTCATAGATAAACTGCCGAAAAACTATGATAGGACCGAACAAGATTGCCATTAGATAAATTATCTTACAGATTATTACAAAAACTAATGTGATTGTGTGTGTGGGAAAATTATACAATCACAGAAATATTTTAAGAACATAAAAAACTATTTCAAAAAATGCAAATAGCAATCCCAGAAACGTCCTTTATATTAGAACTAAACGTATTATTTACTACGTTTTTATTAGCTTGCTTTCTTGTGAGTTTGTTTGTTAGTTTGTTTGCCCGGTACAAATCTTGCAATCGATTTCTAACTAAATTGCCGAAACGCCAGACATTTAAAACTTTTAGAACAGCTCAGAACACGACGACAATGCATTATTTTAATACTTTTAGTTATCTTTCAGCAGAATTTAATTGGTTTTCAGCAAATTTTGCTGTATGGAAAGTTTGTTCGGAAAAAATCCGCAAGTTATTTTATTTGTTTTGACATATCCCATAGTATTTACAATCTTCATTTTGACGGGTTTCAAATTTGTGATTTTGTATTAAGAGGTAAACATTGAATGACAGCGAAAAGTAAACAAAGAATAGTTATTTATGTAAAGGTACGTTTTCCAAGACGCGACTCCAGCGAAAGTCGCTGTGCGATAATCGCTCAGCGACTATCGCTGAGGACTCCTATTCTGAGTTTACTTGTAACTGTTTTCCTAGGCAAGCGACTCTAACGATAGTCGCTAGAGACGCAAGCGTCGATCGCTGAGCGATTGCAGCCGTCTGCTCCAGGAGCAGTCATAATCGCAGTCGCTAGCGATCCTAGCAATGCAGTGCTAGAGAAACCAGGCTGTGGCGGTCAAACTGGGATAACGAACCATTCAAAGTTAAAAATTACTTGAATAAATTTGTATTATAAATACTATATCATAATATAATTTAATTTAATTGATATAATATAATATCATAATTAAATTTAATTAATAATATGTTATGTAAAATAAATATATATAATATAAATATATATAATATAAATATATATAATATAAAATATATAATATAAATATTAATTATTAAATTACTCAAATGGAACAAAAAAAAAACAGAATATTTATTATTTCATTTAAATAGATATTTCTTTATTCGATATGAATCCAGCAGAATTATAAATTTAAAGAAAACCACGAGAAGTGAGAATTGTTTCTCGCCGTTTAGAACAATGCGTATTCTGGCTTGCTTGCTAGTAGAGGCAGAATATCCGTAGGGAAAGGACAATAAACTCGCGCTAAAACACCCTCGATTTCATTGGTCCCCGCCCTTTATTTCCCGCCGGTTTCTTCAAATGAGAGAAATGCCCGCTCTACAGAAGTGGGAGAAGAAGGTTTGTAACTACTCGCACTAAAAATCAAAAATTTTCATTGGCTCCCGCTGTTTTTTGCCCGCCTTTTTCTTCAAATGGGAGAAATATAAATAAAAGGACTTTCTTCATAGTTTTAAAAGGGCGGGTAAAGACAATCTTGCCGCGAAAGAAAAAACAGTGCCGCTACTGCTTTTGTGGTGATTTATTATTTTAGTGAACATTGAACATGTCGTCTTCCAATAAGCTGTATTTTTCCTCTGAGGAAGATGAAAAGCTCATCGAATCAGTGCAGTAACATGGAGCTACTTTCGATTTACAGCATTCGATGTACTGAGATACACGAGTTAAGGACAATATTTGGAAAGAGGTTGCAGAGTGTGTGGAAAGATCAGGTAAGTTTAATAATAAATAACCAATAGTCCTTGTTAATTTTATAATAATAGTTTATATAATATTTTCATAGTTATAAAAGTAGTTTTTATTATACAGTTTTTAAAACATGGGTTTTAAAAACGTCTTGCTCCAAATGATTTTTAATCAGTTGCACGAAACAACCCTCCTCGTTTCTTGTTTTAAAAATTTGATGTGTTCCTTTTCGAGAAGAACTCATTTATTTCCTCGGCAATAATATCATCATCTTCTTCTTTCAATAGTAAATATGTAATTAGTTTTTTCTTAAAACTCATAATTAAATTAGAAACTACTGCTATAGTTACCTACTGATATGTTGCAATAGTCGCTGGAGACGCGTGTAGGAAAACACCTATTATAATTTTGTGCCAGCGACTATCGCTGGGCGACTATCGCTCAGCGATTATCGCTCAGCGTCTATCGCTGGAGTCGTGTCTTGGAAAACTTACCTTAACTAGGCAGCAAAATGGAATTTTACTGACGAGTGCTTAGATTAGCCTCCGAGCCGAAGGCGAGGACAGGCTATGATAATTAACTGCCGAGGCGAAGCCAAGGCCAGGTAATTTACCTATTTGACTGCCGAGGCGAAGCCGAGGCAGGCAATGAATAAACGAGGCAGAAATGTTTCCTTTGCTGCCTTGTTGCATACAATATTTTATCTACTTGGGGCAGAAAAATGAAGCTGCTAAAATGTTATCTTTATTAATATAACATAGTTAATAACTATGTGTCATATTTATAAAGATAATAACATATGCATTAACTAAAATTAATGTTCAAATAAGAAACTTGGGTATAATAACAATAAGTGAAAAGCAAACTCAATCTATAACAACAAAATACAAAACACGTTTATAGCACACTTAACTTCTGAATGAATAATGCACGCAATATAAAATATTTATTTATATTTTTACTAAAAAATTAATAAAAGTGTTAAAGATATCTTCTATTGCTTAAAAGAAAAGAAGTAACCAGGATACATCAAGAAAAGTAGCTAGTCTAATCTAGAAAGACTTCAATAATAAAAATAATATGGATGTTCAATGTTTACATGACGCTACAGTATAGTCAGTGACTCTACTATTTTTTTTAATTAAAGATCTACTAATCATTGAACTTATTTAACAGAATTAACAAATATAAACAAATTATTTTATTATTAATACGTTTATTTATTATTAAATATTACTTATTTAACTATAATATATAATGTTATAAGATAGAGATAATAGTATAAACTGTTCTTGGCCAAATAAGAGGTTATGACACCCAGTGGTAAACACTGTTACTTTCTCTGCCTAGGCAGGGAAATATTTCCCTGCCTAGGCAGAGAAAGTAATTTCCTGACTGTTTTAACTACTTTCCTGCCTGTTTTTAATATTTTAATGATAAATCAGGGAAATAGTACTTTCCAGCCTAAAAACAGTTAAGTAATGTTTAATTTTGCTGCCGCGAGTAGATAAATAAATTAATTGATGTTTGACACCCAGGTTTGTTTACACTTGTGTCCTAGGTATAAGTTTAATTTTTCTGCATCTGTACTTCTTTACTTTTACAAATTTTGTTTCTCTTACTGTCCCTACTCAGGGGCATATCAATGGCGCTGTTTAGATTCGGTGTTGGTGAGATCCGTTGTACAAAGATTTGTCCTTTTATAGGTTTAAGATCAGCTCTCTAGATGGTTGTCATTATTATGTGAAGTAAATAAATTCGGAACTATGTATTTTTTTTTTTTTTTTTTTTTTTAGAAAATTTAAAAACGTAGTATATAAAAAGTTCTTTTTATCTTGTAATTATTTTTCAAAAACATTATATATAACAATAACAATTATATTATCAACATTACATATGATTCACCAGAAAATTTAAAAACGAAGCATATAAAAAGTTATTTTTATTTTGTAATTTTATTCATTACTTTAAAATCTAAGATATACGTAATAATATTTCTTTTCACTATAACTAATATTCTACAACTGACAGACTTTTGACAGAACGAGTGATGTTAAAACGTGAGAAATAAAATTTTACGTCAATAAGAGACAATATAGAAAGAAAAAAATGCCAGAAACTAATTGCCTATATACAGATCAATTTACACCTGCATATTAACCTATGGATTATGGATGTAAATCATGGGCACACCCAGGTACCTAGGAACGCTGGATGGGCGGTTGAGTCGCCGATAATCGACCAGGTCGCGCCACCTCTTGTTAACCCCTAATTTAAAATACATTGATCATTGGCTCGCACGTCCTGGGTCGCGCCACCTAGGAAGCCTCGTCAAAAGAAATAAAAGAGAGTCGCAATCAAGTGCCTGAGATGAAGTACCTCAGAAGAATTTCTGGCAAAATTAGGAAGGATCGAATTAGAAACACCACGATCCGAGCCTCTATAAACATCGAACCTCTCTCGGACAGGATAAGACATCCAAACTGAGGTGGTTATGCCACACTAAAAGGATAAAAGAAGAGAGGTACACCAAACAAGTGTTATAAGGCCGATATCAGAAAAATCCAGGCCGCGAGGACGAAGAAGGAAAACTTGGGCCGACAACATCACCACTCACCTAAATACCCAACTCTCATCATGGTCCAGATCTGTGGGAATCCCTGAAGACAGTACAACCTGCAAGTCCAATTTTACGCTTCTACACTTCAAGGTGGAAGAGGCCAGTATTAAGTAAGTAGGAGACGATATTTACACGTGACAACTTTTCCCATAAACAAAACGTGTTACTCCTCTATTAGTCGTTAAGGGGTTGTAATAGTCGAATCTAATTTATTACAGAAAATGTCTATTACAATTTACTGTATAATTAAACCTATACCCAGCGAGGAATACTTTGGATATTTTTATTTAATTATATTTTATCCGGGGAAAGCGACTTATATGGTTAAATCAGTATTTGTAAGGACTGCAATTTATAATGTTTTTTCCAAATATTTGATTCGGTGTCTGATATAAACAACCGTTCTAAATATTAACACAACAAATTTAATAAAATCGGTTCAGGATCAGTATTCATATAATGGATGAAAATACTGTGTGTTCAAATTTAAACACAATTTTATGTTGAGTTGTGGAGCAAAGTTGAGAATTAGTAATAGCATTAACCATTTTCTTGGATTTGGAGTGTTTAAAAAGTTCGAATATATAGTTAATTTTGGTTTGTTGCCTTACGAGTGTAGTGGTAGTAGTAAGGTAAGGTACTAGTACTAGACAAGTAGGACAAACCTTTTTACTAGCCCCGTGGTGGAGAGTTCCAACCACATCACACATCATACCACAGTCCAATGTACCGGCCGAAGGAAGTATGGTGTGATCATAAGGGAGCTACATAAATCAAAGCATCACGGAGTGGGATCGATCCCACGACCTCATGCTGCTCTTGATTCATTGATGGCTGAGCGAGCAGACGTGGCTAGTAATTTAATCCACACGGCAACGCATGCTCCCTTGCCTTGACATAGAGGTGTAGTATCGTCATGAATCCGCAAGTTTCCGGCAAAATACTTAGTGTAGGTAAAATCTAACCAAAAAGTAACCAGTGCCTTCGGAAAGACTAACCTAAACAACCGACCACGTTCCTTAACCTTCGGTTGCTTTAGTGGTCGACCATTAATTTGCGACTGCTTCAACCAAGCCCAGATCACGGTTAGTTAACTTAGTAACCATAATATTACTTTCTGTGACGCTATTTTACAATACTAAAAGTTGAAAACATTGTTTACTTTACCATTCATTGCAAGACGCTCGCTTCAATAATAAAAAAATGCTATTCTTTTAATTTTGCCTTAACTCCGCTAAGTAAATATAGTTAGTTACTTTTAATTTTGTCTCTTTTTTAACTCCACCATGTATAAGTAGTTAGCATCGTATACTTAGCAGTGTAATTTTATCATTTATATTTAATGAAAAGCGTAAGAAACTTCGTTCCTACCAGGTGTCCCGCGACACCACACGTATTTCTTTTACATAACTGACAATAGATCTAGCCAAGAGGTGTACAGGATTTCATTATCCTGAAAAAAATATTAGGCCATGACGTTTATAATGTCCATTGAAATAAAAATAAGAGTGCTTTCACGCATGCATACTAACATGTATGACCTATACTTCTCAAACTGGTCATTAACTGAAAAATAAGAAAAAAAGAATGTAAGTCGCTCAGAGAGCCGAGGAGTGGACTATTTTGGGTGTTAAAAGATTGAGTGTGTGGAACGACTAAGACAGGTTAAAGGACAAAGAAGTAAGAAAAGATTTAGTAGAAGCCATAAATCTCTAAAATAGGAACGGGCTGGACATCTCATTAGAATGGAAAATAACAGGCGGGCAAAAACAATAACTAAATTGTACCCTAGAGGAGAGCAGAGGAAGAAAGAAGACCAAGATCTTCTTTTCTTCCAAAGTGGTGGGAAGAAATTTGAAAAGGCAGTAGGCAAGACATGGACAAGCCTGTCTGACAAACGCCTTTCTTGACTAACGTCTAGCTGTCTGTAGGTTCGAGACAAACAGCACACAATTTTTGGAACAATTTTTAAAACACACAAATTTTTAGACTGGAGTCAGGGGACCTTAAAACGTGTGAATCCATAAATATCTTAAAATCGATTTTTTGGGCCATCACAATCAGTACTTTCACTGTACATACTACATATATATTAGAAAGTAAAATCAAGTATAAATAAACAAGTAAAATAAGTAAATATTAATTCAAGATGTAATGGGTGTATTGGAAGGGAATATATTATAATATATATTTTATTGTTATTATAGTATATGTATTATGAAAAAAAAAAAAAAAAAAAAAAAAAAATATTCCTCATATAAAGAGAAAGTATTGTGATGGCACAAAAATTAGACTATATTGGGATTACACGTTTTGAGGTCCCCTGAGTCCAGAAAAGGGGTATTTAAAAATGTCTGCCTGTTGTCTGGCGTCTGTACAGACGTATGGGTGCTACCTCCAAAAAAACTATGAAAAAACATGAAAAAAAATAATTTCTCGAAAACGGTTTTGATGGAAAAATTCTAAAATGCAATCCATTTAAATAAGCATATAACGATATCAGCCGTATTCCCGGGAAAGATCTAGTTTCTTGAGAAAATAGCTTTAAACGCGGTCGGAGAGAAGTTATTTTTATGATAAATTTCGATAAAATGTTCAATAATAATAATTAAAGGACCGACGAAAACTCTATAACTAGTATAAATGGAAAACACTGGGCTAAGCAATTATGAACTCATATATGAGAAAGTTAGCCTAAGTTGTCTCGGACCGATTTTTAATGTTTGTTATTATTTATTAGTTATTATGTATATACATAAAAGGATTTAATAAAGCCTTCATTGTTATTATTATTATCATTAATATTGGAGAGTGATGCTTAAGCTTTATGGGCGCAAACTTAGATCTAATCATTTTATTATTTAGTATTTAAACTTTTTACATTTAAAACTAATATATATTTTTAAAAACTGGTATTTACTCACTCATAGAACTCCATGATTTCCTATTGTCTTTACTACAAGAAATAGAATGAGCTACAAACTCGGAACTTCTCATACGGACATACGTTGAAAACATATCGTCTATCAGATCCAATAAAAACATTAAAACTCGTAACAAAACACTAAATTTTACAATTTAAAATTTACTAATCTACTTGTCATAAAATCCGGCAACTAACTGAGCGTAAGAAAACAACAAATAATTCTCAACTGTTTCTGAACACGAGGACACTTCAGATAACACCCAGCTATAGCTAATCGACACAATAGCAAATCGATAAATAGCTTTATCTCAAAAAATGTTATTTATAGTTAGAAATATAGATATAACTGTGGGGGAAAAAAATGAAATCATTTATCAATGATATAACTTCCTTATCGATGTCTTACAACATGATTATTATCATGTTGAGATGAATCATACAAAGATGGTTAAAACCATTTTATAAATAAACAGACAACTCATACTATCTTAAACCCATACTGCTAGGGAAACCCCATTAAAATAGGCTCCCAAATATGCCTATGACGGGATCGAAAATTTTACAAATCTACTCCATGTCATAACATAAATATAAAACATGTCTTACTTTCCTAGGATTTTTAAATACTTAAACTGGGATGTTTAAAAATAGGTTTCAGGCAGGTTGCGAATACAATAACCGGCCATGGCAATCCGCAACTCTTCTTATTAAATATGGGATTATCATAGAACACAACTTTATATCGGTTCAGAAGTTAAGACAGAATATATATATATATCACCCCCTAAGGATTCGATCCAAATAAATCAAATTGATGTTTGGGCTAGCTTATCTTAATAGAGGTAAACCGAAATAATTGATTGCGGTAAATATTTTTAATACTATTATTAATACTTCTTTGATGTTTCTTTTACTGTAAACAACACAAAAGTATAGGTTATTACAGGACGGGAAATCCCGCCACTTTACTCCTCTATTCAATTCATCATTGTAAAATATAAATAACCTCTCCGGGATTCGAACTCACTATAATATGGTGCTTAGACCTTAGGTTTCAGGCGAGTTGCGATTACGCTAATTCACCTAGAAGTCTAGTAATTCAGTAATCTTTTATTTGTAGGTCATAAGAAAGAATCCTATGATTATTCCTTACTGTGCAAACATAATAGATAGATCGATTTATTATCAAAGCATTCATGCACATACAATAAATTAAATTAATTTACCCGCTGATAAATCAGGCTAAGCCGAGGAGAAACGCAAGAGTGATATAACTAAAATCAATCCATTGATTGGGTCAATAAGAAATTATTGATTTGTTTTTATATCCTGAAAAACAATCGTATTGTTATTAATACTATACCCATTCAACGATGCATAATTATTGGAGTGGAAAATGTCTCAAAGCTCTGTATATGAACCAAGATTACTGCAAGTGTTGGAACACGTGAAACCAAGTGAAATACAAATACTATACTTAGTATAATTCTTATATGTATATCCACGGTTTGGTAGAAGACTGTCACAAACCCGATTTTTTGAGAAAACCTTTTTTTGTACCAAAACACTCCTAAGGAGTAGTACTTTTATGTAGAATATTGTCATATTTCTAGTACAAACACAGAACGCCAGAATGAGTGAAGTGCAAGTCTGGCAGTAGAGAGGATTATATTAGTATTATGTTCTAAACTGTAACAAATCAGTGTTCAACTTGGGATCTAAGTGGAAACGTCGCGGTTTTATTTATTAGACTGTCACAAAAGTGTTTCTTGCAGTCTTCATAAAATAGCGATACGAAGACATTTATATCTAATTTTTGTTCAATAATGAATCAAATGCTTTTATGACTATTTAACCCATAAAATATTTATTAAATTAATTGATCAAAACAATTATCTTTTTAAAAAGAATTATTTTTTAAAAAAGTGACCCTCTCGCATAAAATGTTATCTACATTTATATCATTTTGGAAGTATTTCGTAACAATATTATTATTTTATAACAGTTTTCCACTAAAATAAAGCTTTATTTAAATTATTAAATATAATTTTATGACAATTATTTTTTAGATTTGTCAACCGTAGATTAGTAACCTTTCGTCATATTCACAAAATTGTTAACCCTACAACTTCTTATCATGTGTTCTCCGTCGTATTCCCTATATTTATATACCAATCGGATTTTTAACCCTGTAGTGGTCGCGCGGGAGACTAGTCACTATTGTCATTCATGTGTATGTTATTTTGATTATAACTTTCTTATCAGCAATGGTGTGGAGTTGAGCACCCTCTATTCTGGTTAATTAATTGGAGGCAAGAGATTGTTCAGTGGGATACCTGGACTCCAGGCCTTGTGATGGTGTCGGTACTATCCATTTAAGTTTGAGAAGACATTTAGCAGCAAGTTTAGCAGCAAGAAGGAAATCCACCGAAATAAAAAAGGTTAAACTAACATCAGCTTATAAAGAACTTAAAATATTGTGTGCCATAGAGTCCAAGTTAATTTGGACAAATTTAAATGTCATTATGTATTATATAAAAATGGAAAAGTGATATTATTTTTTGGCCACTAGAACAGTATAGAGGAAAAGAACAGTATAAGAACCTACTTAGGTCAATTGATTTTCAGTATTATTATTTTTAAGTCTTTACTTATTTAAGAAGAATTATGTGAAACAAAAGAACATTTACAAATAAGTTACTTGTCTAAATTCGATAACCTTGTCACTAACAGTTCCTATTTATTTCAACATTGAAATTACTAAGTAAAGCCTAAGACTGAATAGAATTATTGTGCCTAATCTCGTATTATTAGACATGTTATATAGTTTATGTATGATGTTGATTTTTAGGGTCCAAACCAAGGACCCTTATATTTTCCTGCGTGTGTCTGTCCGTCCGTCCGGTCGCCTGCTCTCACGGCCACACCTTTCGTCCAAACACTTTGAAATTTGGGTATGTGTCTTGTACCTACCCACATATTTAAAAAATATAGCGACTTAAAAAAAATTTTTTTTCATCAAAATGTTTTACCAAATTAATATAAACCCTTATGTACTAATTTTAAATTTGCTTATATTTTTTTTTATGGAAAATTGTCACAAGTACTGATTTTAATTGAAACGTTGCCTAAAAATTTAGCACTGAGCCTAATATGTAAAAAGTAGTAGTATGGCTAGGTTTTCTGAAGTATATAGAAGAAATTAATATAATATAAAGCAAATCCAACTACTACAAGGTCAATAAATTTGACAAAAAAAATAGTCACTTTTTCTTTTGCTCCTCTTGTAAAATTTGAAAACACGGTTTTGTGACGGTCTTCTTCCAAGCCGTCGATATGTTTTCCTGTTTGTTGTGACAGTGACAGAACCGAGCGGAATCACTTAATTTGAAGGTATTTAATGTAGTTAGATAACGAATAAAGTTAATTCGTCCACACACATTAATCTTAATAATCAAATAATCATTCTAGGAAAAATAATAATGAAAGACAGAGTGAGCTATTCTTTAAAGATCTATTGCAATACACCCTACCTCCCTAGGGTGCATTGTTATAGATCTATTTTTCTTCTTTCTAACCACCTCTAGGATTCGTGGTTTGATTCACCGTGATAGATTTCATTGTTATAGATCTAAAACATAGGTTATTTCGCTCCACTGCTCAGACCTAGCCACTTTACAACGACAAATTAATGATTTTTTAACAGTCCGAATAGGTATATTAATCCAAATTTATTAGTAACATTTTTCCTAAGGACTGGATTATTTCGAAAATAATTCTAGTTTTAGCGAAACTCATAACCATCACAGTAATCATTAAAGTTCGGTAAACAAAAAGCAGAAGTTCGGTATCTGTAAAAAGGATATTATGAATATAAATTTTACGTTTAAAGCAGAATAAAAAAATTAAACCTCTTTCCTCTAAATAAGATAGAGATAAAAGAATAATATATATAGGTAGAAGAAAAAGGACAATTGAACTGAAAATAAGTTTGGCTAAGCATAGAAACATTAAGTGCAAAATAACAAGGAAGAAAAGGGGAAAAATTGTACATGAAAAACTTTAAAAAATATTTTTTATACAATTTCTTCTTACAAGGACTTAAAAGGAAATCCTTTTTAAGTTAATGGTTAAGATCTAAAGCAAATCTAAGAAAAAATTACACACACACACACACATATATATATATATATATATATATATATATATATATATATATATATATATATATATATATATATATATATATATATATATATATAAAGAAAGAGGAAGCGAGCGAAAAAATGTATCATTTTTATAAAAGTAAGGGTAACCTTTATTTTTCTCTCATTTCACAAATTCTAAGGTAGATGGAGCTTTATCTTAAATAAATGTGGAAAAAAGCACAGAAGATACGACATTTACTTCTTTAAAAAAAAAAAAAAAAAAACGAGTCAGAAGGATAAGATGTGAGTGGTAAAAAAAAAAATGGGTTTACACGAAGATGGACAGGCGAAAAAGAAGATTGTGTAATGGGTAGCTCAACAAACCACAAAGACGAGGGAAAAATCTGAAAAAGAGTAAAAATGAAGGAAAGAGAATAAATGGGGAGGTCGGTAGCTCAGGTGGTTCTCTTGAAAGCATGGCCTAGCCTGTATCGATCCACAGGTGGTAGGTGGGTTTAAAAACAGCGAGGCGTAAAGTATCACGGGCCTCCCGTAACAGCACGGTGTACTCGACAGAACAAAATAGTCACATTTGAGTAACAGCAAGACAAGAAAAAAAAGAAACAAGACACTCTTAAAAATACATTTAAAAACGCCTTATAAGAAAAGGTGTAAGGTAGAAGAGGGAAACGATACATGGGTTGACGTCCCCATGTTGCGTCGCGTCGATGACGTAAAAAGATAGTGGGGGTCGCGCCGAGGGAAAAACTTCTTTCTTTCTTAACACACAGGGCGAATATAAAGAGAAATATAATGGTAATGTCGTTCTTTAAAAAAAACACCCAAGAATAGAGGAAAAAACATTCCTTGAAGATAGTAAAGAAAAAGCGGAAACGTTTTGACGGATAAAAAAGGGAACATTTGAGGACACAAAAAGGCAAGTTTTTTCAAATGCGAGAAAAAAAAGAAAAAGCAAAGAGTTTCTTTTTTGACAAGGCAGAAAAGAAACGAAAACGGAATAGCAGAGGAGAGAGTCAACAAAATGTAACCATACAGAGAACACACATTCGGAAAATGGAAAAATAAAAAGAAGACGCCGGGTTTATAAGAACCCCGCTGTAGACCGAATTTGTGGAATACAATATTGGTTCCGAGGGAAGGAGAAACGGGAGAAACGTTATACCTTGATATCCGTAGAGGATTGTACGATTGTACTGCAGCTCCAGTTTGGCGGAGAAAAAGGAATTCTTAAATTGCTTTTAAAATAAAGTCAACATTTGGTTTTATTCGGCCTTATTGAACCTTATGACTTCCATGATTCAGATTTAAGACTATTCGTTGTTTCTTTTTAGAATGTAGCTGAATTTACTTAAACTTAGACGAAGAAAACAACCGACTATAAATACTAAATAGACCCGTAAATTACCACTATATTTAATAATTATTAAACATTAAAAACATTAAACTAGGTGCTAAAAATACTAAAAAATTAAATTTCAGTAAGTATTACTTAGATCTAAAGAAATTTCGATTTAACTTACTGGATACTTGAACATCGGGTACAACACTTGATGGCTTACCTGAAACAAATCAAAAACACATACATTAAAAATAAATTTATGAAAACATATAAAATTAAAACTTACACAAACTCATATCTTAATCAATTATTTAAAAGTAAAGTACGAAGATGTAAATAAAGAAGATGTGGATGTGTTTGTTTGATTTTTAAATAAATCTAGTTTTATTCAGAGCATGAAGGGCATGTACATAATGTTTCGAAAAACCTTCTATCCCCTAGGGCAGCGGTTCCCAACCTGAGGTACGCGTACCCCCAGGGGTACAGAAAAACTATGGGGGGTACGAGGAAAAAAAATGGTAATGGCGGACAAAAAAGACTTATTTATTAATTAAAGTTCAAATAATTTATAGAAATACGTTTAGATTTTTGAAAACAAATGTTATTTTTAAACTGTTTTAGTGATAAACGCTTTCACTTTTAAAATAAAATATACGTGCTAACAGCTAACATCTTCGGTATTTATTTAATTACACGTTAAAATAATAAATAGTGCTCTAAGTGCAAAATTAAAGGAATGAGGTTAAATTAATAAACAACCTAGTCCCTAGTCGCAATTTATATTGGTATTTAGATAGCCGGAGGGATATTTGTGTGCCTCCAGCCGATGACACTAACCCCTAGCCTACAATATGAGCGTAGCCAAATCAACTAACTAGGATCTTTCTTTTATCTTGGGTCCTCAACACCATTCTGTAATTTACAAAAATCTCTTATCATACCTTCAAGTTCTTATTGTTGTGGTTTTCAGAGCTCCGTTCTCCTAATCTCTCTTGTTTGAGTTTGGCGAGGGGATAGTTTATCCCCTTCCCATATTTTTAAGAGTTAGTAACTCCATATATATCTCCAAATTATTTGGGCGTCAGAAGTTAAGGGATGTAAGTCACAAAAAGTGCATTTTATATACTGAAGGTCAAATTCACCAAATCAAAGCATACAAAAGTGAAAATAGTTGTTCTACAAGCCACGGCATTGCTATTTACATGCATTAAAATGCGTTTATCTTATTTTCCAAAAATGTTACTTGGACCCCTTTGTTTCTATCAGTGACATCCACTTGAGTTATTTTTACGGAGAGGGGGACTATTTCCTTTTAAGGTACTAACAACTCATGAAAGCATCAGTTATAAAATTAACATAGGAAGTATATAATATGAATTAAGGGGTACGATTCAGAATAATTGAACGCTACGGGGTACGCGAGTCAAAAAAGGTGGGAACCGCTGCCCTAGGGCAACGCCGGGTACTTCAGCTAGTATTTAATAAATAAATCTTTCGATCATAGATTGATTGCTAAAGGCGGTTAAACTATCAGGTAGGCCTTCAGCAGACGGCCGGAACGTGTGTAGGCTCCCACCGATTGTACGGTAAAAGAAATGGATATTTTCGGTGAAAAAATACTAATATTGAAAAAAAAAAATGGTTAGTGATTATGTATTACATAATAATAAGTGCAATTACGTTTACTTTAATGGTCCATAGAATTAAATGCTGTAACACTTTCAATAAATAACAGGGTTTTTTTTCTGAAATTACTAAAATTATTTTACTCTAGTTGCTGACTGTCATAGTGCAAAATCGATTAGATGATTGTTCAAAATCCAAAATAGTCTATTTAACCCCACCCAGGTTAATAAAGAACTCGATGTAAGATAGAATTTAATTTTACTAAAATAATTTTAGTATGAAAGATATTATCTAGGTAAAAAATTCACAGTTTACAATAATTTCATGAAAACTAAGAATTTTTTCTTGTACACAAAATAATTTTATGTGTAAGCGAGAATTTGATACTATTATTATAAAGGAATCAATCAGAATTCTATGCAAGGATGGCTAGAATATAATGTATAAATGTATGGATAACCTTAGAATACTCAATTTAAGCAACCGACGATTTTGGTAATTCATTTATGCAAACGAGAATTTTTCGTTAAAACATTAATAAAATTTTGTTTTATTTTATTATTTTTTTTGTATATTTATTTTTTTTTTTTTAAATTTGCCGAGTAAATTTGCTTGGATGAAATTGACAGAGTGTTTCTGGACGAGTGAAACATTTTTAATGTGAAATTAAAGAAATTGGAAGTTTTTGTTTTAAGACTGGCCTGTGATAAATATTTGATTTGCCCTCTGGACGAGTCTCGAAACCCCGACCCCTGGATTGAGAGTCTTACGTGCCAACCACTATACCACGGGAGTAGTTGATTTATTCTGTACACAGAATTGGTATATAAGGGTATTATTATAACAATTAAGATATATTAATGTTATTATATTCATTTTATGAAAATATTTTATTAATTAAAATTATGTTTCTTTGAGAAGATATCTGACAGTGGCGGCATTGTAAACTCTTGTTTATAAATAAGTATGTTGAGGATTAAATAAATGATTTATATAATATGCATTACTTAAATTAGGGTTATTGTGCTATTTTATACACATATTTTATATGTATATTCTTTTCCTAAAACTTTCATCACTCAGTTTCACTTCTAATGCGTGAGAGTCTCACACATATATTTTTTAATTATAACTTAACTTTTATTTTGTCAAAATGTCCTTAATGTAAATTTTGAAAATGTTCTTCCGACGTTATCTTTAATATGATCTTACAGGAAGGTTAAGGTTTTTTTTTAGTTTTTATTGCAAAAATAAAATCAGCTTAAACTTAGTATTCATAAAATCATTGACGCTAAAGCGTATAATTTAATTTTAAACTTTGTAATTTTTTAAACTGTATTAAATCTCAAGTAAAAACAAGAAAAGGAGTATGACTTAAAAATAAATATTTAATAACAAAAGTTTTCATAGAGTTCCATTAAAATGAGGTTTTTTCTGGAAAAAAAGAGAATGTTTTAAGAGGTAAAAAAAGAGAGGGAGAAATATATATTAAAGAGCGGTTATTAAAACTGGTGCAGTTATATTTCAAAAGTTTATTCGCTCGGTATTAAAGGTTTTTAAGAAAATGTGGGAAAGGATGGTGGGGGCCAATTCCGTGCCAGAATGTTTAACGCTAGGTTAACGCTATTGACTCAGGGCCTCGCAACCTACTTTACCATTATTCCAACACTGGTTGTTTATTCTCTTCTTTAGCTCATAATCTTCATATGTTCTTCGATGTTTGTTTACATATAGTTTGTTAGCGTCAAGTGAGTATATGGTGTTGACATAACGTGACGTAGAAGAAAAAAGTTATTACACAAAAATATTTAATACATACTTTTACCATGTAAATCAACACCTAAAAAAAAAATATTTTATATGCATGAACGTTTTTACCGTTTTTTGAATGATTTAAAGGTACACTTAAATTTAAAAAAGCTTTTTTTTACGATAAACAAAAATTAACCATAAAACATTATATTCATGCTTCAAGCCAAACATTATTTGTTAGGAGGTAAGTATCTAATTTTATTTTAACTTTGACATAGACAGCAAAGATGATTGCAAAGATGATGACCGACTACTCCCGTTAGATATTGCTATATTATAATTAAAATATGCTTATTTTAACAAAATCAGCTTAAACTTAGTACATATTCATAAAATCATTAACGCTAAAGCGTATAATTTGTAAGTGTATATAGAAAAGCAGGTAATGAAGCGTTATGGAGTTGCTAGAATAATACTAAGTAGATAGATCCAAAGAAAGGTCGTGTAACAATGGTGGATACATAAACTTCGGGGAACACCACTTGATAGCAAAAATGTTCCCCATTAAGTTATCTTTACTGTAATTTAAACAGAATTTCAGTAGAATTGATCAAATTAGCCTTAAACACTGTTAATTATAATTACAATTAAGTCTTAAAACCGTTTATGATAAGAAAAACTTTATAAAATAATATTTTTTAGTCTTCAATTTTGGAAAAATAAACGAATAAGCACTCAACAAGATAGTATAAGAGAATTTGCTCAAGGTTTACTTTTTCCACTAAATAAAATACAGTGTAAATTGTTGAAATTTCCTGAGTTCTGGTTTTGCTCCTCTGTTTATTCTATTTATTCCTGGTAGGCAGTTATATTAGGTTTAGAGGGAGGTATAGAGAAGGAGAGAAAAGTCAAGAGGAAATGCCCAGGTTTAGAAGGAAATGAAGCCTGCACGCTGTTAGAATTTCCTACGGCTATAAAGGGTTGGGGCCAAGCTTAACCAGAAAAGGGCACCCATGCTGGTTTAGGATTTACCTGCCCCCCTTTACACAGGCCCTTATGTAGACTACTACTTATCTCCTTATACTCTCTCACTCGAAACTAGTAATCTTAACCTATAAATCTAATTCCCCAAATAGATATAAATACAATTCTACCTCTTGGTAAGTTGTGCGTACAATCTTAACAGTTTGCAAACGGAATTTACTAAGTTTGCCATATTATTTCACCTGCAACTAGGGCTTAAACGAATACCAAACATAGATAACAGGAACATACGAAGCTGCAGCTAATGTTTGAAAATGTCTATTAATCAATAGTTAATTAAATAGTCTGCGTATCAGTGTACCATAAACATTCCTCCCGTTCTATTAATGGATGAATGGTAACATGAATACAAAATAAATGTGGTTGTTTAGATTGTTGTATTATTCCCTGTGGAGTAACATTAATTTATATTCAATAATAAATGTGCGCCAACGTTTGCAATTATTATGGGAGCATCTGTGCGGGCTACTTTAAACTAACAATACAATTATTTTTTAAATCTGATAAGTACTGTTAAAGATATGGGTGTTAATACAAAGAAGTATGTGATCATGGCGAGAAAAAAGCAAAATACGCGTAGAAATTTGAAATTAACAAGGGACCAATTAACATTGGTTAAAGATATTGGTGTTAATACAAAGAAGTATGTGATCATGAAGAGAAAAAAACAATACGCGTAGAAGTTTGAAATTAACATAGGGCCAATTAACATTGGTTAAAGATATTGGTGTTAATACAAAAAAGTATGTGATCATGAAGAGAAAAAAATCAATACGCGCAGAAGTTAGAAATTAACATGGGCCAACAATAGGCTATTTATGACAACTAAATTTCATTAAATTAATTGCGAGGTTTGTAAGTTATGATGGTTCGCAAAAGTATCCACGGACAGACCGACAGAGAACCGCAAGATTAAAACATTTCCAAATGTGCGGAAAGGATTTCTGTCAAGAAATTCTTGAATTCGGAGACATTTATACAATAATAGAGATTTAATAGCAAAATAAATAATAAAAGACTGGCAGATCATTAAGGTTATAAATTTGCTAAGATATATTTTTAAGAAAAAAGAGGCGTAAAATGGCGTTGCATTTTTTAAAACTGTAACTAATTAAAAGTGAAAAGTAAAGTCTTAAGAGCTGTAATACCTTGGATTAAGAAAAACCTTTCTGTTAAATCAAGAAAAAGAGGAAAAAAAATATAACAGACAGAGTGGAAAGTCATGTTGTTTGCCAGCCATGTCGGAAAATTGACGGGAAGGGAAAAAAGACTTTATGAGAGTGACGCGAGGTGAAGGGTGAAATAGAGAAGATGGTTGTATTAAGAGCCCTTCATCCCTGTAGCCCTGCGTGGGATATATAGGCCTTTATTCAACATATTCCTGGCTCTGCAGCAACCAATGGACCACATCATTAATTATAGCCTGGGTCTTACGCTTGCCCGAGCATTATTTTCTCATCTCATTTACACCCTACTTCACAGCAACATTCAATCTCTATCAAAACGGATCCAACACACGCGAATATATTAATAAACGAAGTGTTTTCACTGCTGATTTCTCATTTAACGATATATAAGAGGTTAGATACATACTGTTTATGATGTATAATTTTAGGTATCTTGTCTAAAAATAAGATTTCATTAGCATAAACTAATGTTATATTAAACAAAATACATATTTTTCTGAAACACAAAAATTGGTGGGAAATTAATTTATAGACCTTTTAAATGTACCAATTAATACAAATAAATCAAACCGTGGAAAATCTAGTTTCCAAGCTAATGACAAACAAATAAAAAGAATGAGGATTGCCACAGCTAAATAACAACTAGGGAAAGTTTTAGGGTCCGGAGACAAATCCGAGTACTAGTACTCATAATTTTCTGCGTCTGTCTTTATCACCTGCATCCCAGAAAGTACTCAACACAAAAATGTAAAACTTTGCAGTTATGTTACGTGCAATACCCTAAACACAGGCAAAATATAGGCAAGCCCTAAAAATCATCCCTTAAAAGCAAAGGGTTGACACTTTTCATCTAACGTGAATGCTCATGTGGGATGTTAAATGAAAGATGAAGTCGCCCTGTGTACAAATAAATACTTGGTGTCGAATTTGTACTTAAAATCAGTTCAGTTTTTGTATCTTAAGTCACCTTAAAAAAAATTATCTTCTCCCTCAATTTAAAAAAAAAAAAAAAAAATCAACTAAAAAGTCTAGAAAAAAAGAATTTTTGTCAAAAATAAATGTCAGGGAATATTTCATAAGTCGCATATTTTGTAAGAAAACAGTGTCCCCCCGTCCCTAAAATCTTACAACTTTTATATAATATAATTTTTAATATTATTTGTATTTATTTGTATGTTTCTATTATGTCGATCATAAAATATTATTTCATTAAGTGATAAGGAACTAAGGTATTTCGAGTGTAACAACATTAGTTTGAAATACTTCTCTCTCACCCCTCTGGGAATGGAACCAGTTATTTCGGTGTTTGAAAAACGTGGTTTTAAATTTCAACCGAATGCTATTTCAATTGGATACACTGATCCACCCAATTTTATCATCTACGAACTTTAAATATAATGTTTCTTGCTTCAGTAAAAATAGTTATTTAGGCACCAAGGGAGCAAAGAAAGTCATAGTACCCAGAGCGATGAAAAGTTGGTTCCTGAGGCGAAGCCTCAGAGGGGGTTATTATCGCTCGGGTACAATTGATTTTTACTCCCGAGATCCGTAAAAGATTTTTCCTACAGAAGGGAGAAATAAATAATTTAATAAGATTTTAATTTTAAAGTATTTTTACTCAAAAAGTAAATATTTTTATATTTATTTTAAACAAAAAATAGCAAAATAGTTAGATATAATATTTACAATTGATTAAATTAGTTTAATCAGATAAAAATTGAATGATAGATGGTAAAAATTTAATACTCAAATTAGATGGGAGAATCAGCTGGTAGCTGAGTTCTGTATTGAATAGTATTGCCAACTGTATATACATATGGATTAGTAAATTTAGAAATTATTATTTAACCTTTAACTTTTTTTTGTTTACTCAAGAATCAGAATGACAACCATTGTGGAGGCTTCATGACATGTGTGGAGATGACACATTATAGATTTAGACATTAAACAAAAGTAAATGAAATTGTGTATTTAACACCAACCTTACTTACTTATGCTTTATCTAGGGCAACAATGGGAGGAATCACGAGAGTTCATGATTCCCTTATTTTCCATTACTCCCTGTTCAACCTGACAGGGTGCAATGAGTAACAACTTTCCTCCCTGTAAACTAGGCAGAAAAGTTCACTATTTCTCCCTTCTAGAGATAAAATATATATATTTACCAATCGCAGGTCTAGTATTTGGTATTTTTAATGTTGATACAATAATGCTAAAATTGAGAGAGTGCTCGAGAGTTACATTTTTAGGCTTTGGGACAAGAGGATAGAAACTTCAAAGAGACAAATAAATAAAGTGCTTCAAGCAAGTAAGAGCTGTAAGGTTAAGTACATTGCTCTGGAGGGTTCTTATTCAATCTATATACTACTAAGGAAATCTTAAGTAAGTACACTTTGATCTTCACTGTCCTTTAACAGTTCAAAGATTCAATAAACTTGATTATAGATACTCTAGAAATCAATGGACAACTTATCAGAGCCTTAAGTCGGATGAGGATTTGAAGCAAAAAACATATACAACAAAGAAATTTTAAATTAATGGCAATTCCTAAATAGAGAATACATAAAAATACACACAAAAGTACTCACAAAAAGTACTTTACTATTATACAAAATCTACGATAAGTTTTAAAAAGGTAGAAAAAACTGAGATAAAAGAATACACTCTACGGTCTGATCAGCGCTCTTACTGTAATCTATATAATATATAAAACTAAGAGTGACAGTGCCTGACTGACTGATCACTAATTCTCCTATTTCCCATAGAGATAATTCTCTTGACATAGAGATTTGAAATTTAGTACATAGATAGAGTGTACCATAAATAGAAAAGTTCGGCCATTTTGATTTCGATAAATGGCCCCCATGTTGAATTATAGCCACCATCTGGGGTTATTCACATTCTATTATGTCAGCTTCCAGTGGACCTAGATCTCTGAAATTTGGTACATGGACTTATTTATAGTAGCTAACAAAGAAAATCAGAATTATAGCCACCATCTTGGATTTAATCACACACTAATATATTAGCTTCCAATGCACATACAGATCAGGAATTTGATACATAGACTATAATAGTAGCTAAAGAAGAAAATGAAATGACTACTATCACGTAAATGTACTTAATGTACTATCACGTAAATGTACTATCACTTCAACGTATGGCCTATTGAATTATAGACACCATCTTGGAATTAATCACACACTATTATCTTAGCTTCCAGTGCACATACAAAAGATGATCAGATCAGATCTGAAATTTGATACAGACTAATGGTAGCTAAAGAAAAAAATTAAAGGTACTATCACTTCAACGTATGGCCACCATCTTGGATTTAATCAGATACTATTATCTAAGCTTCCTGTGGACTTAGAGATCTGAAATTTACATAGAATACATAGAGGTACTTAGAATCATTGCACCTAAAATTGAAGTTAAATTTATTTTGACAGATATTTTGAATTATAGCCCCATCTTTAATTTATTACGTTATATTACCTCAGCTTCCAGTGGACTTAGAATTTTGATAAATGGTAAATAGAGTAATCATGCCTAATGCTGTTTTGATTAATATCCACCATCTTAAAATCGGCCAGCCATTACAATAATTTTTAATTGATTTAGAGGTTTGAATTTATTACGTCGACTTATCTATACCTCAAAGCAATGATGTATGGTTGATAAGTTGAACAACTTACGTATAGTCATTTTTAATGTAGTTTGATTATTGATTATTAAAGCGTTTAACTTTAGAAATTGTAAAAAAATAAATGAAGGTATTACTGCAAAGAAGATAAATATAAAAATTAATGGTTAAATTCATTTATAATGAAATCATATTATGTATATGAAAAACATAAAGAGACCAGCTGGTCATTTATTAATTTTGATAAAATATTTAAAAATAAGCATAAAAAATTTATATACCAACTTGTACTAAAATACAAAATTATGTAACAATAAAGAAATATTAATTATATTGTTTTAATTATTTTTCACACACATCGCCAACTTCTAGACGAATAAGGCGCCGACTCAGCAAGTATAAACTAAGACTGAGGAATGATTTTCATGCATAGGTACAAATCTATATGCCAAACCCAATTACTGGGCAGATTAATGACATTAGCATATGGCTTATATGGTATGTAGGTATTATCAACTGGATTTATCTGTGTCCATATTATTATACGTTAAGACCTGAGATTTGATACTTAGACGCGACAATTCGATCGAATCCGAATCCCGACGTTTTCAACTATTATATGAATCATTGTAAGTACCATAGAGCCAGGTTAGTAAACCTAGTGATAGACTAACCTTAAAAAATCAATTTGACCGTACGTTTTAAAACAGATTGCTATATATAGGAGTGATTGTACCTATATGCACATAGATTATAGATGCGTAAATTTCAAGGGTAACAAAGGGTGCTTTGACACAGAATAACAAGGAGACAAAAGGTTATAAACACAATTAGCAGACCAGCCATGAAATTCCAAAAAGGTAACAATCATTTGAAGGAACCAATTAGATTTTTTTTTAAAAAAAAATATATATATATAATATAAAAAATAAAATAAATAATGACAAAGCTAAATAAAAGAAAAAGCGTATATAGGGTTCATTATCTGGAACACGAGTGTACAATTAAGTAGTTAATAGAATTAAAGCACTCATTGTAAATTCTACACGCGAGACTCTTCCAACCTAGAATTAGAAGCGCCGACGAGTATAGCAAATAAACCGACTGTAATTCAAAAAAATAAAAGTAAATTTCTTTCATTTTTTTACTAAAGTAGTTTTTGAACCTATTATTTTCAGAATTTTTATATACAATAAAACACTATCAAATTTCTATGTTTTATGGTTCTCTTCAGGCTTATTATTAAGTTTTTACTACGTTTTTATAAGCTTGCTTTCTTGTTTGTTTGTTTGTCCAGTACAAATCTTACAATCGATTTTTAACTAACTTCCCGAGTAGCTAGACATTTGAAACTTTTAGAATAGCTCAGAACACGATGACAATGCATAATTTTTAACGTTTGCCATCTTTCAGCAGAATTTAATTAGTTATTTTATTTGTTATTTACATGTCCCATATTGACGATCTTCATTTTGACGGGTTTCAAATTTATGATTTTTTATTAAGAGGTAAATATTTAATGACAGCGAAAAAGGAAAAGTAAACAAAGAAATAAATTAATTGATCCAAGATGAGGTGAGATCCGTAGTACAAATATTTGTCCATTTATAGGTTTAAGATCAGCTCTCTAGATGGTTGTCATTTATGTGAAGTAAATAAATTTGGAACTATTTTTTTTTTACTAACAATATATAACAATGACAATTATATTATCAACATTACATATGATTCAACAGAAAAATTAAAAACTTAGTATACAAAAAAGTTCTTTATCTACGATTGATAAGAAATATAAACATTATATCTTTGTTTAGATGCGTAGAAAGTGATTATTTACGTACTTGCATTCATTGCGCATGCGCGTCTCATAGAACTGAACAATTCCTCTTCTTTACCACACAGTGTGCGGTAAAGAAGAGGAATTCTTCAGCTTTACGCACGATTAGCAAGTTTGTTTACATTTAACAAAACTAATTTGCAGTTCTTTTATTAAAATAACTGTTTATATCGAGTTTTTAGTGAAAAACAATAAGTGAATCAAGTGACTTTGACGAAAATGTGGAGAATAATACTCCTCCAGAAATAATTAATTCGGCAAAAAATACAACTCAAGAATTAATCCCATCTTTATCAAGAGAGAGATACGAACTTACATACAGCAAGTTTATTTTTTTCTGTATTTATAATTTAAATCTAACAATCGTAGATAAAGTACGGTACGCAACTCGTGCGAAAACGGCATTTTGCATTGCTCGTGTGGTTTTACAACCCTCGCTGTCGCTCGGGTGCAAACTCCACCCTCGCATGCAAAATGCTACTTTCCGCACTCGACGCGTAATGTACTATTTTATCTTGTAATCATGTTTTAATGTAAATTTTATGAGAATAGGCATAACAATTACAATGTCATAAAACATCATAGTTTCATTTTGATAATCCCATGTAATTCCAAAGTTGGTGAGACAATTAGAAACTGTTATTACGCGTTTATCATCATAGATCATGTCTTAGCAGTTACCTTTTTGGAAATTAAGTTTTTTTATTACAAACATTTGATATAAAAAAAATAACATGTTAACAGCATTCGTTGACTAGAAGAAGGCAATCAATCGCTTACGATTAAGCGACTAATTGTACTATAGGTCATCAAGCGAGGACACTTTCCTTGAAGAAATACAATCTTTTTATGTTAAAACCACAAATTTTATGTTTTATCCAATAAATTACCTGTATTTTATTATATAGTATATAGCCGACAATTTTTTTAATCATCAAAATTAGCTTATTTACGATTATTTTTTAAAAAAAGGTTATGCATGATGATGTAAGAAAGTTTAGATTTATATCTCGTGCGGTATGTAGAAGGAGTTATATGATAAATGCTTTAAAGTAGTTTAAAGGAAACAAATGGTAGCGGTATAGCAATGTAAAACTATATACATCAATAATGTCTAGTTGCTTTAAATTATTTACTAGGATAACTAGAGTAGAATGTTGGCACTATATCCGAAATACTTGTCTCTTTCTTCTAGTTCTGCCACCACTCTTCCCCCTTTGAGTGCGGTAAAAACAATTTCCAGCCAAATAAGAAATGCGGAGGGACCTTGTATAAAGATTTATTTCTGGATTACTTCATAATATCTCGTTTTCATGTCCTTGCCGTGCTTAAAATAATTCGTCCCTTGGTATCGTAGAGTTAAAAGAATAAGTTGAGGCAAGGGGAAAAAGTTAAAGCGAGGGGACTAAATAAGCAACATTTGCAGAGATCTCACATTCGCATTTTGAAGTCCCTTGATATATTTAGATACTGGAAATACTTTTAACATAACTATAAGTGGACTCGTTCGATAAAGAAAGCACTAGTTTAAATACAATTAATTTAAAATAATAAAGAAAAAAAATCGATTGTAGAGATGCTAAGGGTACACTTAGCATCTCTAGCATTAGTTATATAGATCGAGTAATTTGGATCCTTGAAGGTAGGAAGAGAATGGAGACTAACACTGCTTCATACTATGTGGCAACATTTCGGCTACTCGAGCCATTTTCGAGCCTAAAAATATAATTATTTAGTGTAAGAATGACATACAAAATACTACATCAGTAGTTGATACCGTTAAGGAACTGATCTCGTAATTACCTCTATCCTAAACATTTTACTTCAGTTGTCAAGCTTAAGAGTTATGTTACAAAAACATTTTTGTGTAAAAACAGGGTTACATTCAGTGAACTAGTGGTTCCCCACGTCAAATTCCTATAATCAATAATACAAATCGCTGGTAATATGATACTTAAGTATGACAAAAAAAATACGTGTGGTGTCGCGGGACAGCCGGTAGGAACGAAGTTCCTTGAAATCTTCAATAAATATAAATTATAAAATCACACTGCTAAGTACGTATACATTGCTAATTACTTATACATGGCGGAGTTAGAAAAGAGAAAAAATTAAAAGTAACGAACTGTTTGTACCTAGCAGAGTTAAGGCAAAATTAAAAGAAAATCATTATTCGTATCATTAAAGCAAGCGTCTTACTATAAATATATATTGAATATAAGAAAAAGGTTGATCATGATGAGTTTATAGTTAAAGAGTATGTTTGTTAAAAGATGTTGGATTGAAATAGAACTGTTTTCTACCTACCCGGCCTATTAATTTAAAATATTATAAAATATATCTCTTCCCTATTCTAAAGCTTCTGCTTGTATCCGGTTGAAATTTTACATGCCTGTTTCAATTGTACTTTAGACAATGTGTAAGAAGTTTTATTAAAATCGTTATACGTTAGAACGGAAGACATCGGTAAAAAAGTTGTTTTCTTTATTTTAAACGTTTGGGTCCACTTTAATAAATTTAGCGATCATTATCACTTCATAACAGTGTCGGTGTTCGTTTTACTAAAAAAAATATTAAAAAAGTTGTTTGTCTCATTATAAATAGATGAAGTTAGAATTTTTTCTTGGATTAAGTAAGCAGTATTATAATAATATACCTAATATATTTTAATAAGCGTCAACACAGATCAATTTTCAAGACACAGATCTAGACCGTGATTATATTTTCTATATTTAAAAAACCAAATGACATTTGACATGATACAAAAATAAACAAAACAAGTCAAGAAACAGGCTTCCTTAATAACATTTTTTCCCGTCTTTTTTAAGCTTATGTTTACGCGAGCGTTGCGCGTGAACGCTTAGGCGGATAACGTTTTCCAACGAACTCAGCCTGGGCATTGGTAAAATGAACATGTGTACCAAATTTCAACTAAATCGGTGTTCTTTTACTCAAGTTATCGTCATCGGTAGATTTCGTGACGGATTTTGCGTGACGGTGATTTTGTGACGGTTATTTTGTGACGCTGATTTTGGTCGTTTTTTTTCGGATTCACTCCCGGGCTCCAGAACGTGCCATAAGGAACTTCGTTCCAAAAAACTCGGAAAGTTATTAATAAGGTACAGGTTTCTATCTGAGTGACAGCTAAAAGCAGTACATAAAAAGACATGAAGGTTTACGGTTTACCACAAGAACTGTGTAGAAGTGATAATAAATAATATTAAAATACGGACAGATGGGTAATAAAATCAGTCATCTAGCATAAACATTAAAACAACAATATAAAAACAAAACTACAACCGAAAATGGCTCCAGTAGCCGAATCGTTTCCACAAAGTATGAAGCAGTGTTATTCTTCGTTCTCTTCCTACCCTTCAACGATCCAAATTACTACTACAACTATTATTACTACTATTACTACTTTTTATCTATGTAAAAAAAAATCAATTTTATCGAATAAAATTTATTTTGATTGTCCAGATTTCTCTGAAGTTCACGAATACTTGCGAACACAATTTATCTCCAAGACTTATTGTTTTTTTTTCTTAGTAGTTTTGTTCTAGTAGTTTTTTTTACTCTTTCCTTTGGGATCATCGACTTCTATCAAACCGCCGCCATAAGATTGTCAGATCTTGGTTAAACAGGCAGAAACCTGCTGACGCTAAGTTTGTCGAAAAGCTCCTTTTTTGTATTATAAACAATACTGGGTGAACAGTAGAAATTAAGTGGGCCCCGGTCCGGGAATTGAACCCAGGTATGCGGTCTCAATATAGGTTGTGTCCGATACAATTTAACATATTAATAGAAGGGCCAACAGCTTTCCCAAAAGAGCTATTTAAGCCCCCACAAATCAAAGAGCACATAACATTCATGCTCTACAGCTCTAACCACTAAGCTACAGCAAAAGTTTGTTTTTAATTGTCCATAGCATACACCCCCCACCAACTCTCCATGAGGCTAGCAGTTAGGCAGTTATTCACATATTATTATAGATTAAGAAAGTGAAATATATATTCTGCTATATTTTGTAAAAAATATAGCATTCTCACGTTAATGATGCTACAATTTTACAACCCGCATCATTATCTAATTTATATAAGTTCTCTCCCCCCCCCCCCCCCCCCCTTTTATAAATCTATCAAAATTGTTTTGATTTTTTACATGAATAAATGTATTTAAATAAAAAATGTTAAGAGCGCAGACGGTGAATTTAATATGGGCCCATCAGTGGGTTATAGTCGACAAACCATCCAAATTACAGCAAAATCAGATGAGTACTTTCGAAGATATAGGTAGAAATAAATGTATGGTTGAGCGCATGTGGAAGAGAAACAAACAGGCGCAGAAAGTTAAAACTTTTATTGAACCAACAATGGGCTACTTACGAGCTAAAATTTAAATTTAATTAAAGTCGGACGAATAGTTTTTTATATGTTAGTTCGCTGATGTCTGAAACAGATTTCTGACTTGGAATTTTTGATATCAGGGACCTAAAAGAATTTCATAGCTTCCAAAGTAAATATTTTATAGGTTTTTGATTTTTAAACGTGTAGAAGATAAAAAAAAGTAGGAGTCAAACTTCTAAACCTACATCTTATAGTAAAATTAAAGGGAGTTACTCGCTCTTCAACCGTGATAGATTTCGTGACAGATTAGATTGGATTCATAATTACAACGAAAGAGTTACTTCCACTTCCACTGTGATGGATTTTGTGACGATCCAACTTGATTCATGTATAAAATTAAGGGAGTTAAATCCACCCTAAGGGGATGATGTAGATTAAGTCATGTCTAACGCAAGTAAACATAATTTAATTAAAATTGAATATTGCATTCTTAGAAATGCAACGCTGCTACGTAAACCTAAAGGCAATTCGATTTAGACTGCATATAAAATATACAATTTTGTTTTATAAATGGAGTGTTCTTGCATAAGGCTATCACAAATAGGTCGGTTTATTTAATTATTTTAGAATTTAAAAGTAGTCATTTTTTAAAACACGAACTCTTTTCTTTAATATTCATCCTGAACGTGTCTACAGTATTCCAGTGGAAATAATAAACACTGTGGTTTTAAATAATAAACACCACTGTGAATATCACGATACGGTTTTTTGTCGCGAATACCTATGTAAAAATAAATAGTAAAAGTATTCTAAAAAAGGTATATAGTCAGTAAATAATTGTATTTTGTATATTACTTTCACACAAAAATTCCACTCGGTCCTTATCCTGATATATTTGTTTCACTGTGATATACGAACGTAAAAATATTTCATAGCATAAATCTACATATCAACGTCCTTAAGGTTCTGCAATCAACCGCATATCTACACATTCATACAACGGGTTTTTAATAACTTCCAACATTTTCGTTATTTCGTCCTTGGAAATTAAAATAAAAAACATTAAATTTATTTTATAAAAGTTTCATCTATGAATAAAATAATACTAATGACAAAGATGAAGATATAATGAACCAAAAATATTGATCCATACCTACCTTGGAGCGCCATTACCTCGCTTAAACTAGATTGTTCAGGGAGAATGATGATAGATGTTCTTTGAATTTTATCCACCAGATGCTATACTTAGGCTTTTCGATTTTTAAGTTCTATTAACCATTCGTACAAATTTTTACACAAAAACCTGTGGAGGGATTGGGCCAGCAAAAGTGATTACAACAATATTTAGTGGGTGCTACCGACGTCAGTATAGACCATATAATTGGCATTTTTAACCGGATAAACGCCCTTAATTTAAGAAGCTAACCATTTATATAATGATGCTAGATGAATAGCGAACAGTCCAACAGTCGGAAGCTCCTGCATGATAAGAGCAAAGGATAGCAATGGGCTAGACGCCAGAGACCTTTCCAACTATTAATAATCCTTCCGAGCTTACCCAAGGTAACGGAAGCATTGTGTTCACTTTTGGGGGCGAAAAAATGTTGTCTCCTGTTTTAAAAATTCCAAGACATAAATCCGTGTCAGACGTCAGCGAACAATTTTGGTCTCTTGTCTGTCTGTCGGTCTGTGTATCCGCGTCCCCTGAAACATGTGACGATAACTTGAGTAAAAATAGGCTGTTTTTTATTAAATTAGGTAGACATGTTCATTTTACCAATGCCCACGACCAATTCGTTAGACAACATTATCCACCCAAGCGTTCGCGCGCAACACTCGCGTAAACGTGAACTTCAAATTTAAAATTTAAATTTAAGGTCGGGAAAAAAATCTAGCTTCATGCATTCAGTGCGGTACAAACATTTTTTTCGAAATACAATTTTTTAAAACCAACAGCGACACCGCTATTAAATGTTTAATCTTCAAATTTAAAATTTTAATTTTAGGTCGGGAAAAAATATCTAGCTTCATACAATCGATACGGGACAAACATTTTTGGAAATATGTTCCTTATGGCACGTTCTGGAGCCCGGGAGCGAATCCGAAAAAAACGACCAAAATCACTGTCACACAATCACCGTCACAAAATAACCGTCACGCAACAAGCGTCACGATATCTACCGATGACGATAACTTGAGTAAAAGATGACCGCGTTAGTTAAAATTTGGTACACATGTTCATTTTATTAATGCGTAGGCTGAGTTCGTTTAACAACGTTATCCGCCCAAGCGTTCACGCGCAACGCTCGCGTAAACGTAAGCAAATTTAAAATTGGAATTTTAGGACGGGAAAAAATTCTAACTTCATCTATTTCATTAGACAAACAACTTTTTTAAAAACATTTTGTTAGTAAAACGAACTCCGACACTGCTATAAAGCGTTAAAGATCACTAAATTTATTAAAGCGGACCTAAACGATTAAAATGAAGAAAACAGCGTTTTTTTACCGATATCTTACGTTCTAACGTAACGATTTAAATGAAACTTTGTATACATCACCTATAGTACAATTGAAACAGGCATGTAACATTTCAACCTGATACAAGCAGAAGTTTTTGTGAGTTAGTGATATATATTTTTTATTATAATATTTAATTGGAGTAATATAGCGACGGAGTCTGAGAGGACAGTTCTTTTTCGTCTTTACAACCATCTGCTTTAACTATAAATTCATCATTAACTTTTTTCTCAATATACAATACATTATTTATTGAAAAACGCTCGCTTCAAAAATAATAAAAAGCTTTTTATTTAATATTGCCTTAACTCCACTAGTACAAATAGTTAGTTATACTAAATTTGGAACTGTGATTTTATAATAAAAAAATTGATTTTATAATTCATATTTAATGAAAAGCATTAGTAACTTCGTTCCTACCGGGTGTCCCGCGATACCACACGTATTTTTTTCAAATACAATCAGACAATAATGGATTTTAAAAGCCCTAAATATAGTTGTTTAGAGATTTCGTTTTTATACAAATTTACCTTAAAAATAAATTTTCCCCAGCGCGGAATAGAGCCCGGCCTCTAATTGTCCACATTTACAGCTATTTTTTCAGGAAGTCGATTCTTCCGGGAAAACGACTTATATGGTTAGATTAGTATTTAAATGGACTACCTTTTAAATGTTTTAAATTAAAATCGTCGGAACCATTGGATTATTTTTAACCACTTTTTTCAGAATTTTTAGGGAATGATGCCTCAAACTTAGAGCTTCATTTTTCGATTTAACCTTGGGGTATGATATTTTTTAACTTTCATTAAGTCACCAAGCACATTAGGCTTCATGCGTCTGCACAGACGACAGAATACAAAAGAAAGAAGACAAAAATATTTTTTTGTTAAACAAAAATACATTTTTGGAAGCAGGAAACCTTAAAACGTGTAAATCCATAAAAATCTAATTATTTTTTCTTATTATATAAACTCCGTATATGACAAAGTAAATAACAAAAGCACACGATCAAAATAAAAATAAACAGGTCAAGTGTGTGCTAGTCAGTACACAGCGAGGGTCCGTAAGCAACCCTGCGTATAGTTTAAGTAGTACCCAATTGATGGTGTTTTTTAAAATGCTAAAAAGCTTACTTTGAACTATCCTATGGGTCGGATATTCTCAAAACACATAAACAAACTTCTAATAAAGTATTTTTTTGCCACTGAACCGGACTACAACCATATAAATACATCGAATTTTTTCGAAATTTCCAAAAAGTGGTATCTATTATATTCTTCGACCAAAAGTAAAGGTCGAAGAATGTTCAGGAATTTTTTCAGATTTTTTGCACTTCACATAAGCGAGATAGCAGGGGGGGGGGCACGTTTCACACCCACTTCAAACTTGCCTACGCTCGCCCAATCAAAGTTATAACCAAAGAATTATATATTTTTGTAATCAGCTCGACGTACCCTGTCATATGATACCCCTCACGGTGTCGAAAAAAAAAAAAAAATTTAACCCTTAAGTTTTTTTACCCTAATATTTTTTAAAAATATTTTTTTTAAGTCGCTATATTTTTAAAATATGTGGGTAGGTACAAGACACGTACATGCCAAATTTCAAAGTGATCGGACAAAAGGTGTAGCCGTGAGGGCAGGCGACCGGACGGACGGACAGACTCACGTAGGAAAATATAAGGGTCCTTGGTTTTGCCTACGGACCCTAAAAACTACTTTATATATTTTATATGTATATTTAGAGATACATCTTATATGTGTGAGTATAACGCCAAGAATAGTCTTTTACAGCGCATATTTAATATATTTTATTCAGTTTCCCATTGAGTCGTCCCCTAGTCCGAAGAATATTGAGTGAAATATTTAAGTAAAATATGTAATAAAATTATTACATCAAAAGTGACGTCTCTTTGATTTTTAATATATTTCAAACAATAATCTACTTAAGTAAAAAAAAAAAAAAAAATTATTATATATATAAATGTATGTTGAATAAAAAAAAAATAATAAGAGATAATTTTTATCTTTACTTTTAAACGTTAATTTGGAATAATAATCCTTAAAATGTAAAGCTTATATTGAATATGCATGAGAAGTATCTTACTTAAACGAAAATAATAGCTAGGGCCTGATAAAACCGTAATTGTTTCTAAATAAGTTTTCAAAGTACGAAGTTAAAAAAAAAATATTTTTTTTTTTTATTGTCAAGTTTATAACTATTATTATATATATATATATATATATATATATATATATATATATATATATATATATATATATATATATATATATATATATATATATATAGGTTTTCGTACACGTGAATTGGAATTTTGAAATGAATTATGTGATAAGCAAGTACTCTACAGTTAATAAAAATAAAAATAATATTCGAATGTTTCTTTTACTACGAAAGACTTTTGAGCGTGTAAAAAATATTAAATTGTTTCCGATAAACCTTGTGAAAGAGGTAGAGAGGAGTTTCAGACTCCCCTAAAAAAAATATAAAAAAATAATTAAAACATTCGCGTGAGGACCCTAGAGTTTACACCGAGGCAATATCGTTTCCTGTCTTTTTACCAGCTCGACGTGCACTTCATATGAAAGGCAACATGATGAAATTCGTTTGCCTACATGTTTTATTTTTGTTGCTTTTTTTTCACGGAGGACTAAACCCTTTAAAAAAAGGAAAAAGAAAGAGCACGCTTGCATTATACACGATTAAATTAATGAAATATCTAGAACGAAGAAGTATAGTATAATTAAAAGATTGTAGAAGTTGAAATTAATACCCAAACCATGTCCAGAAATTCTAATATTGTTATTAAATAAAGTAAGATATGCACCTCAGACGGATTAAATAACAATTTATGACCGTAAAAAGCATTAAACACGAAAAAAGTTAAAATCCCTATTATTCCTAAAATATATCGGGGTGAAAATTTCCAACCCAAACACATTTCGAATTGGGGGGAGTCAACGCGCATTAATATAACCATAACCACTGAGACTGACTTCGGTTAGAGAGCAAATGTCTTGCTTTCAATTTCGGATACTAGTTTTGGATATTTAGAAAGAAAATGTACCTTAACTCCTTACCTCACAATACTCTAACTCATGGGCTACATCGGCAATGATTTTCACCTGTTAAAATTGATAAATAAATCCAAATTTCTAAAGAATGAAGAGGCCTGAAGAATTCCAGCAAATCTTTTATAACCAGAGGTTGCATTAAGTACTGCTATACATCAATATGTATGCTTTCTTTTGTTTTATTACTACGATCTAAGTCTGGCCTTTGCTTTTCTCTTAATGATTAAAAGATTTCCTTTTTTCTGATGCTACGATGTGATTATTCGATTAATTTCTGATGAAACTATTGTACAAGCATTGAAGGCTTTTCTATATATTTTTTTAATAGAATTCTTTAACGAATCACTTGATTTCTAAACATACGTTAAGGCTTCATTACATCCCAGATGACCAAATTTAAGGATTTACCTTTATTTATTAAATAATAACCCTAATGTTTCACTTAGTTCATAAATATCTGAAACTTTATTATAGTTTGCACATATTTTTACACAAATAAAAAAAGGAGAAGACAGGAGGATGGATCTTTTGATTTTATCTTACCTAAAATAAAGGATGCTCACTTTTTTTTAATTACTTTCTCATCCAAGCTCTCCTATTAACCATTCACTAAAGAAGGACGTTAATGAGGAGAACAAAGAGGTTTATTAAAGAAAAACGTGTGTTTATGAATTTTAGACTTGTTATAATAGTGAGCTCAAGTGACACTGTGGCAAGCAGTAAGAATGAGTTTCAAATCAAGGAAGTAGAAATTAATGTCAAATAAGTCCTAAAGCATAAAAAGCCCTTCCGAAAGCCGAGAGATCCACGGCTCATTTAATTTTTTACTACGTTTTTATTAGCTTGCTTTCTTGTTTGTTTGTCGAGTACAAATCTCGCAATCGATTTTTAGCTAACTTCCCGAGTAGCTAAACATTTGAAACTTTTAGAATAGCTCAGAACACGATGGCAATGCATTATTTTAATACTTTTAGCCATCTTTCAGCAGAATTTAATTAGTTTTCAGCCAATTTTTTCTGTATGGAAAGTTAGTTCGGACAAAATCCGCAAGTTTATTTAATTTGTTTTGACAAATCCCATAGTATTTACAATCTTCATTTTGACGGGATTCAAATTTGTGATTTTTATTAAACCCGCGTCTATACACGATCCAAGTTGACTTGGACCAAATCAGTTTTGACTTTATTTTGACGCTACTTAGATCGTGTAAACAGGTTATCAAAGTCAACTTGGACATCCAAGTTGAATTAGACGTTATTTGATCTAAGTAGACTTGGATGGCGTCAATCATATGATTATGACAAGAAAGCTGTCAAAAATGAGAAAAGACGTGAAACGTTGTGACGGATTTGTTTATAAGAGGGGCATTGACAGCTTTTATTTCTTTTAAATTTTTGTTTTTTTTTCCTTTGCTTCTAAATGGTTTTTTTGACAAGTCCCCTACTTGGACCAAGTATACTTGGATCGTGTAAACCTGCATCAAAATTTCATTTTTACTTTGACCAAGTAGATTTGATCAAAATTACTTGGTCCAAGTCTACTTGGATCGTGTAAACCCGCCTTAAGAGGTAAACATTGAATGACAGCGAAAAGTAAATAAAGAAATAAATTAATTGACGTGTGACACCCAGGTTTGTTTACACTTGTGTCCTAGGAATAGGTTTAATTTTTCTGCATTTGTACTTCTTTACTTGTACACACTCTTTATATCTCTTTCTGTCCCTACCCAGGGGCATATTAATGGCACGGTTTAGATTCGGTGTCGGTGAGATCCGTTGTACAAAAATTTGTCCTTTTATAGGTTTAAGATCAGCTCTCTAGATGGTTGTCATTATTATGTGAAGTAAATAAATTCGGAACTATGTATTTTTTTTTTTTTCACTAACATTATATATAACAACGACAATTATATTATCAACATTACATAATATGATTCAACAGAAAATTTAAAAACGTAGTATATAAAAAGTTCTTTTTATCTTGTAATTTATCAGTATTTATCCCTACAAATACCCGAAAATAGAACAATATTTGTTAATTACAAAAGCTATAACAAAATACTAAAATAAGATCCTTTTTCTAAAAAAAAAAACAAAAAAACTTTTCCTCACTTCGGAGGCCACTAAAGTAGCCTTTCCTGCTGTTATACATTATTTTTATTTATTTTATTTCATTTATTTATTTTAATTTTGATTTTATATTTTGACAGATGTAAACAAACTTTGACGTTAAACAAAAGTATCGCACTAATTAATAATTATGTTCGCTTATTACTTTTAAACTAAAGGCCCGTTTACACTTTGATTAGTGCGAGTGCGAGTGTTTAGTAAAAACACTAAACCCGTTTGGACAGCATGTGTTTAGTGTAAGTGTTTAGTAATTTTGCGAGTGAACTGTTTAGTAGACTTGTACTGTTTAGTGGAGCTGCGAGTAGGCCCCACTCCAACCTACCTAGATGTCAGGGTTTTTTTTTATTTTGTAATTATACAATTTAAAAGTAAAATTTTTAATTGATTTGTCAAAAAACTGTCACAATGTGTCAAAAATCAAGGAAACAATACCCCTCCCACACAAAAAAATAAATGTTCAATAAAATATAAAATTTTCCTCAAAATAAAACTAATTCCTAATCACTTGCACTAAACACAATTGGACACTACTAAACACTAAACACTCGCACTAAACACTTGCAAAATTTACAAAACACTTGCACTCGCACTAATCAAAGTGTAAACGGGCCTTAATAAATGGAATTTCATCGGTTATTTTTTATATTTGTTCCTTATTTTCAAACGGTTCCAACGATATATGTCAAAACTGTATTTATACTTTCGGTATTATTCACCGTCAAAGTTTCAAAATTCAAAAATCGATAACTTCAAAATGGCGGCCAATATCAAAATGAAATTTGGTAGATTTGTTTGTCTTACAGAGAGGTTTCGTGCCAAATTTCAACTCAATCGACCACTTCGTTTTTTTTTAATTTATGCTGACTCAGCAAACTGGGTTCAAGATGGTGGAAAATGTTGATTTTCCAAGGTAAGGAATGATTATTCTGCCAAGTTTTAACTCTAGGTTAAATACACTGGGCGCTACGATGATAACACACATACATACATTCATAATTACACGTAGTCACAGATACACACATAATACAGACGTCATGCTGAAAACCACTCAGGAGGTCTTAAAAACACCCAAAACGGATAATTCAGTTAAAATCTCCAAAAAAAATGTTGGGTAAAAGCATAAGTTTTCCTACCATAGGTGAGAAAAAGTAAAAACTTGATAAGACCATTTATGAATAATTTACGTTTTAATAATCACGTCATTAGGTAAAGTAGCATCTTAATGGATGAAACAAAAGACGTGACTAAGTACAATAATGAATGAATGAGAGTAAAAAATAATGGTAAGAGAAAAGATAAATTTATTTGGGCTAAAGAAAACAGCAGATGTGACTCGTTCTTTATCATCATCAACAAATCGTTTAAAAATTAAATTAAAACGAACAAAAAAAGGAATGAAATTCATCCCTTTCTTCTTCATAATAAAAACACAATTTGATAGGAGAGCTAGATGTCGTCTTATTTTCCCTGAAAGTGAGAGAAGAGATAAAGAATTAACCGAGGGGAAACTGCCGTTTTAAAAAGGAAGACGAGCCGTGTTTAAATTTAGCTTTTAGACACGACAAACTAGATGGAAAAGAGATGAAAATAGGAGGGGGTGAAATACAGAAAACGTTTTCCCACGGGTTCGGAAATATCCGAGATTGGAAAACAGGAGGTGCCGCTTTTTATTTTAGAACCCTGCACTCCACCAACCCCCTTCCCCACCCCTCTTATTTCTATATACTTCACTTTGATATTTTAGCAATAGCTACAGGGTTGAAAACCAAAACAGTGTTAGCAAGGGGGATTTTTTCCTTAAAACTAATGGGGCAAGTCACGCTATAAGCCTCACTCGTTTTTGCCTCATACTTTTTAAAAGGCTGGCATTTTCTTGAAAATATAAACCTTCAAGTAAAGGGAGATATGCCCGGGGTTTTCCCAGTCTAACAGCGTGAAAACAATATAAAATACGTAGGTATTTTTCTTCCTACGGTTTAAGAGGTGTTGTTTAACACTACACCCTAAACTTACTCTAGACCAAAAAATTGCCTTTCAAGGTATAAAAACAAACAGTGGAAAGTAAGAAGGGGGAAGGAGAAAAAAAGAAAATATTTATCCTTAAGCTTGACCGGGGGTTTTGACTGTACATGCCAAATTGATCTTTCTAATGAACATCACTTACAAAAACTTACTTAAAAAAAATATAACCTCACATCAAAATGCTTGTAATAAATATGTGTGCTTGTAAAATATAATACGTTACTTAAATGGTAACTAAAGATAAAATAAATAAAAAGTTTACTACTGTATGTATAAAAATACATAATAGAAGGACAAGGTACCTTGGAGAACAGGTACAAATATAATATGATAAAAACCATTCAAAAGACATGCCCATTGAAAGGGGTAGTTTTGATTAATTATGTAGACTTCAAGGGTTTTAAAAAATGTAACAGCTGCGAGTGACGGTGAATCTCGGCATCTGTCCAGACTGCTGTGATTGGAAGCAGACGAACATAAACTCACGATCCTTTCCCGACAAAAGTGATGTGATTACAGGTATAAATGTACTAATTACATCACCTTTACCTGAAAAAAGCGTAAGTTTCGAAGAGCCAAACTAATTTAGTCTCGTTTCTTCTTCTAGTTGACTGTTATCATATCATAATGGTGAAGGCCACTCTAAAGGGCACAAGTAGTAGAGAAAAGTAGTAGAAACTAATACAGATTAATTACATAATCGAGCTGTCGCTGGTAGATAAAGTTTATGTAACAAATTAGGTCTGAAAGTATATAAAAATTAAAATAGTCAGATTATTCACTGCAGGGACTGGAAGTACTAAAAAGCAAAGACCACCATTCCACACCAAAAACAGTGCTACGGTGCTACTATAAATGTTTATCAACACTTGCATTGAAAGAGCGCTGTCTGTTTAAAACCGATCCAATCAACGAATTCCTTTTCATCACTGATATATCAAAAAATAAAAATGCATACAGTCCTAGTCACGACTTTTATATCGAAACATTTGTATTTCATTACTTTCTTTAAGTATAAGTAAAATACTATTTATTTTAGTCCAGTACATCAAACCATACCCTGCACAAACAAGCTTTTAGACTTTTATTATTGCAATACCAATAAACTACAGGGGTTTATGTATTGGAACACGTTAATACTTAATACAAACTTACTTAATCAAACAGACTTCTATATCTTAAGTATAAAAATTAAAAAAATTAAATTTCACGTTATTTAATAGCTTAGGTCCATAGATTATATAAATTAGACTTATAAATTATAGGTATAATCATATCAATATTAATTATAAGGAAATAACTATAAAAAAACAAAGTTCATTTGAAACGTAAAACATAGGTTTATAATAAATCATGAGAAACTAAAGTTGTGGAATTGATTATTGCTAATCAGTGAACGATGATGAAAAATTTAGGGGTTGAAACCGGCCTGTAATTAAGAATTATGATTTTTCTTCTTTTAAGATTTTTTTTATTGATAATTTTTTCTGTTTATGTTTATCGACTCTAACTAAGCAAACATTTTTTTTATAGAAAATAGTTACATACATGAAGATCATGTTTAACATGTATAGTGTCGTGATACCACTACACTAAGTTTAATGTTTATTGGATTCTGTCAAAATGTTTATATCCATACATTTTAACAATCGAAGTAGATAAGCCGATTCCATTTCCAGATGTCTGTGTAAAACAGCACAGTCCCAACTCACAAAATCTTTTGAAAATTATTTGCAGACACATAAACTGGTTTAAACATACCCATATCAATATTTATATACAAAGCAAATCAATTGTACACGATAACAACTTATCTTTCTTCACGAAAGAGTGATTCGAGGAATATATTTCGCATTATCAAATGAAATGGGGGTACAATTAGCACGATTTACGAGCATTTAACCAAATCCATTCGAATTACTCATCTGTATTGTATAAGTCAACAGTCGATAAATTTAAAGTTCAATATACAGACTGAATAATCCTCTCACCAGTTTGGAACAAATCTTCGACAGAACTTGACAATCGAGAGCGACGAGTTATAATAATGGAAAGCGAGATAGAAATTCCAGAACACACAAAACATCGACAAACAACTTTAAATCCGAGAGCCGAGATTGCTCGCCAAGTGAACTAATAGCGAAGCTACGACCTTCAAACTACGACGTTATCTCCTCTCCTGGGGAAAGGCTCCCGTTATCTGTTCTATTCAATCATCGATTCGACTACCTTGGATTCCACACTCTGCATGCTCAATGCACAACTTGAAATAACTAGTAGAAACCAGCTCAAGCATTAGTAAAATTCCTCCCCTAGTTTAACCTCGCTTCGCTTAATCCAGACAAGAATTTTAATTTCAAAGCTAAAAAAGACATAATTGTTAAGCATTTACTCAACTAGATGTAAAAATTCTAGTAATTAAGTGAAAGCTAAATCAAAAAGAAAATATAGGACTAAATACGATTGCAAGAGTTTCCATACAATAATACCTTCATCTCCCTCGATTCTGTGGTAAAAACTAAACATATAAATAAACACTGAGATAAAATAATATCATTACCCACTTCTTGCTTGCTTTCTTTTTTAAGGCCTATGTAACTTATATTTGATAAGTCTTGAAGAGGGAAGTTTGGCAGACCCGCAACAGGTTTAGAAGTAACCATGAGAGCGCCATAACCCCAAAAAGCATGGCCGACCAAGATTTATATTTCACGTAGAAAATCTTAAAGAAAGTCATCAATTAAAACGAAACGACGCGCAACAAACAAGTGACAATTTGTGCTCCAACACGATACTACTAAATTTTGATGAAAATAATCTTTATAAAGGGAAAAATTTGACCCCTCCTAATAATTTCTCGACAAAGAGACGAGTACTAATTTAAACTTATCCAATAAGTTCTTTTCTTGGTCCCAGTTCTTTTCAATAAAGAGTTAAAAAGTTAAACGGTTGTTTTTAGGGACTTATCTTCTAAAAGAGGAAAGATAACCCCTTTGCAGTTATCGATTGCCGCAGAGAGAAGCTCCTACGCTATACGGATCTCCTTTCGGCTCGCCGGTCCTTAACACTTCGAATTCCCTTTTCAAATTTAATTTACCGACTCGATAACGGATTTTATTATTCGGTTTTATTGTATAAGATGTACCCAAGGCGGATTGCAGAGAGGCTTCGGCAAGAAAATATTGAAAGAGTAAAGAAGTCTTAGGAGCCGATAGAACGAATTGCCTAGGGCAGAAACGGATTTAGACGAGAGAAAGAAAACGTAACTAGTGGCTTTAAAACTAGCAACTGCATTACATCCGAGCTCTAAAGGAAAGTAACATAAATGGAAATAAAAAGAAAAGTTGTATAAAATTAAATTCTTTATAAGAAGAGAAAGTTCAAACTAGAAATTAGTTTATACTATAATGAGTTGAGTTAACAAGAACCGTTGCGCAAAGCACAAATCACAAGGGAAACCGACTGTACCTTGCAGAGCAAGAAGCAAGCAACTAAAATTATCTCTCTCCTTGCAGATTGGCAAAAACTTCAAATTGGTGTAGGTAGTTCTAACTAGAACCTGATTTTCTTTGCTATCGTGATAAGCTTAGTTACTAAATGACAGTAAGTCTAAAACTAAGTAAGGCATAAGATTGGAAAGAAGAAACAACCATAAACCGACTGTTAGAAACAAGGCCACAAGACCAAGTCCAGAAACAATCCTCAACAGTTACAAAAGTGACAACTGGTTCACCGACGACCCCTTTTAGTTGTATTAACTGGTTATAACATCAAACATACTATTGACGCATAACCCTAACATAAGAATATTGTCAAAATCGTATATCCGAGCCGTTTGCAAGATATTCCTCTTTAAAAGTAAAAATACCGAAAAAAATCAAATTTCAATAATACAGTGCAATTTATTCAAAATACATAATTTTTTTAAAAAAAATTATGTTTACGTCATCAATTTTTGTGATTGGATTAGTACACATAACATAACGGCAAAGTTTGAAATTTTAGTGTAGGGTACTCTCAGGGATCAAGAGCGTGACAGGCAGATGGACGGACAGACAGACAGACAAGCACAGGAATGTATAAGTGACCTCGTTTTTGGCTACACACCCTAAAGGCCCCCATACTCGGCCAAAATGTTTGCGCAGACATTTTGACCGTGTATGGGGATGTTTAATGTTTTTACAAACATGATGTTTGACGTGTATAGCTTAAATTTGCCCGACATCAGGTTTGCGCAAAATGTTTGATCGTGAATGGGGGCCTTTACAGATGTTTCATTTCTGCGTTAATAATGGAATATCGAGTCATCCTAGGTCACTGAGTTACCCCTATTCAAAACTAAGTCAAATATGAGTTACCCCTATATTCAACTATTTTTTGTTAAAACAACAATTTGGTATGTTGTTTATTCTCTTATGCGAAAGTTTCAAAAGGAGAGAGATTTGGCAGATTGTTCAAACTTAATGCATGTGGTAACAATGCTTCGGAAACAAAAGTTCGTAATTTAGAAACAAACAAAAGCCGGCGAAATTGTATGGTCAATGTCAATTAATTGTTCACTGGATTAATTTGTTACCATAAACCAGTTTGTTATTTTTAAACTTTTTATTAATGTTTTCCGAGTTTGTAAAATCTGAGAACATTTTGCAACTTTAAAAATTCGAGATGATACAATAATTGAAAATACATTGTAAACAACTAATCCAATATAAAATTAATTCTACTTCCTTTATCCTTTTAATTGAAACATTTATTCTGCTAAATATAAACCGATAACATATCGCAATAAAAAAAAGAAAAAGGAAATGACAAGAGAATACACTTATTGTTCCCTCTCAAAACTTCCTTTTTTCCTTTCATATCTTTACAAAGATAGCATAAATCAGAGATAAAGCACGCAGGTTGTTATTGAAACACGACGTCAACAAGCTACAAAAACAATACTTCAGCTTCGAACAAAATAATCAAAACAGAAATTATAAGATAAACCAAATTAGTCTTTAAAAGCTCAATTCCCCATATTTTATCAACTATACATGTTTGAATAAGGATTAAGCGTTTTATTGATGAAATAATTCAACTTGAATTAACTTTTACAAATATGATGACAGTTTAACAAAAATGCCGATCCAATAACTCTAAACCACTGGTTCCTTAAGAAGACGATATCATCCCCTGGAGGAGATGAGATGTAAGGGGGGATAAAGAGTAGAGATGAATTAGGGGGGCGATTAGCTGTAGTTTACTAATTTGTAAACTTAGTACAAATTACGAAAAAACTATGGACACAGGGCGGACAGGGGCTCACCAAACATAAACATATAAATGGCAACCAACTAGACAGCTGGAAAAAAAAAAAAAAAAAAAAATGAAACGAGCTCTTTCCTACATAAAAATAATTTACCTATTTGAAAAATATACACAAACTAGCCGGATCGGCACGCTTCGCGCGCCTTATCCGTCTAGAAGTTGACGAAAAATAATTAAAACAATATAATTAATATATCTTTATTGTTACATAATTTCTTATTTAGTACAAGTAGGTATTTTACTTTTTTATGATTATTTTTTAAACATTTTATCTAAATTAAATATATGTCAAGCTGTTGTTTTTTGTTTTGTTTTTTTTTCATTATAAATTAATTTAACCATTAATTTTTATATTTATCTGCTTTGGAGTTAGGAATTATTTAGATAATGCGTTTTGTTTAACTGTAATACCTATATATTTTTAATTAAAAAGGAAATTATAAAATAAATTTAACTTCATTTTTTTATTTTATAATTTTCAATTATTCTATCTTATACTACAACACAATTTTTAAATTTTTGGCACAATGAGTCTATGTACCAAATTTCAGATCTCTAAGTCCACTGGAAGCTAAGATAATAGTATCTGATTGAAGTGGAAGTACCTTCAATTTTCTTCTTTAGCTACTATAAGTCTATGTCTTTAGCTACTATAAATGTACCTATACCAAATTTCAGATCTTTAGGACCACTGGAAGCTGAGATAATAGTGTTATTAAATCCAAGATGGTGGTTATAATCAAAGATGGCGGCCATATGTTGAAGTGATAGTACCTTTAATTTTCTTCTTTAGCTAGTATAAGTGTATGTACCGAATTTCAGATCTCTAGGTCCACTTGAAGCTGAGATAATAAAATGTGAATAAATCCAAGATGGCGGCTATAATTCAATATGGTGGCCATATATCGAAATCAAAATGGCCGCACTTTTCTATTTATGGTACACTCTATCTATGTACCAAATTTCAAATCTCTATGTCAATGGGAAGTAGGAGAATTAGTGATCAGTCAGTCAGTCAATCACTGTCACTCTTAGTTTTATATACATATATAGATAAGTAAATACTATTTACTTTTGAACTATTTAATTTATTTTGATTGTGCTAGTTATACAGCTTCTTTGATTGCACTTAATGTTAAACAGTTTCTATCGATACTTCAGTAGTTGATATTGGCGAAAGAGTTCCAAAATTATTTAGCGGTAAAGTTAAAAAGTCGATATTTTATCAGGGAAAGAAGACCGACGACAAAAGACAGGAGATATGTCTCTTTACAATCGATCTATTTCATTAATATTAAAAACAAAAGTGCATGGACATAATCTATAACATGGCAATATTTTTATTATTTATGATCTTATTATAAGTACTCAGTACTTATGAGTTCCCTATATATCCATACCTATGTATAATATTAATACTTTGTGTACCAATAGATGTGTGTGCCAATTGGTTTATTAGCTGATGAAGCGGCACAGTGTGTCATCCATTACATATACAGGGTGGTCCAAAAGTCTCCCCCCCCCCTCTTAAATTTTGAACGGTTTGAGATAAATTAATGAAACTTGGGGTATCTTTACCATGCAAAAGGAAGTTTGTTTTCATGCAATCACCCACTAGGGGCAACCACCCACTTTGCCCCCAGGCCACCCAACTTCGAAATTTCAAATTGGAGTGTATATTTTTGATAGCATATTTGGATTCTAAAGTAAAAAATAATAAACTTTTACTTGAAACTTTTTTTTCTATTTCCAATATTTTGCCCCCTATAGGGGGGCAAAGATAGCCAAATAACCCTTACTATCATACGTTGTAAAATCTAAACGGTTAGAGATAAATTAATGAAACTTATGGGATCCGTACCATGTAAAGGGAAGTTTGTTTTTATGCAATCGCGCAGTAGGGGCAACCTCCCATTTTGCCCCCAGACCACCTAACATCAATATTTTAACCTGGAATGTATATTTTTGATAGCAGATTTAGATTCTACGGCAAAAAATAAAAATATTTTACTTCAAACGTTTTTTTCTATCTCCAATATTTTGCCCCCCATAGGGGGGAAAAGCTATAAAAAGAGTAGATTTCAGCGCCTGGGGGCAAAATGGTGGTTGCCCCTAGTACGCGAGTTGATGATTACGCACTTCCTTTTACATGGTACAGATCCCCCAAGTTTCATTACTTTATTTCAAACCGTTTAGATTTTATAACGATCTAAGTGTTATTTTCTTACTATTTCGGAAGGGATATTTTGCTATCTTTGCCCCTCTACAGGAGGCAAAATATTGGAGATAGAAAAAATAGTTTCAAGTAAAAGTTTATTACTTTTCACCGTAGAATCCAAATCTGCTATCAAAAATATACACTCCAATTTGAAATTTTGAAGTTGGGTGGCCTGGGGGCAAAGTGGGTGGTTGCCCCTAGTGGGTGATTGCATGAAAACAAACTTCCCTTTGCATGGTAGAGATCCCCCAAGTTTCATTAATTTATCTCAAACCGTTCAAAAGTTAAGAGGGGGGGGGGGAGACTTTTGGACCACCCTGTATAGATAGTTGTATATGGTCTTTGACACGCCATTGCCCTCCATGGGCTCCGTGGGAACGTTTAAAATAAAGAAAACGACGTTTTAACTGATATCTTATACCTTAACGATTTTATTAAAACTTCATATACATCGTCTTAAGTACAATTGAAGCAGGTACGTAAAATTTCAACTTGATACAAGAAAAAGTTTTTGTGCAGTGAAGTGATACATTTTATACTAGTTGAAAAGGAGTTGTCCGCAGCGTGTAGTTTTAGTGGGTGAAATAGTAAGAATGCTGGGTGGCTGCATCTCTACTGCAATTATACTCTTTAACTATAAACTCATCATGATTATCTATTTTCTCAATATTCAATACATATTTATTACTTATTATATTACTATACGTTCGCTTCAATGATAGAGCTATGCGATGGCTAGTGACATTTATCTATACCTGCTATGTACTGTCTAGAATTCTATAAAGTATTATAATATGTAGATATAGCATCTAGCTTTTTATAGGATGGCAATTGTTTTGATAGGACAGCGGTAGGTAATGATTACGAACCTATATGGTCTATTATTTAATAGCTTTTAGTTAGTACAAGCAGGTATCAACCCCTTTAGTTTGTCATTATCAGCAAAAATAATAATTTACGAACCTAAAATATCTGTTAAATACAACTTACTATATGATGTGAAAAAAGAGGGTAGAGAGTCTAGGGAATTTGAAGTGAGTAGATAATAACCAGGTGAAACTAAAGAGGTGGAACTAAAGTAGTGGAAATCACTCTGTTTTAAATAATATTCATTGTGTTTTTAGTCAATTAACTAACTGATACATTTTGCTTTTAGGTTTTATTCCAGCGATTAAATTCCACGAAATCATATTAGAAACAACTATATTTAGGTTAACTAGATTTTTCAAGAGGAATCAAGAAATAGTTAATTGATTAACATTATAGAATTAATTGCGAGCTACATTTAATAGAAAAATACCATAATACTAATAAATTTTCTTAAAATTAATTGTTTAGAAAGTTTTATCTTATATTAAAAAGAGAGGGCCGCTTAGTAAGTTTAATATTTATAGATATTAGATGAGGAAAAAAAAGCAAACGTCGTGATATGATGCCTTGAAAATGGACCCAAACTCAAGTTAAGGTTAAAAAACGTCAAGAGATGTTACTTTAGAGATAGTAAGAAAAGGAATAGGGAAACTAGAATAATGTTTAAGTTATACTATCACTTCAAAATTTCAGTTCTGTTTCCGAAATCAAATCAAGGAATGGGGGGGGGGGGGGAGGATTAAGGGACGAGAGGTTTAAGTTTTACAACAAACTCTATTGGAAGGATTAAGTTGTCACAAGGTTTAGAAGAGGGTAAGGGTATGAGGTAGCGTTAAACCCTTCGTATAGAAATCCAAGGGAGCCCTTCAGAAGGTTTCTCAAACACCTCCGCGATTATGGCATATCGGCGGGATGAACTCTCCAAGTTTTCGAGATGCGCTAAAAACCAAAATGGGTCTCGTCTTTCGGAATTAATCCTCTCGTCTTGGGGAAAACGGGAAGGAAAATAACAAAAAGTTTCCTTTTGTTTTTAGTTGCTTCTTTTTCTTCTTTCCTCTCCTGGTTTAAACCCGCAGGGTAACCTGCAGGAGGAAAAGTGCGGGATTCTCAAAAGTTTAGTAGAGGAGTTAGGGAAAGGAGGTGAAAACTGCCTTCATGATTTTACGATACAAAACTCGTAGAAAACTTTCAAGTCACAACAATATAGATAAAACTACTCTGATAACGTCAATTCCTTTTCCCTATCGGTTTTTAACTTTAAACCGAAAAACAGTCGATTCCAAAACGATTTTCAAGGGGGACACATTTACCGTTATTATTTTTAGAGACAAAACTCTCCCCCCCCCCACCAAAAAAAAAAAAAATCATAAGTTCGAAATAAAGTTTTAGCTCAAGTATAAACTTAAACAAAGACAATTTTACACAATCTTCCAAGACTTCGTCCCTTCTCCGTTATTTAACAAATGGAACTTTACTTCTAAGATTTCGCCACAAATTAATCCTTGAGGGAGGCTATAACTAGAGAGCGAAAACTTTGGCATTTACTAACGATAGGATAACTACTAACCGCGGTCCTTTCCCTTTTCCACCACCCGACGGTTAGATACGTTTCAAATTTGTGAGTGTGCTCCAAGTATTGAGTAGTGAGAAACAAAGCAGACTGCGCCTTACCGCTAGAAGTTTACCCATAATAAAAAGAAATCTCAATAACACCATCTGACAATTAAATTTTGAATTTAAAATGGTGTGAAGGATATGTCTCTATTTAAACCTAACTCAATTACATTTGAAATCATAGTAATTTGAATGAAGATATAATTTCCTACCAAACTGGTATTAATGGGTCCTCAATCCACAATAAATTTAAATATGGTTTTAGACGCTTTCACAGTCTTAATTATTATCATCAAACTTTCCATACTTCAATTAGAAACTTTCAACGTAGAGACAACTTCTTCGTCACTAAAATTAAAAGAAAATAAATGAAAGATTTGCGATATAAAATAAATTTATTTGTTTTAAGTAATAATCTTATGGATTTCCAGTTTGCCTATACCAAAACGAGAGACATGACTTTTTTTTTTAGGCATTGTCTAATAGCCCTACAAGTGATAAGAAAAAGATTTCCCGCATCGCAACACCTCAACTTCTCGAAAATGGTTTCTTGACCCATAACCGTATTGAGAACTTATATATTCAGAATTTATATAATATAAAAAGGGGAGGAGAGCAGTTTAAATTGATATTGTTATATGAAGAATTCAGAGAGGTAGAAGAGTTAGTTTAGGGGTGATAGGGCCGTGAAATAACACTAAAACCCTTGGGGCCCGGTACTGTCTAGGGGCAGAAATAGCCCAATTTCTAGTTGGCTGTAAATCCAAGGTATCGGTTACCCATTGGAAAGTGTCCAATTTCTCCTGGTGTCCACTTTACTTATGCAAGGGTGCTACAACCTCAAACCTCCACAAAGCATCGCAGCTGAAAACCCCCAATTCAAGTGCATATCAATATTAACCTTCTCTAACCACCGCAGTGACCTAAAATATACTCTTTTTTTTATAAAAAGGGACATTCAAACTGCAGAAAAACTCCCATTCTAAGATCCATATTATATTATATGACTCTAAGATACCTAACAGATCCACAATATTCTTCAAAGAATATTCTTTATAATTTGATAATAGGGCGAAAATGACTAAAAATTAAAATAACAACCTTTTAAAAATCGACAATTCCAAAATTGTCTATATTGGAATCAGAGTGAACACCATAAAGAATTTTTAAAGTTTCGTGGACAATTTCTGGCCCAGGTTCAACTGCAAAACAAAATGAAGCCACTGTCAGTATAGCAAAATGAGTAAAGAAGAAATACTGGGCGAATTCCTTATCTTTAATTTTGAGTGTTTAAAGCATCCAGAGGCTAGACTTTAGATAGGGTATTATATAAGTATTGTGCCTAGTAAATTGGAAGAAATCTTAAAAAGTCACCCCCACGGCTCCCTTATCTCTTGCATCGGTTAACGTATATTCTGATATTCTGTCTCATGCAATAACAACTTTTTTTAATATTATAGAAATAAAACAGAATATTTATGTATTTAACCTTGAACTTTTTTAATATAAGATTTTGAAAATATTGATTCAAGCTGACCCCTTACGTGTTTTTCCTTAAGTATCGCTCCTAGTACTGGAAGCTTTTTGTTCGGGAATGTACGTGTTTTAAGAAGTGTTCAACAAAGTTAAGATAATATTCCAAGTTTAGAGGTTAGTATAAGGTAAAAGTAATCGTTACTATTACAATTTTAGAAAAACGATCTGAATAAACATACAGACACACACACACACGCGTGTGTGTGTGGGTGTGAAATTAACATACTAAATTAGGAAAAGGTTTGCTAAAAATATGAATCAACGAGGTAAGCATTTGTGAGATGAAATTCAATTGGGCGTTGATAAGGGGAGTTTTAGAAAGCCCTTGATAGGTTCAAGAGCTCCTTATCCCTTTTTCTAGGACCCAGGTGGGAGGAATAAAAATATCAAATACACAGCTGCTCCTAAACACTTTAAGTAGCTCAAATTAAAGCAACAGGGCGGCGTAAATGGTCCGTTTTAAATTACGAAAAACACCTAGTTTGAACTAGTTGGACGTTTAGCAATAAACAAAAGCAATTTTTAAAAGACGAAAATAACTTTCAACAAAAAAACTCATTTAGAAGTTTGAAGGCTGAATGAAACAACTTTTCCTGTTTAAATATTGAAGTTTAAGTGAAGTAAAAAAGCACGAAAAAAGTTTTAGCAAAGGAAAAAATAATTATAATAAAAAAGGGAGGTGAACTTTTAGATAGGAAATTAAACTCGGTAAGATCTTTTGAGATAACGAAAGAATGGTGTAAAAGGGATAGCGTGTTTAATAATCTTAAAGCTTGGTGCTTTCAACTGTAAGTAACACTAGTCTCACCATTAAGGTAACTTGAAATTACTTACAGATAGTTAAATTTAAACCATATAGAATGTCGGGTAAATTTAGGTGTATGTGTCATAATGTAGAAAAGACGTAGTTTCTAGAAACTAAGAGGGAAGGATAAAAGTAAACGTTACAAAAATTACGACAGGGAACGAAAGAACCAGTTTTCAGAATTATGAGAAGTATAAGAAATTATTATTTTGGCTCCCAAAATAATGTTAGAAGGAAAATTGATAATCCAGAATGATAGACAAGGAGGAAAGTTAAGTTATCCAAAGTATTTTTTTTTATTATTATTATTATAATTACTGTATTAAGGATAAAAAATCCCATTACAGGGAGGTTACAAAATAGGCCATTATGCCAATCAATTGCAAATTATATAGTACATAAGTAGGTGAATAAAATAATAACATACTAGACATTAAATAAAAAATCGGTTAACTGAAAAAAATTAAGAAGAAATAATTTCAAGATAAAAAGAACTTTTTATATAATACGTTTTTAAATTTTCAGTTCAATCGTATGTAATGTTGATAATATAATTGGTATTGTTATATAATATATTATAATATTAAAAAAAAAGTTCTAAATTTATTTCTTCACATAAATGACAATCATCTAGATCTAGAGAGCTGATCTTAAACCTATAAAAGGACAAATCTTTGTACAACGGATCTCCCCAACACCAAATCTAAACCGCGCCGTCGATATATTTGAAATAATATAAATAATATAATTGATAAATAATAAAATCGATATATTTCCTGTTATGCTGTCATTCAATGTTTATCTCTTTATTTATAAAAATCACAAATTTGAAACCCGTCAAAATGAAGATTGTAAATATGGGACATGGCAAAACAGATAAAATAACTTGCGGATTTTATCCGAACTAACTTTCCATACACCAAAATTTGCTGAAAACCAATTAGATTCTGCTGAAAGATGGCTAAAAGTATTGAAATAATGCATTGTCATCGTATTCTGAGCTATGCTAAAAGTTTCAAATGTCTAGCTATTCGGGAAGTTAGTTAGAAATCGATTGCCAGATTTGTACCGGACAAACAAACAAACAAGAAAGCAAGCTAATAAAAACGTAGGAAAAAAGAAGAAAAATCATAAGAGGATTATTTTTACAAAAAAGGTAATTAAACAAATTCAGGAATCCTTTTACATATGTTCCCTCTCTGCTTCTTAGCTATACTATTTAATCATTTGATTAAGCAAACTACAAATAATGACCGTTACATTGAATTATTCATTTCGTGTAAATGATCTTAATTTCAGAGCTGAACTCAAAAAATAAAACAAAGAAGTCATCCAATGTAATGAAAGGAGGGGTGCGTCATCCCAACGACGAAAAGTAATCAATGGCAAAATTGTGGTTGTAAAGAAATGCCTATAATTTACTTAAAATTACTCTAGACATACCTGCGTATTAAATGGTGAGGCTCATAAGAAAGAAAACATTCCTAAAAAATAAAAATAAAATTGGAGGAAGGAACCAGAAAGCAAAATAATGAGACAAAAAGTCAGAAATTAAACACTTATGAAACGGCAGGTAAAGTTCCTTTAGCTGAAGTTATGACTTCATTACTTAAAGAAAGCGCCAATACATTTTTTTTTTAAAAAATGGTAGACTTGTTAGTGTAGTCAGTAGAGACCTTGAGCATGCTAATAACACCTGTACCGAAGAGTAAACTAATACTGAGAGATCGTTTCTTCAGATAATGATCTCTCTAAACAAAGTGTGAATTCCAACATTTCTATCGCTGACTATCGCATAACACTATAATTTCTTACATTGCTTTAAACCAGAGCGAAAGGCATCATGAATGAGTATACGATTTTCGGTTTTCATTATCTACAGTCAATCTACTAGATTCTGGCCTAATCATATTTAATTACCTTTAATTGGTTACCAAATAAAGGGACGATGATAACAAAACAATGATAAAAAAAAAAAAAAAAATGCTTGTCTGAGTTATTTCAGACAAATTGTTTTCATTGTTTTCTTCTTTTAAATGAAACGAAAAAAAAAAAAAAAAATAACATATTTATTTATCAGTAACAGTAGACAAGATTACACATTACCTTTCTCTTCCTTTTCGACACAGCTGAAACTGACATGTGAGATATTATTTTTGTGACGGCACTTTAAAAGATCACAACTTTTCCGTAATAACACAGGGAGAGAAAAAAAATCCGGTACGAATGAATGAAAACCGACGTCATTCGAATGAGAAAGTGAGTGACGTCATTTCGAATGAGAGGGGAAAAATGAGACTAGGTTTTACAACAGTGACGTCATATATACCTCACTAGGTTACGAATCTGTTTTTCCAGGAGAGGGTGGGACCTCGTACCCTCAAGCGTTCCGTCGATTTGCCGATACGCCCCATATTTTATTTATTCACGCCTCCCTTCCAAAAGATGAGATTTCGGAGTCGAATAAATTCATATTATTTCAGGCCGATATCTACTCTTTTGCCTGTCTTTTTCGCTTAAAACAAAAACCTTTTCTACAAAAAAAAGTCAATTTTTTTATCTGTCAGTTATTTCCTGACTAAAAAAAGTTGGTACATTTTTTAGGGAAGTGACACAGATGATTTAATCCGTTTATAATCCACTAACTGATAACCTGTTTGATCTATTGACACTACAACCGAACTGGAAACCCTATAATTTACAATGTTTTTATACCATATTTGAAGTCCACTACTACTGCGGAGAGTAAAAAAGAGATTAGCAAACATTTTGTTCTTGTTATACTTCAAGAGACCACTCCTTTTTGACCATAAATCGCTCACATCTTGAGAACTACAGAACAAGAATGTCAAGGGTGATCTCTCATAAATCGCCCTTAGCCTTCAAATTATATCTCCAAAATTGTATACTATTCGTTGAGCTCTCACTATTCCTAAGATATAGTTTTAGTTTAGCCAGTCCTTGATATCACCGCCAATTGACGAAGAACTCTCCTTCAATAATTTAAATTAGCTTTTATCAAATCTAGAAGATGTCCCAATATCTTACAAAGTGCAATTTGGAAGGGGCTCAATGATAATGTGGGGAGGTATTTCTTGAAGGACAAAGCCAGAGCATCACGTGTTTAAAAAAAAACTGAGTATCACGAGAGAGTGATAAGCTTGAGAGATGAGAGAAGATGTTGTCAGCAATATAATGATTATGAAAAAGAGTCTAGAGGCAGTCATTTAGGATAGAGGAGGTAACGTTATTAGAATAAAAAAGTTTTTTGTTTTTTACAATACAATTTAAATCATTGCTTATGCAACTAGGAAGTAAAGTAAGTCATTATTCCCTGTGCGACTAAGTTGGTTCTTGAAGCGAAGCTGAAGGAACCCATCATCCCAAAATTCCGAGACGTAGCCAAGGGAATAACGCCAATAATAATCTTATAAGCCAAAATTTGCTGAACACCAATTAAATTCTGCTGAAAGATGGCTAAAAGTATTAAAATAATGCATTGTCATCGTGTTCTGAGCTATGCTAAAAGTTTTAAATGTCTAGCTATTCGGGAAGTTAGTTAGAAATCGATTGCCAGATTTGTACCGGACAAACAAACAAACAAGAAAGCAAGCTAATAAAAACGTAGTAAAAGACCGTTTAACCTAGGTATGTGTGATGAGTAATTGCCAAGTCAGAAAATGTTTCTACATTTAAATGTGTATTGTGATTTGGGAAATAATAGTTTGAATTTGTGAGGGACAGAGAATAGAGAGGGGGGACAGAAAAACGACATCCCTTACTTGTCTTGTACTGGATGTATTAGACTTAGTAGAACTTACTTAGACAGGGAGAGACTTGGCTAAACCAATGATCTCATTCCCTTTTACGCGAGACTTAACTTATTCTTTTTACACAAGTGTTTTGTTGGTATTGCAATATTCTGCAAATAGAAGGTTGGTGCAAGTAAAAAAAAAAAAAAAAATCAATTACCATTGACCATTGATAAACACAACTCACAAATGATTAGCCCTCATTTGTGAGTTGAAAGCAGTGTCTCCAACCTGATTTCAACAACTTTATTTAATTACCCATTTATTCTCTACTATTTAGAAATGCTTAAGTTGGCAATTCTTCGTTTTCACCCTGTTCTATTTCTTCTCCCTGGTTATTGAGAATGTTTTTGGTTCAGGGAAGGAAAGTCTTACATTACTCCCATTACATTAAACTAACAACATAGCTATTTCTCCCTTCTGAAGATAAAGTTATTTTGTTTGTTTTTTTCTTTTTCACGAATTATTTGTTAATATTGTACTCTTCCCACATCTCCAGACATCAAAAATTATCTTTTTGAATAAAAGCTTACTCAAAAATGATTCCGATGATTTTGATTAAAACAAAATTTAAAATGTAGAGACAAAATACGAATCCAACTACACAAGATATTGATAATAATAAATTATATTTTGCCGAAAATCTAAAACGAAACATAAACTATTGAACACTTCTAAATATATTTAATAGTAAATAAATTAATTAAATTAGATATGTATATGAGAAAGTTTTATTCAAGATTATCGAACCGATTTTTTAATTTATAAGCGAAGGTAAAAAAAAAAAATGTATTTTTTTAAAAAAGAAATTACAAATAAAATAATAATGAACTACACATAATTCACGTAATTTATAAATTCAAATCAACAGATCTACAATTATTATTATTTTCACTTTATTATAAATTGTACATACACTTGGAAGAGGAAAGCTTTGTGTAAAACATATAAAATTATACAAAAACAAATTAATGGTTAAAAATAATGAAAAAACTAAATAATGAATGTGGCTGTCAAGTCATTCATAAATGTCGTCTAGTGTTCGCGTGTCAATTAACTAAGTATTTCCATAAATAATAATAACAATAGCTTGATATCGATTTCACGTAAATATATATCTGTAGATATATATATATATATATATATATATATATATATATATATATATATATATATATATATATATATATATATATATATATATATATATATGTGTGTGTAGATTTATTTTAATTTTTATATTTCATTTATTATTCAGATAAGATTCTATCGTTTGAATGTATTTTGTGATCGATTTTGGCATACAACTCAATTGCCCCTATTATCAAATATAATAAATAAATGAATATAAAAAAAAATCCCAAATTACATATTCCAGTATTTTGTTTAGTACTATACTTAAGTACGCCCATTAAGAAGATTTGACAAGGAAATACAGTTGATATAGTTGAATATTATCTCGATATTAGTTTTTAGATATCAGTTTTATTACTAAGCCCTTAACATTAATACAAACAAAAAGCTAGATACTCATCACGATCGGACAAGTCAAATAGATATCATCAAATACATTTTCACAAAGAGACGAGGCGTTCTACAATGTTACAATCGCACATTGACATTAAAATCGACGAACAATAAAGTGTTGCGATATTGATAGTTCTTAGGCCCTAATTTTAGGTCATTAAACTTATAATATTGTTTGTACAAACAAACAAAAAATATTCTAAATCCTTCTGTTTTGGAAATAATAAAAAAGAATATAAAAGTTTATACAAATATTAAATTCTCAGTAAAAATATCTTGTATAAAATCCGACTACACGAGTAGTCAGATAAAAAAGGGATTTGTTACAAATACAAAAATGGAGATAAATCTACGAAAAAAAAAAAAAGAGGGAAGTAATAAAAACAGGATTTTCCGCCGTGTTATGCACGAGCAGAGTGGAATAAGTTGAAGATAAAGAAAATCATGATATATTCAAACCCAGATAGTATGAGGGATCAGAGGTTACCTAGTTATAGAGTAAAGCCAAAGAGCCTCCCTTCCCATAAATACTTATAAAAAAGAAACATTATTAAAATCCGATATTAAACAGGCCACAAATCAACTCCCCACAGAATTACCGAAACTGCAACAAAAAAACAAGTAAGCAAGAAAAATTGTTTGCAGATAGAACTACAGTTAAAATTAATTTTAAAACTGCGACAAAACTTGTATGTTGTAAGAAATACAGATACATTGAATGTATGTTATATATGCACATATATTAGTAATATATTCGTTAGGCTACGACTAACAATTCATGTGCAACTCATATACAATTTCATACAATGCGTTAAAACAGACAAATAATATATATACATATATATATATATGTGTATATATATATATATATATATATATATATATATATATATATATATATATATATATATATATATATATATATATATATATATATATATATATATATGAAGAGATGAAAATGGAAACAATGACAATGGAATCAACAAAATTACACCTAGCGGAGAAAGTGATAAAGCAGCACTTACGCCAGAGTTCGAAAGAACATCGAATCTGGTAAAAGGAACAAGGGTCTGCCCACGAACATCTCGCTTTAACAAAATCTCATTCGACTGTTTGTTAGGAAGTTGTAAATATTATTATTCTTCGGGCCCTAATTTTCTCACCCACGACCTCAAATTTTTATTTTTATGTTCTCACACATTTTACTACGTTTTTATTAGCTTGGTTTCTTGTTTGTCCAGTACAAATCTTACAATCGATTTTTAACTAACTTCCTGACTAAGTAGAAAGCTGAAACTTGCACAGATTATGTATTTCCGATGACAGTACAATAATCAGTAATTAGACTTACCAAATTATTACAATTAGTAGATAAATCACTAAATTTCTTAAATATTTTGGCGGTCAAATTCAAAATCAATTGTAAGCTAAGGAAATCCACAAGGAACATTTAAAAACGTAGTACATAAAAGTTCTTTTTATCTCGTATTATTTATACATAATATCACCCATTCTATTGCAAATCAGGGTTTTTTAAGAGTCACACAAATAGCCAAAAAACTCATATTTCAATATTATACAGAATGTTGTTTTAAGTACCTAATTATTTAAATGTATCCTTAACTCTACCCTATTTAGAGTTAATAAATTTATTTCTTAAAGAATCTAAATTCTAGTGTTTTACTTATCAAGCACAAACATTTTGGTAACCCTTATATGATCAGAAAAACACGTGAATCTAAAACATTAACTCACAATCGTACCTTTTAAAGATCAAATTTAAAAAAATACGTTTTATAAGGATTACTATTTGAAATATAAACGTAAAAAGTTACATTTCAAACGAAAACATATTAAAGTATTAGAAATCACAAGTGAAAAACGTTGTGTTTGTCTACAATCTTGTATTCACTCAATCGTTAACTCTAGTACGACTGTTGGTTGGGTGAGATACACATTATTATTCACACTGTTATTCAATCTTACAAGGGTTAATTAATCAGTTTTTTTAAGGATCTAAAATCTAGTGTTTTATTTTTATAAAAACAAATCTAATAGTAAAGTAAATAAAATATCAAAAATATTTATCAATAAATATTAAAATATTACAAAATTAGTTGTTGTACCAAGATTTTTGTGGACCTTACTCATATTGAGAATACGAAGAGCAGATAGGTCAGTTCGTAGTCAAACCCCAACAATAGATCAAGTTGAATGCAGACCGTCAACATTAGTGATGCCTAACTAGAGGTCTAAACCCGGTCTGCATTTAATAATAAAACAACGTAAAATATCTGTCACATACGAAACATTTCATAATGTGTAGGGATGAGGAGGGAGGACGGTTATGAGGTTGTTCACTAAATAAACCATGGCTAACAAACGTATTGGATACCGGTCTGTTTTAAACCTTAACTACTGAGTAAATTTAGATCTGGAGGTGACCGTGTCACCGAATTTGTAAATCCTGACCATTCGAACCCTGATTCAGTTGCAAATTATTTTTCATCAAGCAGAATAATCCCTGTAATGGGTTCAAAACGTCGTATTTTTCAAAATATCTGACACGGACTTCATTGGAAGATCTAGATTTATTAGCCCCTGGCTACGGTAACGTAATAGAATTAGTTCTACTAAAGCTTAGTCCAAACTGCGACTCACTGCATCACCTCTTTGTTTTGTTGCGACGCTGAATCGCAGCATTGCCGATTCGTCCCCGCAACATTTGAGTCCCAGTGTGGACTAAGCTTTAGTAACACAAATTCTATTTAGGTTACCGGAGCCAGAGTCTAAAAAAAATCTAGATCTCTCATTTGCTCTCTACAGTTTTTCTTCTTTGAAGATAATGATAAATGTTTTACTTCAAGAAAAAGAAGAAGTTGTCATCCATTAAAAGTCTCGTTACTTTGTTAAAGTAGGAAGTTTAAGAAAAAAAGGGAATAAAGAAGAAAAATATAATAGGCTTAGAAGTAAAAGGGTACTTTAAGTTGTAAGAGAGAGAATAAGGGCTAAGGGATAATCCTCAGCGTTGCAAGAAATAGCACTCACAAAACATATTTCAACTCTTGATATATGATACCCTCAAGCAACCACCACATTTAACACAACGAAAATACTTGGACAGAGTTTACGTAATACTCCCATTTAAATTACCCCCTCCAAAAAAAAAAAAAAAATGGAGGGATTTTTTTTGGCTCCACTTTCCAGCCTAAGGCTTGCTTTTTTTTTGAGAGAGGTCACTTTAATTCGCACACATTTTGTCCAGCGTATGTAGTAGACCTATTGTAAGCGAGAACATAAAGAATGAAGGAAAGTGGTGAACAATACGTACGGATTATAAATAACGAGACAGTTGGAACATGTGGAGCATAATTCGGAGCCCAAAAAAACTTACAAGAGGAACATTTTTTTTCTCTCTACCTTTTCCTAGTTTGTTTATCTGTAGTTGAACACAAAAAAGGAAGAAAGTAAGCATGCTAAAATACAAAGTATGAGTTTACAAGTGACATATCTACATAATTTATCATAATCATACGTAAAGTGAGAACAAATTAAAAAAAAAAAAAAAAAAAAAGGAATAGACAATATTTAAAATATTTTACCTACAATGCTTTCTGAATACTCCGTGTAAAATAATTAAATAGTTGTTATTTTGCTTAAATAAATAGTTATACAATTTAAAATGAATATTGCGGCTTTAACACACAAGCATTTCCAGTACAATAAGTGACTCCAATGGCTTAGGGCTCTGAATTATAGTTGGCTGGCCATACTAGCCGAAGTTTTGCAATCGTGCCAAATTTAAACTCTCTAGCTGTTTTAGATTTCGCCGTAAAAGTTGTTCACAGCCAACAAGCGGAAGAACATAGTTAGATCAATACAATAGCTTACTCGTTTCGAGATAAAGATGAAATTACATGTAATATAAAGAAAATAGTAAAAAAGCTATCTTCAGACCTGAGTTTAACTTTCTGTTTTGATTATTTCTTCATGACTATTCGATATTTTTTCTTTCTTTTTCTTTTGAAGTCACGAATATATATATATATATATATATATATATATATATATATATATATATATATATATATATATATATATATATATATATATATATAAATATATATATATATATATTTTTTTTTTTTTTTTTTTAAACAGTAAAATTACCGTGTAAGGATTTCTACAGAGTTAAATAATTACCTTTTCGATACCAATACCAAAAACCTGGAATTGGTCCAAAATGAATGTAGTATATTCTATACGAAATTTCTTATACTAATTTGAGAAACATTGGGGCAGACCAACAAAACCTGTGCCAAATTGTTGTCCTATACCTAGAAATAGCGTACAGCACCCACTTTAATAACGAATAAAAGATGCTTTTAATAAATAATTAAATTCAAATTCCTAAAATGTAAAAATCAAAAAGAATAATAAACCGTTGTAAAACGTAATTGCAAGAATCTAAGAAAAAAAACTAAATAAATAAATGACATTTATCAAGAGAAAATACCTGAGGCGTAAACAGGATCTTCATCATCAGAAGGCGAAAGATTATGAACCGTGCACTGGTGATGATGTACTATAGCTGCTGAATGATGAAGATAGCAGTCGTGCCTGGTCAGAGTGAGAACAGCCGGGGGCGGTACAGCACGTGGTGGAGGTGGCGGAGGGCAGACCACGCCGGGTCCTGTGAACTCGATGTCGACTAAGGAAGGCCTCCTAGATAGAGGAGCCGGTTCTTCTTCCTCTTCCTCAAGCTCCTGAGGGTTGGATCTTCGAGGAGATCGGCTACTACGATCTGAAACCACCGTAGTGGCACTCCAGTACCCCCAAGCCATACTGTTAAACTTTTTATCGCGAAGACGATGGAAACCTCTACTTTCACAATTTGTGCGACATTATTTTCTTTGGTTATTTGTGTCCTTTTTGTAAATTTAATTTCTTCTTATTCTTATCTCATTTAAACACTTTAAAATTAGTTTCTCCTAAACAAATATTAGAATAAGAACAATTATTGCATTATTTTTTCCCTCTGATTACTCAAATAAAAAAATAACAATAATGAAAAAAAATCCAGATAAAAGGAAAATCCTATACGAGAATTGTTGTAAAAACCTAACAATAAGTATCAGGATAAACAGCAGGGAGAACACCAGCAAAATAGCTTTCAAAATAATATGCAAAATATGATATTACTGAATTTATAATAATAATTAAGTTTTCAAAGCTAACAATAATAATACAGCTAGGTAAAAATATATAATGAAACCATTTGTTTTCTATAAAACATCACGACCGCGACGCTTCTAATCTATGTATGTAAAAATAATATTGAAAGCAGATAGTGACTAAAATATTTCTCGTTTGTGGTTATTCTGGAGATTTGCTTAGAATTATAATATAAGTCCTAGTTATATATACTAGATTAAAATTTATTTTTTCCAAGCTTTTGCTTAGAGAACATCGTTGGCATCATCAGTGACCATTGGAGTATAATAAGTATAATCGAGACAGAAGGCAAAATAAAATAGAGAAAAGTTTGAAAAACCATAATATAATAATAATCCGTGGCGCATAAGCCCGTGAAGGGCTTAGGCCTGCCAAAAGGCTTATACAACTATGTGATATATATAGGTGACACGGGGCTTGTATGTCACTCCATCAACTATATAAATCACATTATTAACAATCGCAAACAGACAGAAGCCATTTCACTGTAGTAGCAACCCATTTATATCGCTCTGCTAAAAACATCAATTTAATTTTATATTTATACGACATTGTGTAGGACATAGTTGTGTCAACTAAATTCCTATGACACTTCATCCTCACTAACGGAAGCTGTTGCGGGTACTTCTTTAGATTTTTACTCCCCTATGTTTTTTAAAAATATAAATGGATATAATTATTCATACATTCATTTCTCTAAATAACTATTAAGACAAAGGGATGTTAGTCCAATGTACTTTGGGACAAAGGTATATCACACTGCTGTCTTTATAAGGGGAGTAACAGTTTAAAGAAGTCCCCTGTTGAGCTAGTTGCTTAGGTCATCGTCATCAGCATGTTTCCTCTTCATTTGCTTTTCCACCTCCACGATTTACCCCTTCGTCGTATCCTTACACCTTAACCGTCTATATCAAACCGAAACGCCCTCTTGGAAACTCTCAAGGGCATTATTCAAATAAACGTCTTATCTTGTCCCAACAATATTTCCACGGCGAGAACATCCTAAAATAGCGTTCGGAGTGGTTTTAACTGTAGCTAATAAGAAAGATTTCCAAACTCTTCTCTCCGTCATTTTCTTTAACTTCCCTGGAATTAATCCTAAGCTTTAATTTATTTCCCATCCTTTCAGGTAATATATGAATTAAAATAGCAATTAAAAATTGCCTTTAGTTTTCAGGATTGAGTGAACATCACTAAAATAAATAAATCCTGATATTCGGACTTCTATTTCCAACTAAGCTCAAGAATAATATTACATATGCGTCCACTTTTTAACCCTGTATACTTATCTCTTCAAGTTGTTTTAAAACTGAACATTAAATTCATATTATTTTTATTGTATAGTTTAATTATTACGTTTTTTCTTCATAAAAAATTTTTTTTTTTAAAAAAACCCTTTGCATTAAGGTTTCAAAACCACTTCTTTTTATTCTTTTTTTTAATGAAAAGTTGTTTTCACAGAAACATTTAAATAAATGTTTTTAAAAAAAAAAAGTATAAGAAGACAAATACTAAAAACATGTAATTAGGAAAAACGTGGGTAGTACAAAGAAAGTAGGATAAAGTGGGCACATACTCAAGAAAAATCCTTCATTTTAAAGCCTGCCTGTTAACACAGTTTTATATCTTGCCTTATTTTAAAGTTTACATTTTCTCAACGTAAACTTAGGAATTTTTTTAAGTTCGAAAATTTACTTTTCTGTATTTTTTTTTCTTTACGTCCCGATCAACGACACATCCGGCCACTTTACTCGTCGATGTGATCATCAGTGTGTGATCAAATATATCTGACTTCTCTAGTATTCAAACTCACCAGATTTGTCGGTGTTTCAGTGTATTTAGTTATTAATGTATCTCTTATGACCCGTTCAACCCAACGATAGGTCAATTACAGAATTGAAGCATAGGCCACATTAAACACATCTCTATATGATCATCAGCGTCAAATATAACTAACCTATCCGGGATGCGAACTAGCACACCACTGGTATTGCTATAAAAAATTATTCCTTGAAAACCTTCAACCTTGTAACGTCTGAATTATATCCGGACCTCAGCAAGTATTAGGAAGAAAAACGTTTTGAAATTAACGTCACACTCAAAGCGAAAATAATTTCAGCCATTCCTCAACCACGACCACGAGGGTTACTCATCGATGGATGTGCTCAATGTAACCATGAAAGATTTATTTTATTTTATATTATATTTCTTTTTGTAATCAATTTTATTAGCAGAAAAAAGTAATTTTATTAATTTATTATAGAGCAACGATAAAGAAATTTATTTTTTATTTTTTTACTTATACTAAACTCCATCACCGCATGATACCCCATATTGTAGCTTATCGCAAAAAGTAAAGAAAAAAATACATTAACATCATCTTTCCTTTTCTTTTCATGTATAAAACCTATTTGGTTTTCAATCATTCTACCGCACAGAGGGTATTTTGAAGAAATATATTTCGATGGTAGTTTTTTTTGGTATTTATTCAAATAAATATTTCAACGAGCATGTTCTGTAGGGTTTCCTTACGATTTAAAAAAGAAAAGAAAAACATATAGAGTCGAGTATACGTATATATAGGTTCTAGTATATTAAAATAATTTATTTTTTTCGATCATGTTTTTTCGTTTCAAACCCAAATGATCAAAGAAACCAGAATTACGAAATTAGTTTTTTATACTTACACTCACTGTGTTGTTTCTTTTATGTTTAGGGTCTACAAAAAATACTATGTCACAAATGTTAGAGTAAATTGAAAAATTGTTGATGATTTAACTACATCCCTTTATTGATGCAGTCACATTTGACAACTCACTGAAAAAAATAATCGATGCTATCTTGGTGTTTGGAATTTGGTTTAAGATGAAAGCCTTTTTAATTTTTCAGTTACATTGTTTACCCCCTTAAGGCGATAATTCATTTTGCGAAACGTATAATTTCAAAAAAAAAAAGTTTAAACAGAAAAATTACTACGAACACATTTAGACTACTAAACCCAACATTTCCATTAATATTGTCAAATAAATATTTACTTTCTGAGTGTGGAACCCAGATATGTTTAATGTTAATGTATTAAATATCATGTCATTTACAGTTAGTTATTCACAATTACTCAAACACAATACCTTCCAAATAAATTTATACATAAAACAACACCTTTCTGGCTCAACAGAATTAGAAAATTTAACTTTTAAATTAAAATCAGATGGGGTCAAAAGGCGTAAAATGGGTTAGAATACGGTGAATCAATTTGTCGAACAAATGTTAAAGCGATAGGCTTTCAAGCCCTGATTACACAGGACCTGTGCGTGTTTTGCCTATCTTCCTCTTCAGTGGAAAAACTAGGCCGCATTATTATCTCGCACCGATAAAACGTCACATAATCTGTTTTTATAGCTTACACAGACACTTGTTTAAATAGAATTTAAATAAATAAACATTTAAAAGGTTAATTGGTTTTCGGGAAATCAAATTTAAATTTAATTAAACCAGCAATAACAGTGATTTAATTATTGGAAATACAGTAAAGTTAATTAAAAAAAGTTAATAACAAAAAAAAAAATTATTATACTAACTTTAATAAAATCTATATCTATTTATTTAGTTTTGAGTTAATCCCTTTATTTTTTTTTACTTTTTCTTTAACTTCATTGTGTCTATTAGAATAAATAATAATGAATAAAAAAATTACTATTTTGTTTATAATCAATATTTAATTTTAACGATTTTTAAACCATTACTGGGCATCTTTAGGTCTTTTATCTGAACAATAAAATGATCCCGTGAACATTTTCCTATATGCGTATGTAGCCTATCAACATACATGTTCCGCATATAAGAATGAACTATAAAAACACACATTCACATCTATTGTTCACCAGTTACAGGAGTAACTGGCGTACAAACATGAACTACTACGAAAAAAAACAAAAAAAAACAGGTATATTAAAATCAATATAAGAGGTCGCGTTTTAGTGCTTTGAAAAATATAATTTTATAATTAATATACCATATATAATTAATGCTGTCCGGAACACGGCTGACTAAGATAGGCAACGCAACCCCGTGCCATGTTTTATTGAAATGTATGTGTTTTGTTGTGTCTTTTATAATGTCAAGAATCCAAGTAAATTATTTAGTGTCGAGTTTAATAGTTTTATTGGTTTCACGTTTCTAATTAGATACCAGTAAGCGGTTAGCGAGCTGTTTCTAGACAATGCTGATTTAAATGTAAAAAAAAGCCCTTTTAAATACCATAGAAGTGAGATATTTTATGTTTCACACTGTTCATCACATCCAGTATATGGGTTAATTGGCCGATATCAATGTTCTTCAATCAACTAATGTTGCGTTGATTGTGCAATTATTTTAAAATTAACAATTCCTACAAGCATTTTGCAAGAAAAGCTTTCCAAACATAAAGAACTTTTAATGTTATAAATAAATTATTCTTAAATACTTTTATGAATCACTGATGATGGTCAGGATTAGATTAAATAAATCTTGTACATCCAACCGAACTTAAAAATCTATTAATAATATTCAAGTGAATTATATCGACTAAAAATTAAACGAAAAATAGAGGATAGCGAAGCTAAAAAGTAACAAATCAAAATTCCTATGTTTCGAAAAAATGTATTTTCTTTTTCCAGGTATAAACAAGAATAGTAAAAAGTTTTGTTAATACTTCAATGTATTTTCTTCTTCTAACAAGAATAGTAACAATTCTTTTTTATAACTTAATGTATTTTCTTCTTCTAGCTATAAACAAGAATATTAACAATTCTTTTTGATACCTTAATGTATTTTCTTCTTCTAGCTATAAACAAGAATAGTAACAATTCTTATTTATACAAAAAATTAAGGATAGCGAAGCGCAAAAGTAACAAATCAGAACTGTGGATTTACCGATGTTTCCGAAAAATGTATTTTCTTCTTCAAGATATAAACAATATTAATAAAAATTCTTATTTATCCCTCAACGTATTTTCTTCTTCTAGATATAAACAAGAATAGTAATAATTTTTCATTATTCTTTGAAGAAGAAAATACATTTGTCCGAAACAGCGTTAAATCCACAATTTTGGGTTTTATTTTTGACTAATCTTTGCAATCATCAATTGGTAATAATAATAATAATAATGTTTTCTTCCTTACATATAATTTTGAAAACTATTCCGTGTGCCTCCATTCAAATTTATACACATTTTAATTTTATATCTTGGTCAACATAATCAAATAAATAGTGATAATGAAATTCCCATTTACAAATATGCTATTATGAGTGGTTTCTTTTATGGATTTAATATTTTCTTTCCTTTATACGAACAAAATAATACAAAAATAAAATACAGTGTAACCCAAGCAAAGTTATCACCTAAGAGACCTTTAAAAGTGGTAAATGTATAGGAGCGATAAATACAACCAAATTTAATCAATTGTAATTGTGCTGATTTATAATATTAAAGGTAAAAAAATAGTTGTATATTTATCCAGGTGGTTAAATAGTACATGGTAAAGTTCTAGGCCATCCTTTGGTTACGTCTTGGGGCAATGTTTCGCTGCTAGAGTTAGAGATAGTCTGCAAGGGAGAAAGATACTTAAGTAAAGAAGAACAACAGTCGCTCCAAAAACTAATCTCTTGAAGATGTGCTCTAAAATCTATGTGAGCGAAAAATCGAGACTAGCAATCAAGACGCGGAAGCAACCGGAAGACAAAGAACTTTATCATTAAACCAACCATGGAAGCGTACATTATTTCATGGCTTAACAAATATTAGAGATTATTATTATTACTTTTTAAGAGATCTTTATAAAATAAGAAAGTGTTTTAGCTCAGCTCAGCTTGGTGCTTTTCAGGACCAACCCCTATTAGATCTATATCTTCTTGTTGATGAACACCAATTTGTTTTCCAGACAATTTTACTAACTCAAATTCCAAGAATGATTTTTTGTTATTAATTTTTCCAGACTATTATATAACTATTGATAAAATTAAAATTAAAATTTTACAATTCAAATCCGAAAAACTCCAACAACCTATATTAAAAATGTATTGTACATGTAAATTAATAAATGGAATTTTAAAATACTATAAAAACACAAATACATCGGAGTTTTAGTTTAATAAAATTATAGAATTTCATTTTATATCAGCTTCTCCTCCTTTAAAATACACAATTAAAAGAGAATACAGCACAAACTTTAATAATGGATAAATAAAAAAATATTAATATCTAAGAAAATAAAATTTATCAAAAAAAAAAAAAAAGGAGAGAGAAAAATATTGAGATTACCGCTGATAAAGAACGATAATGAAAAATAATTTTTTTAAAAAAGGAAAAGAAACATCTATAAATGAATGATGCTAATGGAAAATGCAAATTATTAATATTTAAGTTAGTTAAGTAATAAAGCTTGCCAAATTTATTAAGTTAGATTAAAAATATGTAAAAATAAAATATGTATGTATATTAACAATAAATTAATTACATGTAATAATAACAAATAATAAAATTACAAGTATTAAATGTAAAATGAAAGGTAAAAGGGAATGAATTTATTTATTTTTACATAGGAAAAAACACTCATAACAGAGGAAAGAATAAATAAGTAATGAAATCAAGACGTCAGGAGAACAGGGTGGAAAGAAGAGATACGTTCATGCCACACATAATTAAACTAAAAAATATGGAAATGTCAAGAAAATACAAATAAAATTAATACGATAGTACGAGCTAAATAGCTGTAAAAATTATACGCAAGGAACATCGGGTAAGCAAGGGTTATTTAAAGTAAGGAGAAATTGATTTAGATTAATTGCTTGTAAAATATTGTTATACTTATCTAGTCCTGTTTTAATGATTTTTAAATAAGTTGAATAGTACATTACGCGTGAGTGCGGAAAGTAACATTTTGCATGCGAGTGTGGAGTTAAAACCACACGAGCAAAGCAAAATGCAGTTTTCGCACCAGTTGCGTACCGTACTTTATCTACGATTGTGGATTTTAATAATAAAAACAGAAAAAATGTAATAAACTTCCTGTATGTAAGTTAGTATTTCTCTTTTGATAAAGATGACATTAATTCGTTAGTTGTATTTTGTGCCGAATTAATTATTTCGGGAGCGTATTATTCTCCTCACTTTCGTCATAATCACTTAAATCACTCATTGTTTTTCACTAAAAAATGAATACAGCTACGAAAAGAATCACTTACTACGCATCTAAACAGAGATATAATGTTTATATTTCGTATCAATCGTAGTTAACGTTATTTAATATTTTAAAAAAAAAAGATTTTTGGAAGAAATTAATTGAATTTCCTGTCTAAAATACATTCAGCAAGATTTTAACGGGTAATTTTTGTTGAATAAAAAATTCATCAGCAAAAATTGATTCACCACTCAGCTATTACACCTCCTGTTACGAAACAACTTTTTTATCTCTGTAAGAGATCAAAAATTTCTTCCAGTTAATAAGTAAATTCTTCTTGATTAATTCTATTAAGTTTATTCTCATAAGTTTCTTCATCCTCATCCATTCGGATGTAAAATACAATTCTATAATAAAGTCTGGTAAAGATTACGTTATCTCTACTAAAGTTTTCAGTTTAAAATTAAACTCGTTAAAAAAATAATTGGTTTGCAGTTGTTTTCCCCCTTTAACCCTTATATCATGGGCTATTTTATTATCTTATCATTAAAGAAAGACATAAGAACAAAACAATAACAAGCAAATAGATCATTAACCTTTACCAACTTTAAGTAACAACATTATCAGCCATCAAGCTAGATTATTAAAGGCATGAGAAAATCCCTTATTTCAAGCCCTGATCTATCAGCCTTATTAAAAATATTAGATTAAAATATAATAATAAAATTATAATTATAATAGAGAGAAAGTATAGAGTGCGAAAAATTCAAAAGAATAAAGTAACAAAAAAGGGAGAAAAATCGATAATTTTGAAATCAACAATAAATATCAGTAAATTTTCTTCGGAATAAACAGAAAGAACATATCTGACAGTAAATTTAATTTACGATATAAAATTAAAAAGAATAAAAAAGGATAGAACAGGCTGAAATCTATAAATTTCTCTTATAAGCTATACTTTTAAATAATATATATATGAATGAACAAAAAAAAAAAAGAAAAAAAAAAGTAGTATATGATTGAATGACCATCAATTAATTTATTACCTTATACACTGTAATAATAATAAATTAAAATGTATAACCTTTTTGCAGTTCCATATATAGTTGACAATATTGTCAAAGATTTAACAAAGAAGACTTTCTTAATATGAATAATTGTTTATTTTCTAGTTTATATATAACGTTCAATAGTTTATATTATTCCGGAACCGGTTATCTAAATAAATATCTACCTTTCTCTTTCTCCCTTCCTCTGTTCAAAAAGTTTTGCCTCAGATTCGAACCTCCAGAAAGAACAGACTCAAAATAATCATCAAAGGTATAATGTGTTTGTTCGTGGTAAAAATTAATAAAGTCTGCAAGGTTTGCAACCTAAGGGAGGTGAAGAGTTATCTAATTAATGTCTAATATATAGTTTTAAATGTTACAATCAGGTTATTTTACCATGGTTTTCCACACCATGTACAATTTTCTTGGAATGTCCATAATAAGCGAAATAAATATCACGCAAGCGAAAGTGATTTACGTATTTCTAACTCAATCTAGATTTAAGTGTTCATATAAACCCTAAGAGCTCATTCACACTGGGATTCCGGAATGCGATTCACGAATGCGATTCGTGTATGAGATTCAAAAAAGTATCAAGATTCAGTATCTCGGCGGCTTCTTCCCTCCACTTTTCCTAGCTTTGATCCCACTTTTATTATACACTAACATATATATGTATTTAATTTTTAAATAATTAATTATATTAAATTTATTATTATATTCATAATTAACCTATTTTATTTAAAGTAAATAAAACAATTGAAAAAAAAAATATATATTAAATAATATATTACATTGATTTATCAATATATTTATATAATTCAAATATTTTATGCAACGTAAATAAAATTATTTATAATTTATTTATAATTATAATTATTAATGATATTACAGTAATTATTATGAATTTATAATTAAAATATTTTATTTAAAGAAAATAAATAGCAAGAGGATTGAAGCAGAATGCGATTCAGAATCGCCTAGTCTGGCGATTGACGAAATGGTGCAATAGCACGAAAGTAAGGCAACGTTACGTTAATTGTGCGTAATGTGTATTGTGCAACTTGTGTTGATGTTAGCATTAATTAAATTATCGGTCTACTTTGAATGCGAAACTGACATTATATATATATATATATATATATATATATATATATATATATATATATATATATATATATATATATATATATATATATATATATATATATATATATATATATATATATATATATTTATGTTTGGTTCTATAAATTAGTTAATAAAATAATTTCAAGCGTGAAGAGAGGAAAAATGTTTTTTCATCTGTTCAATAGTTTCTCTTTTTCTCACTTGGGAGAGGAGAAGTATAACCTTCACGGTGAAAGAAGAAGAAGTAATGAAAGAATGAATTAAATTAAAATTTCAAGACAATTCTTAGCAAAAAAAAGTAATAAATCCGAGAAAACTTGGTTTCAACGAAATTCATTTGCTAATGGAACATTTCTCTAGAAAATTCACCTCTAGGTTGAAGAAGAGGGAGGGGAATTTAAACCTGATAAAATACTTAGGGCCGGGCCAGCCGAATGCAGTTGGAATAATAATCTGAATTAGTTTTTAGGTACAAAAATAAAAATAAAATTACTTCAAGTAAAGTAAAATAAATAGAAATTCCCCAAGAGTAAAAGAAATACTATCTGAAAAAGACCAATTAAATTTCTAAAAACTTTATTATAAGATATAAAATATATATATATATATATATATATATATATATATATATATATATATATATATATATAATTTACTTTTTACAAATTAAGATAAACACAAATTTATTGCAAATGGTTAAATATATATATATAAATTAGTATAACTTAAGTTAGTAAACAAAATTATAATATATATATATTTCTTTTTAATTTGTAATGCATTCACGTTTCAATTTTTATCTTAAGTAATTAAATGTACTAATCTGATTTGATTTGTTTACGTACTTATAACTTAAAATAAATGTACAAGTAATATATAAGGTTTTATAATTTCAAAAGATTCAATCACGCATAGGAATAATAATTGTGAAGCATTAACATTTCAATAAATTAATATCAGTAAATTACTATTATATTTTGACTGCATGGAAATATAGCAGCATTAATTGGTCATTATAATACAGAATGTATACCATAGCTAGATTATTGTTTAGCTAATAATCCATCTGCCAATTTGTGTCACATGGATTCCTTGCGTCATGTTATTGGACGAAAGCTCACTGGAGATTTGGATTCCCATGAGGTCTCACTTGTTTTTAAGCAATGATAAATTTGCGCAGACGGTTGAAATAATATGAGTAATTTTGAAGATAGGTGTAAATAAATATATGTTTGTGCACGTGTGACAGAGAAACAAATGGGTGCAGAAGGTTGAAATTTATATGGGACCAACAATGGTCTATTATTACTTAATGACCTACCATTCAAATTTCATTATTATCGGACGAGTAGTTTTTCTAGATATATGATGGTTTGCAAAAATTGACCGACAGACTGACATGGAACCAAAATTGTTCCCTGATATCTGAAACAGATTTCAGTCTTTGAATTTTTGAAATCAAAGATATAAAATATTTTTGTTCTTCAGAACGATCACATAGCTTCCGTTACCTTCGGTAAGCTCGGAAGCAATATATATATATATATATAGTTGTTAATAAAATTAAGTTAGTGTGCATAAGAAAGGTAGCAATGGGACATACATTTTTTTTCGTTCTTCAGAACGATCATGGCTTCCTTCACCTTGGGTAAGTTCGGAAGCAAAAAAAAATTATTTAAACGTTAAATACATTCACTTAAATGTTGTTAAACATTAATTATTGATATAGCATATAAGTGGAATTAATTATTTTAATTTATTAAGTGAATTGTATAATATGAAGAAACATGTTAAGTATCGTTGAACATGTAAATTCACTTTAAATTATTGGTACTACATGGTAGCATTGAATAATAAATAGGTGAACATAAAGTACATGGCAATACATAATGAAATTCCTTCAATGCTAAGTAACGGATACATTAAACATAGATGGAATAATTAGCGAGTAGAAGGTCTTTTTAAAATTTGCAGTAAGAATCCTATTTAAAATTATTTTTATAATGTTCTACAGAAGAACATCTTTGTCCTATACAATAGATACTGTTAAGTTTATTAGCTCAATCACTATAAGACCTATCAGAAAAAAAATAGTTTAGTTTCTATAAAACTAAAGAGGCCTACTTAGAAGTAAGTAGTAAGGTTCTAGTACTAGTACTAGACGAACGGGGGGTTCGAACTTGTTCGAACCTAGCAATAAGGCAATTTTTTAGGCCCATTTTACTAGCTCGTAAAGAGTTCCAGCCACTTCACACATCATACCGCTAAACAATGTACCGCCGTAGCGATGTGGTGTGATCATTAGAGAGCAATATAAAACAGAGCATCACGGCGAGGGATCGAACCCACAACCTAGTGCCGCCCTTGATACATTGATGGCCGAGCATCAGACGTGGTAAGTAATTTAATCCACGCGGCTTGCCACGGAAAATAGTAGAAGAATCTAGTTATAGAGCAAACTAAAATGGACTAGGACCAGGCTCTTACTTTGAGAACTAAATTAACATAATACAATGGTCTGGTTAAAGAGCCTGAAATGGACTAGGGCTAGGCCTTAAGCTGACCAATAATCTAATAAAGCTCTAATTTATAACTTTTAGTACTAGTGACAGACAGACAGACAGACCACCAGGACTACCTACAGAAATCGTAGTTTATTTCTCTTTTTTTAAGAACTAACTGTACAATCTAACATGTTAGCAGCCTTTTATCTACAGAGCGATCTGAACCAGAACAAGGCTCTGATCTCGAGTACCAGACGCAGGCTCAAAAGCAAAAATATCAAACATAACAGCCAAGGCAGATTAGCAGGAAAAAGTTTTGACTCCACGAACTAACTAATAGAACATCACAATAGGACCTGATGGGGAAGTACTAACTGAAAAGTGCATCTTAAGGATAAATGTCTACACGTTCGATATTAAAAATGATCTACTTATTCAATATGTACTCGGTCACTTAAAATGACATGTTAAAATAAACAAATAAAAATAGTGAGAAAATTATAATCTTCGAAAATTAAATATTACATAATTAATCTTATATTTTTTATTTATGTGTAAATTATTATTTATTTAAAATAAATTATATTGTTTTAACCTATTGCCAATGTCAAAAATGTCTACCAATAAAATTGTTATAACGTATTGTTCATTTCAACTTTAGAAAATAAAACAAATTGACACCTTTCATGTAATAAAAAAAATGACTATCCCACTAAAGTTTGAGACCGTCGGACCCTCTTTTCCGATAGTCATAATTTTACTGAGAAGAACTAAAATATCAAGAACTAACACGATAACATAATAATTTTATTGAGAAGAACAAAAATATCAAGAACTAACATGATAACATAATAATTTTATTGAGAAGAACAAAAATATCAAGAACTAACATGATAACATAATAATTTTATTGAGAAAAAAAAATATCAAGAACTAACATGATAACATAATTATTTTATTAAGAAGAACAAAAATATCAAGAACTAATATGATAACAGCCAAGGTATACTTGTCTTCTAACGAATCAATATTACAAAACTAGAGATCAAAGTTTAAAACATTTAGCACCAAATATTTTTATAGGCTCAAGCATTGGATCTAATAATATCCAGCCGCGACTATGGAAGATTACAATTTGATCATGATAAATTAATTCAACTAACAATCTAGATTGAGGCAATATCATTTTATACTGATGGAAAGTTACTTATATAGTTCAGAAAGAAAAATATCTACTTAATGTTAGTTTGTCACTTGATATAGGTGACCACTTTGATCTGGAGTAATATTTAAATAACTAACCTACACAATGTCATTACAAGTGACATATTTGTCACTTGATAGGTTAGTTATTCAAATGTAGTGGTCACCCTACATCAACTTGATTTTCGGTCAACTAAATAATTATACTCAGGATCATGAAAATCACATTGTCCATCATAATTGGAAGGACATGGGCGCTCTCCACAGGTTTGGTTTTTTTTTTCAAATGCCTATTGCCAAGCTATGTCCCAGAGACGAACTTAGCCGACCACATATTCTTAAAAGGCACCAAAAGACTAACTTATATACAAAATTCTAGCTTGATGTTAGTCAGACACTTTTATGCTCGCTATCTCCTGGACTAAAAGGACTATTGATAAAAGCATTTAACTGATAGAAGTTACTAACATCCTCGCATTGATTAATAGTTATTTAAAACCTTTAGCAAGAGTAAGGTAACTAACATAAGGCAGTAGCACTTCATTGATGAAAGAACGAAATTAACTTTTAATAAAAATTATAATAAATTTTAACATTTTTTTTACTTTAAAATGTCACTAAGTTATAGAATGTTACTGATCATTAAGATTATTATACTGAGAAAGTGCATAACATTAGGTAGAAATAATTATTCGAATAAACTTTTTAGCAAGATTAAAGCACTTAAAAATCAACGGATTAATGAAAGGTTACTAATTTCATTATTATTGTCATTAGTTTAAATAAATGGTTATTTTAAATTTTTAACAAGATTATAAATATAAAAAAAACTTTTAGCTTCCACCTAGATTAAAGAAAATTAATAACTATTTGCTACTTTAAAAGACGATGAAATTTATACATCTGCAGATTGCTACTATTAACGTTTTGATCGGATTAAATCTGTTTCCAATAATTTATGCAATGTAGAGTCTTCCAAGGTAATTTTAAAGAACAGTAATAGAGCGTTACCAATTTCAAAAACATAAAACAGAATAGATAATAGCTTTTACCTATAGATTAGATCTCATTAGAAATTGATCCATGGACATAATCTTAGGTAATCCACATAATCTAATAACAATGCAAACACAGGGAGGCCTTATCAATTTATATTTAATTATGGATATAATCTATATGATATACATAGATATTATAATTTAATGGGATATATATATATAGACATGATTTGAAGAAAACTTGCAGCATATTGTAAAAATAATTAGGGAAAAAGAAATAATCTTTTTTCGAGGAGGAAATATATAAAATACATAATTAAAATCTGCTTTAAATCAGATGCTGACCTAAATTTGTTTTAAATGAATAGAAACTCTAATCCTTTGTAGAATAAGAACCTGATTTAAATTTCTCCTCATAAAGTAATTAATCATTCTCTAAACAATTACAGTTTTACTTCTTCTCGTATATATTTTTTTACAATAAGGTTCCGTAAAAGAAGTTACAAAACTACATTTCTTAGAAGTAAGACACTGGCCTATATACCTACACTTCTATGAAATATGATATGTTCTGAGCTACACTTCTTTGAAATAAGACACAAACCTACACACTTCTATGAAATATGATATGCACTGACCTACACTTCTTTGAAATAAGACACAATCCTACACACTTCTATGAAATATGATATGTACTGACCTACACTTCTTTGAAATAAGACACAAACCTACACACTTCTATGAAATATGATATGTACTGACCTACACTTCTTTGAAATAAGACACAAACCTACATTTCTTTGAAAAAAGTACAGACTTTTTATATATTTAAAAAAAAAATATATACATTTTAATTTCGTAGAAATGATATACTTTTTTACGTTTAAAAAAAATGCTAAGACCTATATTTCTTTGAAATAAGATAGATAACTATACACTTATTTAAAATAAGATACTGACCAATATTAATAATTTTTAAGATACAAAAGAAGTATAATATTTTATGAAGAATAAGAAACATATTTAAAATTGTTTATATGTCTATTTGATCTCGAATTAAGATATAATTGATTGAAAATTAGGATACACATACATTGATTCTCCTTTTAAAATCTCTCTGATTGTGTCAAATTTTGAAATTGATGCAAATAACTTAAATGTGAGAGATCACTAATATATCCTAGAATAAGTGATCCTAACACTTAAAATAAGATAAGTTACAATCCCCAATTATGAATTATTAAAGATGCAAATATACCAGACAAAAATAAATTAAATTATTCAACAAAGCTTATCTTAATAGGAAGAACAAAAGAAACATAACATAAGTAGTCTAAAATAAGATTTAAAAATTAAAGTTTTGCTTAAAATAAGATAAAACTATTGAAACAGAAGTTATTAAACTGTGCATAACTTTTTCCATGTACATATATATGTATGTGTGAGTAATTGCAGTAATGATAAAAATACATTATTTTTAAGAGGTTAAAAAATATCATTAATACCTAAATTTACATGGAATATGATATGTGTGAAGTTTTTATTGCCGGTGCAAGAAATGGATATGACATTGTGAGGAAACTATTATAATGAAACAACCCTTATTTTTACAGAAATAAGGTAATTACACAGCCGTTTAAAATCAAATTTTTCTTTGTATTCCTACTTTTTTTTAGATGCAAACGTGTTATGATGTAAACTTTTGTAATGCATGTAAATTACATCATTAAGTCAAATCTCTATCAGCTGGAGTAATAAAATAAATACACATTTATTTGAAATTGGATACACACCTCCCCCCCCCCCCCCCGGGCATTTAACAAATGGAAGAATTGTGTAAACTTTTGCAACACATCTAAAATCACAATACATGTCATATCATTTAGCTATTATATATTTCGGTTGGACAAATAAGATAATATATGGTCATTAATTTTGAATATAAAGATACATTCTTGGTCTCCCCCTTCTTCAAAAAATTGAGGAATACAGTAATTGATACCGAAAGAAAATTGACAAATTGATAAAGCATTAAGTCAAATCTCTTTTGGAAAGGCAAAGTACAAAAATTAACCAAATGCAAATATCATAGATCTAATTCTTTCTCGCGATTTTGTAATATTTACATATATGAATAACCCCAATTAACCTTCCTCATTTTAAAGGATATACATTTTTGAACGTGAAACATTAGCATAAGCAGTTTTAATAATTGGTAATTGAAAATAAGGGGAGCTGTTAAAAATGTTTATACATATTTATATAAATAAATGTATCCCCTACAATTATTTATTAGAAATTATGTCCTAAGAATAATAGTCAAAAGACCATATTTATATTTTAAAGCCTCAAAAAAGCATAGTTTTTTTCTAGTAAATGAAATACTAGAGAAACAACAACACTTTTTTAGAAAAATCTATAATACTAGGTATTGAATTCATCAATTCTATATATGAACTACAAAAATGGTTTAATTTCCAAAAAAATTGTTGATCAATATTTCATTATTTCATACACCAGTTGAAATATTTTTATTTATATACCATAAATATTAATAAATTTTAAATGGTAATTGAAACTAATATAAACTATATACGATTTGAAATAAAATTAATTATTATATACCTATTATCAGTTAAAAAGTAAAATAAATTTTAATGTAACTTTATAAATTGAAGAAGGTAAAAATACCTTTAAAAAAATGGTCATTCAATCATCCTTCAGTTCAATATTTCCTCACAGTACAGTACGATATAAATAAAATATATTCAAAATACACAAATATAATATATTAAAAGATAAAAATTACATAAATGATTCAAGACTGTACAAAAAATTGGGTTTAAAAGACAAAAAAGTATGTATGTATAAAGAGAAATACGGATAACCATAAACAGAACCTGTCTTTGTAGTCGATGAAGAAGTACAAAAAGGATAATAAAGGGCTAAGGACAGGTAAAAAAAGTTAATCCGGGGTAAAAAAATATACAGGATTTTAAAGTAAATTAAATAAAAATAATTATAATTAAAAATAAAAGTGAGAAGTCAGAGAAATAAAAATAATCAAATGATGGGTACAGTCGAATCCTTTCTTTCTTCCTCCTTTTTTGTCTGTTTATATTATTTTTACCTACTATTTTTGTAAATCGAAATGAGTAAAAATAAATCGGTTACGGAAAAATAATTTTTAAAATAACGAAATAAAACGTGGGGAGATGAAAAAAGGTAAAAAAAAGATGACGGTCTTGTTAAGTATAAGGATTGAGAATGTTTTGTGATAGGTCGACAGTAGTTGCGCGGTCCAGGGCGGGGCGCCCCACTGCACCAAACGGCCGAGAGACTGACTGAGTGCGCATGCTTTGGGCGCCCCCCTGGAGAAGGGGGTACAGAGTGGGGGCCAAGTACCCCCCTCCCATCCACACAGACTCTTTTACAATTATTATCTGCTCTTGGATTGTAATAAGAGCGGATCTCGTGTACTCTTTAACTGAGAATAAGGCAATCCTACGGATCTTTGTTATTTTCCAATTTCGAACAAAAAAGTTAAAGCTATGATAAAAAGAGATATACAAAAATGAGAAAGAAGATGTAGAAAAAAAAGAATGAAGAACGTAGAAACGAAAAATAATTAAAAATAATACAATGACTATGGTACATATATGTCCGGGTATACCATGTACTAGAGTTAAATAAAATGACTTACAAAAGAGTTATGAGTTGTGAACGATACTTTTAAAAAAAGTTTTTTTTTAAGAGGACACATTGCATTGAGAAAATTTAAAAAAAATAAAAGATAGGAAAAGCGCAGCTTGCTCTGTAGAGAATGGCGCTAAAGTAAGCTTAAACCAACACCCTCCTCAATAAGAAGAAATATGCTTTGGCCACATAATTCTTTACCACTTAAACTTTTTCATACATATTTTGAGACGAAAGATAAACTGTTTTGAATTTTTTACCATCTCACATAGCTACGTTATATAGACAAAAATAATGTATTATTCGATTTCAGATTTACAAGTTTCGGAGTAAAAAAGTGATTTTACAATTAATGTTATTCAATTGTTGGTTCTGAAGGAACTTTTTTTATTAAAGAGATTCCAAAACGAATGAATTAATTAAGCGGTAATAATTCAAGTCGAATCGAGCAACTAAAAGTTTTTTTTTTGTTATTTTTTAGAAAAGAGGCATCGAGTTAGTCCAATTGAAAAATTATTAGTAAATTAAATATTATGTAGGAAAGCAGCGCTCACGCTAATGCTTAAAGCTTAATTATATATTTTATACCCTGACATACAAAGTAAAATAATTTAATTATTAAAGGAACAAACTTTTACAAAAAAAAACTTCTTTTACGTAGACTCACAATCAATATTACTAATTATAATTAATATAGATTCAGGAGAATTTGGAAATAGGCTTAGACGTAAGGTAAGCACACAACCCACACTGCAGAAAACCGGGGTCCAATCCACCGACATTTATGGTGAATTGGAATGAAGCACAGAACTCATATACATTATTAAAGTTATGCTAATTGTCAAATCAATATTTTCAACTTATGCAAATTAAACTATGATGGAATATAATAAGACGAGAATATCTAATGAGTTCACCTCGTCCTAGTTCACCCACTATAATTAATTTGTACAAGATAAATGGTTTTTGAGTTATCTATCGTTCTAGAAATATGGATATTTGAATTTAAGCTATATAAGATTTAAAATGTAATCAATCAAGTTTTATAAGTTTAAACAAGGATTATACAAAACTAGGCTATAATAAATATTGCTGTCAAGGAGTTTTGACTATTTTAACCGAACGATTTCATAATTTAAGAATTATATTTATAAATCTATTCCATTTTATCATATAGATTAATAGATAGAACTACGAGAAATTCATTATCACACGGATCATAATAAAAGGTCTCGCAATATAGCAAAAGATGGTCCAGAGATAAAAAAAAGAAAAAGATATACGAGTTCTCACTAAAGGTGAAAAAAATAAGGAAGAAAATAAAGACTCGCTTGAGTTGGCAACTCACGTGCTAAGGTATATCTTAGAAGACGCCAAATGGGCACGTTAAAGTATTACAGTTATAAAACACCTAGCATCTTACGCACTTAGAAGATAAACACCCAAGTCGTTCGCTATTATTCTCAAATAAATACTTATAAAGCAATATTTACTTAATAAAAACTGAAATTAAGTTACAATAAATAGGATACCCAAAGAAATTGTTCTGATTAAGAAAAACACCAACTCAAACATGTATTTTTATACAAACGTCTAGATTGAGAAACATATTAGGATATCGTTTGGTTCAGTTAAAAATTATTTGTCTTTAATAACCGAAAGAGTGAATAAAATATTGTATATATTGTAGAGGCAAAAAATCATATTCGCCATCCAAGGATTATTTCAAAAAAGAACTTGTGAGAACAACAAAAAATACAACAATTATGTGGGACATAGCTTTCTCGCGTACTAATTTGTATACTTTAATGATTTTATACTATTAAAATCTATTGTAAAAATTATTCAATTTTCCCCCGTTTGTTATGATTTTTTTCATTAATTAAAGTATAAATTTAGCAAAATTTGAGAAGCAAAGATGGTTGAAATTAATCTGAGGCCATCTGCAGGCTACTTTAGACAAACCATCTAAATTTCATACATATCAGATAAGTGCTTTGGATGATATAGGTGAAAATAAAAGTATGTTTGTGCGCATGTGGAAGAGGAACAAATGAGCGCAGAAAGTGTTGAAACTTATAAGGGACCAACAATGGGCCGATTATGACCTACCATCTAAATTTCAATAAAATCGAATGAGTAGTTTTTAAGATATGTTGGTGTCTAATATTCTAATCTAATGGTTAGATAAATTATCTAAAAGGTTAAAATTCCTAGTTTGCATCAACCTAACTAATACTAATAAATCATTAGTAAAAGGTAACTTACTTCTTAAGTGGGAAATAATTTGAACTGCGCTTATAATAAGCTAGCGTATACACTAATGATGTATTTTGAATGATTTGATGTCCACTATTTCACTTTCTCAAACCGTATCATTGATACCAATGAGAGATATTTTACATTATTCGAGTCAATTTTTACATCACTGAATATGCATTAAAGTACCATGAAGTCGGACTTCACATATTTCAAAACGCTGTAATTTCCGGAAGCCTTAAAACGAAATTCGGAATTAGTAAATGCAACTACAGTCTTCGCACAACTAGAATCGACGCGTTGACAGCGCGGGAAATTGAGTGACACACAGATTGGCCAACCTCTCTGGGGGAAAAAATAAAGCCACTACGAAGCCTTCTTATACTGTTATCCAGAGGGCCTCTCCCCTCCACTAGAGACATTTATCTTTGCCTAGTTGGCCCGACCTTTTGTCCGGGAAAATCTCAAGCTCTCATTGGCTCGTCCCCCCTTTTGCTAGTTTTTCCCGCGCTGTCAACGCGTCGATTCTAGTTGTGCGAAGACGTTAAATTAGATTTGAATAGGTGCCCGGCGCAGAAGGTATACTAAAAATAAAGACGTACAAGCTATGAGGTTGAAGCATATTGAACCCAACGCAACCCAACTATATCCAACCCAACCCATTCTCACAAAAGCTTTTTTTGTTTTAACTTAAAATATTATATCTTCGGGTAAGTTTATATATTATTATTATGTTATACAATAATAGAAAAATCGGTCCGAGACAACTCAGACAAACTTTCTCATATATGAGGTCATAATTACTTAGCCCAGTGTTTCCATTTATTAGTTTTCAAATGTACATTTAAATATTATTGAACATTTCATCAAAATTTATCATAAAAATAACTTCTCCTCGGCGGGGAATCGAACCCGGGCTCTCTCCATCCGCGTTTTAAGCTAATTTATCAGGAACTAGATTTTTCCAGGGAAAACGGCTTATATCGTTGGATTCGTATTCAAATGTACTACATTTTAGAATTTTTTAATCAAAATCGTCGGAACCGTTTTTGAGAAATAATTTTTTTTCAGGTTTTTTCAGAGTTTTTGGGGGGTAGTGCCCCCAAAATTAGAGCTAAAATTCATTTCTCGATTTCGCCTCGGGGTATGATTTTTCTGAACATGTATGCTAAATTTCGTCAAAATCGGCCCAGTAGTTTAGGCTCCAGGCGTCTGCACAGACGACAGACGACAGACGACAGACGACAGACGGACGACAGACAGACAGACATTTTTTAAAAACCACTTTTTTGGACTCAGGGGACCTCAAAACGTGTAAATCCATCAAAATCTCAAAATCGAATTTTCGCGCCATCACAATACTTTCTCTTTATATGAGAAAGTAAAAAGGAATTTAAGTGTCACAATATTATATTTATTAAGTTTAACAAAAAACAAAGCCATATAAACCATTTGAATTTGTTCAATATTAGATTTTGTACACAAAGTCCATATAACAGGAAGGAAAATTCAACAAAATCTTATCCTATCATGGTGAAAATGACATAAAAAAAGTATAATATCCAACAGAAGTAAACATATTTAAGGAGAAAATCAAACATAAGGTTAAAAGTTATATTAGAAACAAAACGCAAATTAGTATTAGAAGAGTAATAACAGTAATAAGAGAATGCTTTATCCGTAATTTCAACGGATTAAAGATTTTAACTAATGTACTCAATAAATCATGAATAAACTATAAAGCAAACATGTGTGATCGAAGCAAACTCCAAGTTATAGGCTTCTTTTAACACACAAAAAAATAATGTATTAATGACAGGAATCGAACCTACATTCTCATGATCTCATTAAAAGAAATACCTTGGAATAAATTTAGCTAAAGTATACGGTAGTTAAAATAAACTAGTTTGAATAGGGAACGGAGTTAAACTGCTTTATGTGATTTAACTAGTCAAATACGAAGCTAGAGTAATCAAAGTGAAGCGGAGAGTTTTCCCGTGTGCAGACCGCGCTACATAAGTAAACAAGTTTTAACTAAGTGACGCTATCTACACTGGAAAACCCTCAATTACACTATTTTAACTTAAACAAACTCGTTCTAACACTGATTTGTCACTAGCTCCTTTAAACCTATAGTAGCAATATCTCTCTTACATAAAAGGAAGGGAACATTCTCTTACATACTACATAGAAGGGAACTATTTTAATCGAATTAAATATTCGATTGTTAAGGTAATTGCTCGTTTTAAGCATCCTTGCTCGAGATTTGAAAATTAAACTTACTAAATCATATTTAACAGGTGGGTAGAGCTATGAATTTGGCTTATGTCCGTCGCTGGGTCGTATCTTAATAAAATTACTGTGAAGAAGTATTTTAAACATACAGGGTGATGATCCAAAAGTTCGGAAACGGCTTAATATCCTCCAGTTATAATTGAGATATTATTAAGTTCCGGTTTGCGGGTATCTTTTATAAAATGCGGAATCATTTATAAAAAACTACTTTTTTGGTGGGTAATAATTTTTTCCGCCATAATGGATTCAAGTTTAAAATTTAAATCGGAAAGTTAAGTTTAAATTGGAACACCCATAAAGTGATACATTTTTGGAAAGGTCTTAAAAAATGAAAACATTTGCCGCAAACCCGAGCTTTCTATCTACTCCCGTTCCAAAATGGCGGACACTCAAAGTTTAAAAATTTGCTCTTTTCTTCTTATTTTCAATAGTTTAGTTATATATAAAAAAAATTGAGACTAACTTTCTCATATAATCTCGGTCCATGATCCCAGGAAACATGAATATAATATTAAATATTTATTGCATTAAGCTCGCTTCAATGATAAACCTACGTGATGCTTAGTTAATTTATATTATTTATATTATTGTTGTTTACTTTATGATTTCGATTTTCAACAATATCAGATTTATTATCATCAATATCTGCGGGAAACTTGACTTGATAACTAACAATGTTCTCTGGGATCTGGGTCCTTGATTATATGAGAAAGTTAGAGTGAGTTGTCTCGAACCGATTTTTATTTATTAACTAAACTACTGAGTATAAGAAAAAAAGAAGAATTTTTATACTTTGAGTGTCCGCCATTTTGGATCGGAAGTAGATAGAAAGCTCGGGTTTGCGGCAAATGTTTCCTTATTTTAAGACGTTTCCAAAATTGTATCACTTTATGGGTGTTCCAATTTAAAATTTCAAAGTTGTATCCAATATGGCGGAAAAACTTATAACCCACCAAAAAAGTAGTTATTTATAAATGATAAAGCAACCGCAAACATGAAAAATGTTTGATCGTGTATGGCCTTAAGATTCGAAACACCACCAAAAGGTTATCGGACTAAAAACGCAGATACATTTTTTTATTCGCCGATAATAAATTAAGTTTTTAAAAGAGTACTTTACCTTAAAGGCCCCCCCCCCCCCCTACACGGTCAACCGTGTACTGACCGTGGCTGTTTGAGCAAACATGATGTTTGACGTGTATGACCTGAATTTGCCCGACATCAGGTTTGCGCAAAATGTTTGATCGTGTATGGGGGCCTTAAAAAAGTACTCCTTTAACTTAGGAGTACTCCTACTAAGTAGCCTCTACATAGGACGTAGAGGCTTCCGCGGGTTGACTTGTAATAAATAACTTGGTTTACCGGTGAAATCCACGTCAGAAAGGGTTTGAAGTACAACATTTCGCTTCCACTACTAGAAGCATCTTAAGGGAAATGGTGCATCGTGATGTTAACTCGAAACAACATCAACATTTACGCCGTTATTCTCTCCAAGTCTATCTTGCTTTGCTTCAAGTTAACTTCACAGTAGTGGAAGCGACTTCAAATCTATCGCCACGCGGATTTCACTGGAACCTCATATGTTTCAATACATTTGTATAGTGTTACCAATAAAAGAACATAGATATTTTACAACTATGATATAAATAAAGTATTCTGTAAAGAATTAATATACCTTAAATGGTTAAAGTATTGCAATAATTTAAATTATAATTGCTCACTTTATTAACTTAGTTTATTGTAAATATCATAGTAAAAATAAGATGAAGTTTATAAACTGACATACAAATTTTAAGTGTAAGAAAAACACGAAATAATTCTTAATAAAGGTCATGACGAGGAGAAAAACTGAGCCATTCTTTAACTTATTTAAGCAAGAAACAGAAAAAACGGAGAAAACTGAGGAAAGTATGATAGTAAAAGTAAAAAAAGGTCGTAAAAGGAAGATATTAAAAACCATGGTTAATAACCATACTCGTACATAAAAACTCATTTCTTTTCCCGTATTTTATTGAAACAAAAAAATTACGAGGTGTTATAACAGAAAAAAAGAATAAATGTCTTAAGTTTTAAGAGTTAACTTGCTCACTTTTAGACACTATAACACAAAAACCCTTTAACTTAATACTGACAAAGTCCCTGCTTTCTACAGTCTAATGCAACTTAAACTTGCGCCTTGAGAAAGTTCCACATCCCCTTTTTCTCATCTCTGCCCCCTTGAAACCTTCATAATCATAAATATTCATTTTCCCTGGAGTTTTGAAAGCGAATTTCTATTGTAAATCGTGCGGTTATGAGCCCTGAAGGCAAAGTATATAAGGAAGGGAGTGTTTTTGCCCAAAACCGAGAGTGTTAGAGAGAGGAAAAGAACAAAGAAAATGATAAATGATGATATAGCCTCGGCATACTCTGTTTTATATCTCTGTGACTCAAGTAATTTTGCATTTTCATAATCAAACCCAGCCCTTGCATACTAATTGCTTTTCAAAATAACTATACTCGTATATAACTTAAAAAAAAAAACCCTTTTTAAATTTTAAAGACATTCATAATGGTTCTTTTCGTATTGCAAATGTGTTTTTTACCGCAAGATTTTAAATCAGCGTTATTTTTTTGGGTTATTTTGCTATTATATTCTACATACTTTATTTATTATTATTCATCTTTGTATAATGCATTTACATAAACATAGGCACACACACACGCATCCTCAAAATGGCGCAATAGCAATGTAAAGTAATAATGAATCATTACAAGGTGGATCTGCATCCCCGAAATGGTGCAATAGCACGAAAGTAAGGCAACGTTACGTTAACTGTGCGCAATGTGTATTGTGCAACTTGTGTTGATGTTAGCATTAATTAAATGATCGGTCTACTTTGAATGCGAAACTGACATAAATATATAAATATATATATATATATATATATATATATATATATATATATATATATATATATATATATATATATATATATATATATATATATATATATATATATAATGACTGCATGCGCGTGCGCGTGTGTGTGGGTGTGCGTGCGTGCGAGTGCGTGTTAACGTGAGTGCGTATAGCGTATGTTCTTTTTGCGTATTCCTACATTTTTGATCTATCTCTTCATCTGACAAATTTCTTCTCAACTCTAATCATTTTAACCAAAATCGATCATCGAAAATAGTCAAGAAAGAAGGAACAATTATAGCAGTATGTTGGAAAAAATTCAGAATCTAATTTAGATGAAGGTCGTTAAAATTTAAAGCCGTCACTGTACAATATACAAGTACTAATGGAGGAATGGTATTTTCATTTTTAGTACAGCAATTTATCTTTAGAAAAACACAGTACTACTTTTTACGTTCAAAAATCTTTATTATAAATTCCGGTAATTTAACACTAATCGTCAAATCCTTTTAAGAAAGCTATATACTATCTGTTTCGGGTTTTTGTAAACATTTACGTCACTACTTAACCCTAACAGTCCTTTACTGCTATTATGTTAAATCACAACAGCCTTTCATGTTATGATTGTTGCCTGTGTTGATGCTAGGCTGTGATTAATAGACTCACAGATTATAAATATGAACATTTATAACAATAGGATACGTTCTATGTTCGATTTACTCCTAGTTTATACCTAAGCTTATCGTTAAAAATATAATGGAGAGTAGTAGTACTAGAGGGGTAGGACAAACCACTTGTTCGAACCTAACAGTTAGGCATTATTTAGTCCCATCTTGCTAACCCATGGTAGAGAGTTCCAGCCCCTTCACACATCATAACTCTACACTATGTAACGCCGAAGCGAGTATGTGTAGATCATAAGTATTCTATGTAAATCAGAGCGTCACGACAGAGAACCCCTTAGGGGGTTCCATCCCCCTTATTCCAACATCGATTCATGGATGCAAATTAGAGCACCATAGTACAGGATCAAACACAAGACCTTGTGTCGCCCTCGATTCATTGATAGCCGAGGAAACAGGACAGGTGACTTAAGCCCCACGACACGCTGACTCCCTATACATTGAATATTTCTAGTGTTCATACATTTAAAAAAACAAAAAAAAACTTGCTTTTCAGGTATGAAACGAAACAATCGTCATTTCAGAACGAATGGATAAGGCTCATTACGCATAATGAATGAAATGAAAGGAGCAACTTAACACAATAATAAGTCAGTTCTCTGTCTCCTTTTCTTTCTTTTACGTTCCGACTCCTAATCAATAATCCATTTGGTAATTATAGGACGGAGATCAGGCCACTTTGCTCATCTACTCATTTACAAAGAAGAATAACCTAATACACAAATCTGGGTGAACTGATAAACTTCATAGGTGAACTAAAGAAAAATTATGTAAAAAACGGTAATTCTTTGCCTTACAATATAAAATATCTATAGGTATAGGTTAAAAGAACAATGATTTATCTAAAAATAAATTTTATACACGAAAAATTCAATGAATAAATTTTACGTGATGCTTTTTTACTATAGTAATAGCTTCAAAACATACCTAGAATTTCAATCAGACCTTGATTAGATAAAAGATACAAAAAATTCAGTTTTTATGAGCTACAAATAGAATCGACGAAGAAGCACTAAGGAAAGTATCCACCAAGACGGAATAACAAAACGAGTCTACTTGAATTGAGATGCTAGCAGAGGCGATGTTCTGTTGAAAATATAGAAAATCTATTACAATAGATAGATAGAAGTGGAGAGCAAGCTAGCTAAAGTATAAACGTGACAACATTCTCAAATAAAATATCTCTTTCTTACAGTAAGTAGAATAGAAACTATCAAGTCAAAAACATGACTACTAACTAGTCTATAACATTCATACGTCATCATCGGGATCCATATTATACAAATAAGGTTAGCTATGTATATCTGTGTGTGTGTATGTGTGTCTAAAAAGTTCTGGAAAGGTGAATTATAAGTAAGATTAAGTTTTACAAAAAAAAGTTTAGAACACAAAACGAGGGGGTTCTAGAACTATTAATATGGTAACAACTAAATGCCCTTAGGTTGGTCCTGAAAATCCCTATTTAGTATGTAGTCCGTAAAACCCACAAAGCACATCATGCTAAAATCTGTATAGTTTAGGCTAATGTATCGATTATAAAGGTCAGATTGCACATTATAGTGGAATCCGTAGTGCTTTAGGTACATTTCTCCTCTCTTTTGGGTAACGCTGTTACCAGTAATAATACCAGTATATTCGAACTCAAAAAGAAAAGAAGAAAGAAAATGTATTTTGCATGCGATAAAGATTTGACCTCTGCTATACAATGCTTTCGTAAAAAATGTGGGTTACCATTTAAGATTTTACTAGCCCTTCGCAAGGCTTATCAGGGCAATTTCAAGGGCTCATTGTTGTTATTATCTAATAGACTTTTGAAATTCTTTAATTACCATATAAAATATATTTTTGTAAAACTTGATCTAACTGCAATAATAAACCTTTCTGGCAATACACGTTGCGGACAGGTAACCTGATCAGGAGATTATAACATTAGTAAAAGGTGTAAGGTTATAAGAAGTTAAAAGTAGTAGGTTATTATCACTGGGTGTTTAGGTTTAGTAAGGTAACCTGTTCAGGTAAACCAGACCGTATGTACTATCAAGTTATGACATAACTGCACAGTTATGATAGCACACACGCTCCAGCTCACCTGTACAGGTTTATCAGTCAGGTATACCGCAACGTATATGGCCGGCTTAAGCTGTATGGTGGGGTTTATTTTATTCCAATAAACCATTCAATTTAGCTCTTGGTGTTTTTTATACCAAGTGTAATTTACACGAACTCTCTTTTTCTCACCACAAGTAAGTTCCACGAAGTCTCGGCAAAAGCAATAATTTAAAAAAAAAAAAAATCTTGTATCTTAATAAAACAATTAAGAACGGCAAAACTATTAATAAACCAATTAGAACTTTTAAAGGATTTTTAATTTATCTTTTGAAAAGGATTAAATTTCTCTAATTATCTTTCTTTCTTCTCTACTGTCAACTGTTTGAGGAATTGAACAGAAAAATCCACGAAAAAATAAACTGCTCCAGCTTACAGAAAAGACATTATTTTGCAACTAAACAATGCTACCTCATATTTCCTTCGTGTACACAGGAGAAATAGTGCAGTTAGGGCAGGAAATTATAAATCACCCACATTATTCCCTAGACCAACTCCGGCTAAGAACTATCTTTTCGTCCAACTAGTTTTTTACGAAAAAAGAAGAAGAAAAAAATAAAACTATAATGATAAAAGAAACAACTGTGAAATACAACTTCTAGTACAAAACGTTCCATATACTATACATATGTCAATTCATCTAATATTTTTTATTTGTTGGTAGCTAGAGGTTTTCGTGGTTAAATTTTATTATTTTACGACATTTTTATCAAAATGTTCAGTGAACTTATCCTATCAGATAGGGAATTAAATACCCATTTTCAGATAGTATATATTACAAAACATTATTTAATAATCGTACTACGACAAGTCAAAGCCCGCCCCAGGCTGTAGCGCCATATAAATGAAGATTTTATATATATATATATATATATATATATATATATATATATATATATATATATATATATATATATATATATATATATATATATATATATATAAAATCTTCATTTATATGGCGCTACAGCCTGGGGCGGGCTTTGACTTGTCGTAGTACGATTATTAAATAATGTTTTGTAATATATACTATCTGAAAATGGGTATTTAATTCCCTATCTGATAGGATAAGTTCACTGAACATTTTGATAAAAATGTCGTAAAATAATAAAATTTAACCACGAAAACCTCTAGCTAAAAAAAAAAAAAAAAAAATATATATATATATATATATATATATATATATATATATATATATATATATATATATATATATATATATATATATATATATATATCTAGAAAACCAAAAAAAAAAAAAAAAAAAAAAAATATATATATATATATATATATATATATATATATATATATATATATATATATATATATATATATATAATACATAGAATAACTATGATTTTTTAAAAAAATCGACACACGGCGCAAAGACAAATTGTTATAAAAAATAGTATATACATATTATGTAACTAGGCTGTGAAGTGAGTTTTTTCTGATAATCAATTATACGTATATACTTTTTAAAGTCAGTAGGTTTATTTACTTTTAATCCCTGCAGCAAATTAAAAAGAAACTCTACTTTTATATCATTTTTTTCTAATGCTTAAGATCAACCCAATATTAAGAACTTCAAACACGGGTAGGAGAGAGCTCATGTCGGTGTCTTGTTTAAACCAGAACTGGTTTGATGATACCGACACTGAGTGGGAGTTGGTACTGATACCTGATACACACACAAATCTCAATCATACAATCCTCAACACTCGTATCGCTAAATGTATTGATAGAGATATCACCTTATCGTACGTGGGGCCCTTAAGGTATACATTACACCTTACACCACACAAGGAAGTTAGGACGCCTTTAATTTAGACATAGAAACGATGCAAGCATTTTTCTGGCATAGAAAGTTTCAAATTATTTAACATGATCTTTTTAAAAGAACCAAACAAAAAAAAAAATAGTAAATCTAATTTTTTAAGTTTTCTACTAAAAGCAGCAGTCATCTGCTGTATAAGTTATGACGTCACCAGGGTATTCTATTATCGTTAGGGAAGTACTAATTGTTGAGGGAAAGTTAAACCGTGTCCTCCACCTCTATATTTCCCAGTTTACCAGATTCATTACCCAACTGGGAAAACTCCCAGCACAACTTTACACAAGGTAAACTCAGATTTGAAAACTTTCTCATCCTCAAATTCGTTTCAATTTCGAAAAATTCACAGTTTCACTCGGCAATATTTCCCTAATAAAAAAATAAACAAATATATATATAACAACTGCTTTTTCCCTCTTTTATTGAATTGCCATTCTTTTGAATTAAACAAAAATTAATTAACATTGAAGAAGTAAAAATTCTTATTAATAATAATTCTTACTCTGATCGAGACGTATTTTGGGACAATTCGGTACGATTCAATCCAAGATTAAATGTTTATTTCTAATAAAAAAACTTTTTCGTTATCGTCATCGTTCTACTAAAATCTAAATAAAATAAAATGACAATAGTTCTGTTCCCAAAGCCTTCATAAAAACTAAACAGAATTCATAACATTATTGAAAATCAAATACCCAGCGAAACAGCAGTCTAAAGTCAATTAATTACATGGAAAAATTCCTCTATTTTTGTTATTAGGTACGTAATAATCGACATGTTTAAATTTAATCTTCCAAAGGTCTTAATTGTGCACTCCAATAACTTTCTTCTAAATGAGTAATGAAAAAAAGTAGTATATAGTATAGTTAATATACATAATAGTTCTGAATTATTATCAAAAAAATATAGACAGATAAAATATAAACAGAGCAAACGTCGAGGAGGGAGTCGGCTTGTACAGGTAGACTCAATGTGCCTTAGTAATGACTGGGAAGTGAGGAGCCATACCATGGAGAGCCCTATGCAGAAGAGAAAAAAATAAGCGCAAAAGGGTGAAATTAATATAGGACCAACAATCTCCTAGTTATGAGCCCCCATCTTTAAATTTAATTAAAATCAGATGAGTGGATTTTAAGATATGATGGGTCGTAAAAATCCTCTAACCATAATTGAAAAATAATTCATTTTCTCGTGTATTTTCAGAGTTTGTGGGGGGTAGCGCCGCCCCTAAATTTAGAGCTAAAATTTATTCCTCAATTTCGGCTTAGGCTATGTTTTTTCTGAACATAAATGCCTAATTTCATCAAAATGGGCCCATTAGTTAGGCCTCTGTAAGGACTACGACAACAGACTGTCGTTTTTTAAAAACCACTTTTTTGGACTAAGGTAACATAAAACGCGTAAATCCATCAAAATCGAATTTTCGCGCCTTCACAATACTTTCTCTTAGTATATACTACTTATACGAGAAAGTTAAAAAATATATCTACACAACATAAAATAGACTGCCAATTAGTGTGGCACATAGCTTCCTCGCATCCTATCATATACTATAACAATTATTGTTATATTACTTTATTGTAATATTGTTTATTTTGTAAAAACTATTAATAGTTTTAGCGATCTTTAACACTTCATAGCGGTGTCGCTGTTGGTTTTACTAAAAAATTGTATTTGAAAAAAATGTTTGTCTCATTGAATAGATGAAGTTAGATTTTTTCCCCGACCAAAAATTTCAATTTTAAATTTAAAGTTCACGTTTACGCGAGCATTGCTCTTGAACGCTTGGACGGATAACGTTGTCCAACGAACTCGTCCTGAGCATTGCTAAAATGAACATGTCTACCAAATTTCATCAAAATCGGTCGACATTTACTCAAGTTATCGTCGCACGTTTCATAATTCGCGGACACACAGACCGACAGACAGACAGACAGACAGACAGACAGACAGACAGACAGACAGACACGAGACCAAAAATGTTCCCTGATGTCTGAAACGGATTTCTGTCTTGGAATTTTTGAAATCGAAGGCATAAAAGTTTTTCGTTCTCAAAAGTGAACACAATGCTTCCGTTACCTTCGGTAAGCTCGGAAGCAAAATATAAATATACCTATATATGATTGCTTTAAGTCCCTCAATTGTCATTTCTCTCACCCAGGCCCGGTTTTTAAGTGAATAGCGCCCTGGGCTGCACTCAGCTTTGGCACCTCCCCCCCCCCCCCCCCCCCCCCCTTAGAGTATGCATACCGGCATACGCAAAATAGGGTACTCACACATGCACGCACACAATACACACACTTCACTGTGGTTGTCTGTTAATATCATTGCGATTTCATTTTTGTCATTTGCCTTTGAGAGTTGGAAAAATATTAAAACAGCGGTGTTTCATTATTTGTAAAACAGTTCTCTTCGGAAATATTTTTTGCCTCCCAAATCCTAGCGCCCTGGGCTATAGCCCCAGTTACAAATTGGGCCTGCTCTAACCTTACCTACAATACAACAATTTATTTCAAAACAAACATGCTCATAAATATATCAAATATTAAGTTTTAGAGCAACTAATTAGATTGAGGAATAAGTTTATATACAATAAAAGCAACAATATACTACATAGCATGGACATCCTTTTATTTAAGTCTAGTTTTTTCCTTTATGGGGAAAGGGACTTGTATGGTTTTAAAAGGTCTTCAATATAGTTAAAATATAAAGCAAATAACACGTTTCTATTAACAAAGGGTAGAACACTTTAGAAGGAGAATTTTAAAAGGACAAAGGACCAAGACAGACGCTGCTATAAAATGACATGGTCTCGTTGCCATTAAATATAACCCATATTCGGTAGCAAAGCACAGGAATCCAATACATATTTATTTATTTTTCTTAAGTCCTGATCAATAGCAAAGAGTATGATATGACGGGGGATCTATTGTTGAGCTAAGCGAAGCGAAGCTCTTATACTACACTTTGCATTTGGTTGGACACATACCCCTCCTGAACGGCTGAACCGATCCACACAAAATTCGGCAAGGCCATAGTGACCAGCCACAGGAAGGTATGAATCTGAAATAGTCCAAATTGGTACACAGGGCAAGCAGGGGTACGGGGTACAAAAGTTAAAATAGTATATGCCCTTCATGATGCATGTCGTTGGAAAGCTCTTTAAGAGTACAGTTATTGTTGTTATGTTCACTTTTGTCATATTTTCATTTAAGAGAGGGTAAAATAAAAAAAACAGGGAAAAAATGATTTTTAATTAAAACTTAGAAATATTACTATTTTTGATCCAATTTCAGCTGTTTATAAATAAAAATATTTATTATTTAAGATTAAAATGCACGCTCAGCTCAATATTGCAAGCAAACAACTGCATTGCACACCTAGTATTATATGCTTATGTCTATATGTATAATATATATATATATATATATATATATATATATATATATATATATATATATATATATATATATATATATATATATATATATATGTGTGTGTGTGTGTGTGTGTGTAATGTATATAAATTATAATTAAAGCTGGAAGACAGACAGAGAAAAATAGAATCCGGCGCCGCGCCGGTATATATAATCGAAGAAGTACCCGAAAATTTGAGATATATATACATATTATATTGTTTTCGAATTAATTATTTTGACACTTGTGAACGTAGAAAATATTATATTAAGGCATTGCTGTGCCCCAACCAAGTCGAGCACAGCCGTACTATCCTTAACTGGAACCAACCTCGAGGCACTTTGGACCACCCTCTAAAATCCTATTAAAGATACTTGGATATATAAAATTAAACTGAACCAGAAATACAAATTAAGCCTAAAATTTTGTTATTTGGACACTGATTGACTAACTCGTCAAAATTCTAAGGCACTTATAGCAATCCTAGAAAATTTAAAATTTATATATAGGCAGAGTTTAATGTACAAAAACCGAAAAATAAAAAATCTGTTTCTTTGCCCCCGGCTGTTTAAAATAAAAAATCCGGCTGTTCAAAATATTAAAAAAAAAAATACAACTAGCTCGACCAAGTAGAAAACAACAAAACTAAAGTATTATTTTACTCTTTCTCTCATTAATAAAATTGTATATTGGAATAAATTTGGTTGAGCTTCATTGAGTATAGAGCTCGAAGCTTACTTACCAAAAAAAAAAAAATTAGTGAAATCCCAACAAAACTCTTGTATAAAAAAATAAGCCAAGTCTAGCATAAAAAGTTGTGATATCATAGATTTAGCCAAGTCTCCCCCATCTGAGTAAGGCTGCTCCCTGACTTGTCGGTACGGTATCGGTAAAATCATATGCTCGGTACAGATTTTTTACCGAGCTCCTATATCTTAATGAGTGCTCCCTGACTAGGGCGGTATGCGTGGGAGCGCGGCGGTAAGGGATCATTATACAGAGAGTCGGTACGAACAAGCAGTAAAAAAAAGTGGTAAAGTACTTTCTTCTTCTGAGAACGAACTAACTGCAAGATTCCACCGAAAGTATACCGACAAGGGGGGAGATGGATGCGGTATCGGTAAGCTGTCGGTAAAGCAGAAAATACCACATACCAATACCGTACCGACAAGTCAGGGAGCGGCCTAAGTTCTACTAGATCTAATTTTTGCAATTCAATTAAACTAGGTGTGCAATGCAGTTGTCTGCTTGCAATATTGAGCTGAATGTGCATTTTAATCTTAAACAATAAACATTTTTATTCATAAACAGTTGAAATCGGATCAAAAATAGTAATATTTCTAATTTTTAATTAAAAAGCATTTTGCTTCCGAGATTACCAAAGGTAACGGAAGCATTGTGTTCACTTTTGAGAATGTAAAAGTTTTATGCCATCGATTTTAAAAATTCCAAGACAGAAATCCTTTTCAGACATCACGGAACATTTTTGGTCTCGTGTCTGTCTGTCTGTGTGTCCGCGAATCCTGAAACGTGCGACGATAACTTGAGTAAATGTCGACCGATTTTGATGAAATTTAGTAGACATGTTCATTTTACCAATGCCCAGGACGAGTTCGTTGGACAAAGTTATCTGTACAAGCGTTCACGCGCAACACTCTCGTAAACTTGAACTTCAAATTTAAAATTAGAATTTTAGGTCGGGAAAAAAATCAAACTTCATCTATCCAATGAGACAAAAAAATTTTTCAAATACAATTTTTTAGTAAAACCAACAGCGACACCGCTATATGAAGTGTTAAAGATTGCTAAAAACTATTTGGCTAAACCTGTAATCTCACAACTTTTTACATGAGACTTAGATTATTTTTTTTACAGCAGTGTCTTTGTAGTATATTTAAATATTTCCCTTCAATTTTTTGTTTATTAAATAACAACTTTGACAGGTGGCCAGTTGGACCAGCTGGCCTGTAGTGCATCTAATATGTAAATTATAAAAATTGACCTTTATGCAAAACTTAAGTCTTAATTTTTAAATGTAAGGACTTGTAAATCTAATATTTTACTAAAATATTAGAAAATCTAATATTAAAGTTAGGTTTAATATAAAAGTATACAGAAAACTTGAAGTTTCCTGAGTAGGAATTATTACAAACGCTTTTACTCAGCCAGCCTGAGCAGAGCATAATCAGTAATCTAATAAGTTGCAAATAAAGGTAGAATGTTACAAGTGGAATTTATATCAGCTCATAGAGTTATTTATCTTATAATTATTAAGTTTAATTATTATTTTTTTATCATTATATAATTATGTATAATTTTAAAGATACAGCCAGCTTAAGGATGTTATCTTTAGGTTGACTTTAGACCCAAAAATAATGATCAGGTTTAATTATATAGAAGGTCTGCTGATCAATGTTCTGGTTCAAGGGTCAAACTGATTGAGAGATTCTCCTTCAGTGGGCTTCTGTGCTCTGGTGAAGCAGAACGATTGACAATCAAGTGTTTAGTGTAAGTTAGTAAAAGTGGTTTGATGCTCAGTTGAATTTCAAGGCCCGAGTCACACCCTTAAGTGTCATGCAGAACCAGAAGGGCAGCCTAATCTTCGAGGCCAGGACTTATTGTGAGACTCAGGACCAACTAAGCGGTGACTAAGTGCACCAGGAGTGAGCCATAAGTTCCTAGGAGAATCCCTCTACAGACAGGGTCACAGTCACAGCCCACTAGCCCTCCACTTCCACCGACATCAGGTTTTTATTGCTAAAGTAATAATAAGGGGTCCTCAAACAAGGAACCGTTTATTGTAACATTTGGTTATATTAGGTTTTATTGGTTAAGTTAATTTAATTGTTATAAATTAAAGTGTAAAATATTTATTTATTATTTTAGCTTAATTTTCCCTACACCCGCTATTACCAAATTAATCTCTTTCTAAAACTTCTTCCTTAAAACATCCCCCTTTTTTAAACTCCACTAACTCTCCTCTAGTTATTAAATTATATATGTTATTCTCAACATTTTGCTCATTATGAACAAAAAAAAAACATATAATACACAAATTAAAAAAAATATGTGTGAGGCTCTCACTCATTAGAAGAGAAACTTAAGTTCTAGAATGCATTGCTCTCTTTCATTTTTTTGACGAATTTATTATTTCAGGATTAAGAAATGGTTATGGGAAATTTAATTGAAAAATAATATTGCTATGATAAGGATAAGGCAACCACATTTATTCCAATAAAATTAATGTTTGTTTTGATTTGCTGGTATTTAAATAGATATAATACAATTAATCTGTAAAAATGTTACACTTGGACGAGTCTCGAATCGCACACACTTCGATTTCACTATATTAAAAAAATGCAACTCTACCGCCGCCAAAGAAGTTTCACTTCAAAAGGTAGTAATTATATTCACTTAAAGGTAGTAATTATTATCTGTATTTCCAAGCAAGACAAGTCTTTATCAGAATTCAACGAATTTCCATTCGACACAATTCCACAAATTTCCCGAAATTCCACATTTTGTCACCTTACCCAAGAAACTGCATTCAATTCCAGTAATTTACATTTTATTTTATGTAAAATAAACAATTTTCATTGATGTACACCCTTTTACATTATTATTTGTTATACATTGGAATTTCATTACAATAGACAACCCTTATTACAAATGTTAATTTTATTGAGTATATTTTCTTAGTAGAAATAAAAACTTAAGATGAAATTAAACACAATAAATACAGACATAATCTGTTCACAAAATAAGATACATCAAACATTAAGAGTTAATTATAAGTTAATAATGCTACAGGCTGGAATTGAGTTTACCCCCTAAACCTATTCTATCCCTTAATCAAAGGCTTTGTCTATAACAGCATTAGCCTTAGATGAACTCTCCATGTAAATTTCTATAACACAACTCTCTCCTTTTATCATTTAGATTGAACTATATTAAAACAAATCAAAATTTAGCACAGGCCTAAGGTAAAGATGAACAAAGCAGTACATTAACAAAATTATTATTAAGTCAAAATGAGCTTACAACTACCATTATTTTCCGAGAAAAATTGGAGTGAAATAATGCATGACAAAGTAACGTAATTAAAAGCCTCAATCATTGAACAAAGAATCACATCGCTTCATCGTGTTCTATAACGTACTTGAATGATGTTATGCTTATAAAAACCATTATTGTCTAATTTAATTAATTTTTTCCCTCCTTTAATTTTAAATGTGTCAAAATTGTTTTATTATTTACATAAATAAAAGTATTAATTTAGCAAAACTGAAAGTACGCAGACCATTCAAATTAATACGGGCTTATCTGTGGGCTAAATTCGACAAACCATCCAAATTTCTTTAAAATCTAATGAGTACTTTTAATGATATAGGTGTTAATAACAAAAAATTAGTACGCATGTGGAAGAGAAACTAATGGGTGCAGAAAGTTAAAACTGAAGTGGGACCAACAAAAGACTAATGAACTACCAGCAAAATTTCATTAAAAATAAGGCGAGTAGTTTTAGGATGTAGTGGAGCAAAAATTGTGGTCAGACCAAAAGATGGTCACGGGAGCAAAAATGTTCTCTAATGTCTAAAACAGATTCACTCAGAGACACTTGAAATCGGAGACATGAAAAATTTTCACATAGCTTCTGGTACCTTTAGTAAGCTCGGAGAAAAGTTATGAATTATCTAGTTATATTTATACAAACAAGACAAACCAAATGTCAATGTTGTATAAACAATGATACTAATTGCAATGGTCACCATCTTCATTATTTCAAGTGTTAATTTTGTAACCAACACTCATATTCCTTTACTTTATATCAAGGACCAATTTCAATAATAATGGTAATGTATAAGTAACAAAGAAAAAAAGCAAAATAATTAACCGATTCGAACTCAAGAGAAAATCTATAATTACCAAAAATCTGAAAACTGTATTGATTAATTAACAAATAAAGACAATTAATACCTTAATAAATAAATTTATGCATAAAGATATTTTTATTAGGATAGTCCCCATTCTCTTGTACTATCTCGGAAAAAAGATTTTTACGAGGAAAGTAACTTAGTATGATTGCATTGGACTTTTAATACCTATGGCCTGAAGTGTTTTGTTTAATCAAAAGACATTAAAAATGAAAGTGAGGCAACTGCTTCCTCAATATTAAAAAATTTAAGAAATATACCTTGAATTAAAGAAATAATTAAAATTAAAAACTTACATAAACTACAGCATTTAATTAGAGGCAAAAACTCACCTGAAACAAAAAAAATACTTGTATCAATTATAATAGTTCAAAATTTATATACAAACAAAAGAATTGTGATAACAAAAGCAAATGGTTAGTGTGCAGGCAGATCTGAGATTAATTTGAGATTTGATCTCTGAGATCGAACCTCGTTGGGATAGCTGGTTTAATGTATAAAAAAAAAAAAAAATAGAATGCAAAATAAATGAAATTGTAATTCTCATAAAATTCGTAAATGACAAAAAAAAGTGAACTGTATTAATAAAATGAAAATGTAAATGACATACTAAGTATGTTGAAATAAACAGAATAAATTTCTCTAAAATAAAAAGTGAAATGAATAGAAAAGGTTTATCTTTGTAGATTTAAACTTAAAATAAAAATGTCCCCGTCGGTAAGCGGAAAGCAGCAGCTGGTACTGTAATAAACTGTTATTCTGGAGATATTGAGGTAAGAAGAAAACTCAAAAGATGAGAAGGTAAATGGTAAATTGCTATATAAAGCTCCTACCGGTAATTAGAAGTATCCTATTCCTGAACACTACTAACTGGACCTGGAGATTGTCACATTCTCCTCAGTCACCTGTCGGGAGTCCCTTGTAAAGACGCAGTTTCCCCGTCCTGCAGTGAGTTTAAGACGCGATGTCTGAGCTGCCAGGTGAGACGGAGAAAAACGCACTTGCCTTTGACACTGCTTAGGGCCGACTGATCTGAAGGAGGAGGTGGAGGCGATCCGGCGATATGCGAGTGCAGTAAACACGGCGCGACCCTTGACCGTAACACGTCCTAATCCACCTGCTGATACATCTTATCTTTTTTAACTATAAATATTTCGACCAGACTCTATACATATTACAAATAATAAAACGTATAAATTTAGTAAACAGACTTCTTACAATACAATTATTTTAAACCTAATACGTGCGTGAACAGTTAGTGTCTATTAATTAAAAAAAAAATACCTTATTATTATTTTTTTGAAATTAATCAATCAAATACTCCCAAACATAGCTGTCAGGAAAGAGTTTACATTTTATATTTGTTTAAAGAAAAAAAAAATAAAAGTAAGATAAAAAACAGAAGTCATTTTCTTTATTTTAAGTTTGAGGTATTGGCCCTAAGAAATAGAATTGAGTTAATCTTCAAGTGATGCTATGCAGGTTATCTGTTATACTTAATAATTTCTGTGTGCCTGATATCCACTCAAAAATTATCCAGACAGGTGTAATGCTGAAATTATTCAAGAGAAGCTATGATTGGGAAAAGTGGATGGGTAATGCCTGCAATGAAGCATGAAAATAATGAAAACCCGCAATGAAGGTCAAACAGAAAGCGGACTGTCCACCACTGACTGTCTGCCGGGGACTGGGGTAGTCAAACTCATGGACAAGGTGCGTGATTTCTTCAGAATTGTTTCTTCCGTTCACTTTCAGGCAAGTAACACCAAAAAGAAAAAAGAGAGATATTCAGCGAGTTACACCCTCACTACAGTAAATTAAGTTTATTAGGAGACCAGTTTTTCTCATATTTTAATATTCCTCAAGAACAATTTCAGAAGTTACATACACTCCAAAATTAGTTCACTAACGGGAGAAAACCCATTGGGACAAAGGAACGGCCAACAAGAATCTGCTTAAGGTAAGTAAATATAGTTATTTTTTACAAAATTGTAAAGAGAAATTTTAGGAGAATCAAAATAAATAGTTTAATAATAAATATTTTTGGGGGGTTTGTTAGGAGCTTTTATTTTTTTTTTTTTTAAGAAAATAAATTAAGAAATTTATTTTCCTTTAATATCTTCTATTTTTTTCAGCTATATTTCATCATACATCTCGAGCTTCTTCAGGCTGGTTAAATTATTTTACCTCCAGTAGGGACGAAAAGTAACTTTTCAGGGCTAGTTTATAGGTTATAATGTTGGTCTTTTCATGCCTGTTCTTAAAAACGGGGAAATCATGTGAAAACAGGGCCTAATCCTTGGCTATGCCTCGGGAGCTAATTCACATAGATCCCTCAGGAATTAAGAAACCTGGTACCCTCGGCTTCGCCTCGGGATTTAGTTGCTTTGATTCCTTCGGCTTTGCCTCAGAAATCAACTCAGTCACGCGGGAAATAATATCTTATATTATTCCCTAGGTACATAAATAACTATTCTTTCTCACATGAGTCAACAATTAAACAAATGTTTTTATTAAATTTCTCTAAGCTCCTACTTTTTTAACTAGTCCAGATGAGACACTCCACTTCTAAACACACTCCAAAATAAGAATTATCAATTAATCAGTAGATTCATCGGTCATGTTGCTTCCAGTATGCCGCGAACTCTGTGGAAAATACAACTGCTAATCTGTATGCCGTGGCAGGCCTTCTATTTGACCCGGATGGTGCAATATTACAGCCCATAGAGTTCATGTGGACAGTCCTTCCTGTTTGAACGGGCCTCAATTTCAAGCTGAAGAAGTATAAGCTATCATGAACACTGGTATCAAACAAATACCAGTTCTACTACAATGCTCTGCAAGTTTTATAGCAAAAAAGTTTCATGTCATGTCAGAATAAGCCTAATAGAAAGATTCAAGACACAGAAGAAAGAAACTGCCATTATAACTTCCTACATTTGATGTGGTTCTATGGGGAAAAATCACAACTTTCCATGTCAGTAGCGCGTCAGTATTTTTAATATATTGTTGCTACACTAACATCACAGTCCAGGTAAGGGAATATTTGTGGCCACATGAATCTAATTAAACCCTCTAGCCAAGATTTAAGTCCAGGACCAGTCACTTTTCATTCTTCTGTGACATTTTATGTGCAGTTACTGGCTTGATTACATCAGATTCATATTCTAATATGTGCAATGAAAGTTGATGCATCCAAAAATAATTCAGTGGAAATATTTTTGTAATTATTTTAAACTAGCTGGGTACCCGTGCTTCGCTACGGAGTGTTATTATAATTTGATAAGTTTATAAACAACCATAATGAAACATATAAATTATTTTACTATGCAAGAATATCTAGATTCTATCTCTCCCACCTATTTCTATACCCCCTCCTCTCCTCTTTGATAAGCTAATTACAAATATCCTAAATTCGCCCCCCCCCCCCTAAATTAAAATATGACTAAACTGTACATAAAAACTATTACTGTACTCTTAAAGAGCTTTTGCATCATGAAGGGTATTCATTACATTGACCCCGTATTTATTACTTGTACCATACCTCTGTGTACCAAACTTAAATTTCGAAAATTCATGTAGGCTGTAATTTTCCCCTTGCTTTGAAGGACAAGTGGGCAAATTTTTATTGATATCGAACTAAAACTGAAGATTTGTATAAAGAACATACTCACACATACGTTGATTTTTATATATATATATATAGCTATAAATTTCCATTTTACCCCCTCCTAAATAAAATTGTACATAACAACAATTACTTTTCTCTTAAAGTGCTTTTCAACGATATGCATCATATGAAGGGAATCCATTACTTTGACACTTTTACACCGTACCCCTTTGTACCAAAATTTAAATTACGAAAATTCATGTAGACAGTGACCTCCCCCTTGCTTTGAAGGGAAAGTGAGTAAATATTCATCAAATTGGGATAAAACTGTAGATTTGTATAAAAGACATACCCTCCTCATACAGACACTCTTCTTTTTATATAAGATATAGCTATATTTTTCCATTTTACCCCCTCCTAAATGAAAACACATATGACAAAACTGTACATAACAACAATTAATGTAATCTTAAAGAGCTTTTCAACGATATCCATCATAAAGGGTATTCAGTCCTTTGACCCCGTATTCATTATTGTACCCTGTTTCCTGTGTACCAAAATTTAAATTTCGAAAATTCATGTAGACACTGATTTTTTCTTCCTTTGAAGGTCAAGTGTGCATTTTTTTATCGAGATCGGACTAAAACTATGGATTTGTATAAAGAACATACACACATACGTTACTTTTAGATATATTTTTCCATTTACCCCCTAAATGCACGTAAAAACAATTATTGTACTCTTAAAGAGCTTTTCAACACTATGTATCATGAAGGGATTTCAACTTTGACATTTGTACCCTGTACCCCTGTGTACCAAAACTTAAATTTCGAACATTTATGTAGACAAAGGTCTTCCCCTTGCTTTGAAGGTCAAGTGAGCAAATTTTCATCGAGATAGAATTAAAACTGTTGATTTGTATAAAGAACAAAAACACACTCACACATACGTTAACTTTTATAGATATAGATATACATTTCCATTTTACCCCCCTCCTAAATAAAAATATGACAAAACCGTACTTAACAACAATTACTGTACCCTTAAAGAGCTTTTCAACGATATGCATCACGAAGGGTATTCATTATTTTGATCCCGTATTCATTACTTGTACCCCGTACCCCTGTGTACCAAAATTGAAATTTCGAAAATTCATGTAGACCTTGATTTTCCCCTTGCTTTTAAGGTCAAGTGTGCAAATTTTCATCGAGATCTGACTAAAACTGTAGATTTGTATAAAGAACAAATAAGATATAGCTATATTTTTCTATTTTACCCCCCTCCTAAATGAAAATATGACAAAAGTGTACACAACAACAATTACTGTACCCTTAAAGAGCTTTTCAACGATATGCATCACGAAGGGTATTCATTACTTTGACCCCGTATTTATTACTTGTACCCCGTACCCCTGTGTACCAAAATTGAAATTTCGAAAATTCATGTAGACCTTGATTGTTTCCTTGCTTTGAAGGTCAAGTGTGCAAATTTTCATCGAGATCGGACTAAAACTGTAGATTTGTATAAAGAACAAACACACACACACACACACACATACGTTTACTTTTATATATATAGATTAAGGGATCTGAAACAGCTCATCATTGTAATCTAAACAGAAAGGAAAAACTTTAAAGTAAGGTTGATTCACCTACAAGGATCCACCAACATCTTGATAAAATTTGCCGTAATTCAAACAGTGGTTTTTAAGTAATCATGATATTGAAAACCATTAAATCTCTTAAGTCAAACAATTATTTGTCTAGTGCCACTATCTCTTTTGCAACTATTTCTTTTCTGGAGATTAAGCAAAAAAAGGAAATTTGAAAGTGGTGCTTGTATTTACCCTTAGATTGCATTATGGAATGAATTTCAGTGTCAAATTTAAATTTTATTTACATAGGGTCAAACCATTCAGTTTATTGGAAGATGAACCCTAATCTAATAAGTGAGAAGGAATACTCAAGGTATTGGAAACTATTTGAACAATTACTGTCAAGCCATGACAGCCAATTGCCATGCATCTACAAGAGGTGCAAGGAACTAATCAACCAGATGAACTCAAAGTGAATTACTCCGCTAACATAATGGATATTGAATGGGCTTCAATAGGTGTTAAGACTTTCTCAAAATTACATCCTTCATAGATAACTATCAATGAACCATTTATAATTAATAATTCTACATTGGAACTCTCACATATAATGTAATGTTGGTCTTTTCATGCCTGTTCTTAAAAACGGGGAAAACAGGGATATAATCCTTGGCTATGCCTCGGGAGCTAATTCACATAGATCCCTCAGCTTCGCGTCAGGAATTAAGAAACCTGGTAACAAATAATCCCTCGTTAAACTTATAGAGCTACATTATGTTTAATAGTTATATAAAAAAAATCGGTCGGAGACAACTCAGACAAACTTTCTCATATACGAGTGCATAATTACTTAGCCCAGTGTTTTCCATTTATTAGTTTTCGTAGGTACATTTAATTATTATTAAACATTTGATCAAAATGTAGCATAAAAATGACCTCCTTGGCGGGGAATCAAACCAGTTTAAAACGTATAAATCCATCAAAAAATGTCAAAATCGAATTTTCACGCCATCACAATACTTTCTCTTTATATGAGGAAGTAGTAGTAAAACATTCTATTTAACTATAATTCCCTACTTATAAATTTGTCATCTTTTCAAATAACTGTTGCTAGGTTATGATTAGCTTCACTTGTTTTTTTGAAGGACAAAGTTTTTAATTATTATTAATTTTAGCAATAAGGAATTTTTATACTTTAAATCCCACATCCCTCATAATGTACTAGGAAATTACAGATATATTTTTAAAATTATGTAAATCAATGGTAGAAAGAGGATAGTTTATTTTTGGGTTACATAAAAAAAAAAAGTTGGTCCAATAAATCCAACTAAACTTACTTTCTTATTAAGATATCGACCACTGTATTTTATTGATTTATTTTTAAAAAGTGTTCAACAGGTGGTTGTTTATTTTTTTGTTTTCGATTTTCATTTTTTTTTTTTTTTTTTTTTTTTTAACATTTATTGACTATTGCAACTACAATTCCTTGTTATAAGCAATAATGATCAGTTGTATAATAGTGACTTGACATTGGCAGATATAAGACAGCTATCCAGTGACAGAGCTTATTGGCTGTGATTATAATTAATTAATTTACATAGCTTAGGCTTAGGGGTTTAGGCTAATAAATCACGAGGCCATTGCCGCTTCAGGCGCCTGGGAGGGTTATCAGGAATGGTTTCGGATGACAGGTTTCGGATAAGAGGATTTGTGTGGAAGGAAACTGAGTGGTGAAAGGATCTGTAGCGGGAAATGGCTAGGTCTCGGACGAATGGGATGTTGAGGTCGTTGTGTAAGGTTTGGTTGGAGACGTAGTAGGGTGCATCTACTATGGTTCTGAGGATCTTTGATTGTAAGGATTGGATGCGGTAGGAATTTGAACGTTTGGTGCAGCCCCATAATTCAATGCCATATGTCCATGCAGGTTTGAGTATTGTGTTGTATATGAGTACTTTGTTATGTGTGTTGAGTTTAGATTTTTTGTTGAGGAGTCTCTGTAGTAGTTTATATCGTGTGTAGATGCGTTTTCGTATTGTTGCTGTGTGGTGTGCCCATGTAAGTCTTCGATCAAGGTATATCCCAAGGTAGCGGACAGTACTAGAGTGTGGGATAATGATTTGGTTGAGGAAAAGAGGTTCGCAGTTTCCATGTCTTAATGAAAAAGTCACATGGACACTTTTACTTTCATTTATTTTTATGCGCCACTTTTTAAGCCAAAGTTCGAGAAGATTTAGGTGTTCTTGAACGATATCAGAAGCTGTACGAGCATTTTTATGGGTGGAGAGGATGCATTTATCGTCTGCGAAGGAAGCAAGGATGGTGGATGGGTGTTGAGGAATATCGTGGGTGAAAACATTGTATAGGAAAGGAGCGAGGATGCTACCTTGGGGTACCCCTGCAGTTATAGGGTAGATATGAGATGTAGAAAGGTTGTAGGAAACGTGGTAAAAACGGTTTGTTAGGTATGATTTAAGGATGAGGAAGTATGTGAATGGAAGGATACCCTTGAGTTTCCAGAGTAAGCCAGCATGCCAAACCCTGTCAAAAGCTTGAGCTTCATCCAGGAAGACAGCTGAGCAGTACTTTTTCCTCTCAAGGGTGGATGAGATGATATCTACAACTCTGTGGCATTGCTGAATGGTTGAATGAAAGGATCTGAAACCTAGTTGATGGTTTGGGATTATGTTTAAGGATTCTATTATGGGGTAGATTCGCCGAAGGAGTAATTTCTCCAGAATTTTACCCATAACAGGAAGGAGGCTGATGGGTCTGTAGGAGGTTGGAAGGTGAGAGGGTTTTGAAGGTTTAGGGATCGTGATTATTTTTGCAAATTTCCAGAGAGTAGGAAAATATGTGGTTCGGAGAACAGAGTTGTAGATTTGGGTTAGGTAGAGGATTCCTTTCTTGGGAAGTTGTTTCAGGATATTTGAAGTGATTAAATCGTAACCAGGGGCTTTGTTTGAAGGGAGGTGTTTAATTGTGTATGAAACATCGGAGGGATTGAAGGCTTTAGGAGGAGGGGAAAGTTGAAGAGGTGTTAATAAGTCTTCTTCTATGGTTGAGGAATGATTATGGTCAAGGATATCGGGATGGGGTGAGAAGAGGTTGGAGAGATAGTGGCCAAGAAGCTCTGCTTTTTCAGCATCACTTTTTGCCCATGATAAATCGGATTTTTGGAGAGGAGAGGGATTTATTTTATGTTTTAGGATTTTACGTGTCATATACCAAAGTGATTTGTCCTCAGTGTTTCGATTTTCAAAGATAGATTTTTCCTGGGAAAAAGATTTATACTATTAGATTCGTATTAAAATGTATTACATTTTAACATTTTTTAATAAAAATCATCAGAACCTTTCTCAAGAAACAACCTTTTTCATGTTTTTTTTCAGAGTTTATGTGAAATTTAGAAGAAAATTTATAAATATTATATTTATTTAACTAACTTATTATATAGTTTTGTAAAATGCCATACCCCTCTTACTTTTCATAATATAGAAAAGAATAATAAGGCAAAACTTATAATCTCTTTTCTTGAGATAAATTTAAATCCTATTGCAACTTAACAGAGATTATGAATGTTTCAGATTATTCAATGATTCTATCAAACTAAGGGAGAAAAAATATTATAAAAATATTAAAAAAACTAATTTTGTCATAAATAAAGTACCACTGATTGTCCAAACTAAGTAGCTCCACAGCGAAAAAAGACAGTAGACCAGATTTAGAGACATTGATCAATTAAAGAAGTACCTAATCCTATTACCAGACTTACTCCTTAGAAAACACCTAAACCACAGATTAACAGCTTCAGCCTTTATAAAGACTTCTCGTTGTAATTAATAATATCCTTGAGAATTAATTTTGAATGCAGAAATATTTTGATCCTAATCTATCTAAATAGTTTTTATAAAAAAAAAAAAATATCGGTCTGAGATGGCTCAGACAAACTTTCTCATACACGAGTTCATAATTACTTAGCCCAGTATTTTCCATTTATAAGTTTTAGTGTTTTCAAAGGTACATTTAATTATTATTGAATATTTAATCAAAATTAATCATAAAAATAACTTCTCCTCACTGGGGAATCGAACCCGGCCTCTCTTCGTCCTAGTTTAAAGCTATTTTCTCAGGAATTATATTTGTCCCAGGAAAATGGCTTATATTATTAGATTCATATTTATTGGACTGCATTTTAGCATTTTTTAATAAAAAAAAATCAGAACAGTTTTCACAAAAAAAAAAAAAAAAAAAAAAAAAAAAAAAAAAAAATCTTCAAGTTTTTTCAGAGTTTTGGGGGTAGCGCCCCCAAATTTGGAGCTAAAATTAATTTCTCGATTTTGCCTTGGGGTGTGATATTTCTGAACATGCATGCCAAATTTCGTCAAAATCAACCCAGTAGTTTAGGCTCATATGAACCGACAACAAAAATTGAATTCTTGCGCCACCACAATACTTTCTCTTTATATGAGAGAGTAAAAAAGAAATCTAACAAAATTGTAGCAAGTACAGAGCTCACACAGTTTTCGGACTGTATGAGTGTTTTCAGAAATAAGAAAATAGCAGGAGTAATCAAAGTAAGGAAGCTAAAAATGTTTAATCTCTCTTATAAGAATTCTGTACTACAAGTAAAAAAGAATATATGCTAACCATGTATAGTCAGTTCCGAGTCCTTGTTGAGCTCGTACAGTCTGATGGCCTCATCCAGTTCCATTTGCGTGGAAATTATGCAAGGATCACCTAAAACAATAATAAAATAGCCGTTAATCACTTGCTAAAAAATATATATATCAAAAAGCATACAGAAAATCTCCATATATGAGTATATTTCAGGGTTATTTTTACTAAGAAATAAAATTAGTAATAGCAGAATCATAAAATAGAATCTATTACTGGCAAACTTTTAAAGGAAATTATGAATAACTAATAATATAATTCATTAATTATACCATTATTATTATTATTATTAATAACAGGAAGTACTTAAATAAGTAAATAAAAGTTAGTACTAAAAGATTTTCTGATTTACTAAAATAATATTTTATTCAAAACAGAATTTATTTGCTGCTTTGTTAAGTGTCTTTAAGGCAGTATAAAAAACTAAAACAGTTTATATAATTTTGGTTGAATCTTGGCTAAATTAGTAACATAAAATTAGTTCTAATTAAGAGACTCTAAAACTCTAATTGATCATATTTTAATTGTATTGTAGTCAAATTATCTAAAGAATGAAGATGTTTGTAAAGGACACTCTTCTCACAGTTGATACCACCAATTAGATCCAGCCAAAATGTATCCTTTTAACTCAACAATCCTCTACTAGTTTTAATTACTACCTTTAAAATTTACGGCTGTGAAAGTGAGATGCCTCAACTCTATTGTTAAAAGACTGTTTAAGTAAGATTTAGAACCTCCAGAATGGTACTTGACCATAAAACTTAAGAGATCTATCCTAGCCAATACATCCCTAGAGGAAGAGGAAAGTTCAATCTATTCTTGCTTAATATTTTAAAAGTTTTTACCACTTATGATAATTTATCAGTGTATTGATTATCAACAATCAAATATAAAACTAAGAGGTGAAGGATCCTAGGGATTTTGTGAGTTCAGAAGTAACTAAAAAAAATAAGCAGATAAGAAAAATTGAAATCTATCCAAATCCCGATATAGAAAGTTCCTTGATTCCTTATTCCATCATCCTAATCCTCTTGTACAACTCCTATCCTCTCAACATATTTTAGGTAACCATCCAAGAAGTCTGTATGTATGTGTGTTATCATCGTAGCGCCCAAGGTATTTAACCTAGAGAGTTGAAAGTTGGCAGAAAAATCAGTCCTTACCTGTAGTGGTGCGGCCCAGAAAATAAACTTTTTCCGCCATCTTGAACCAAGTTTGCTGAGTCAGCAAAGATTTAAAAAAATTGTAATAAATCGAAAATGGTCCTGATCGAGTTGAAATTTTGCACGAATGTACCTCTCTGTATGACAAACAAGCCCACCAAATTTCATTTTGATATTGGCCGCCATTTTAAAGTTATCAATTTTTGAATTTTTAAACTTTAACAGTTAATAATACCGAAAGTATAATTAGGTTTTTGACATATAGCATATCGTTGGAACCGAATAAAATTAAGGAACAAATATAAAAAAAAAAAAAAAGATGAAATTCCATTAATTAGTTTAAAAGTTATAAGCGAATATAATTATTTTTTAGTGCGATAATTTTGATGATATCAAAGTTTGTTTACATCTGTCAAAATACCACCAAACTTCAAATAATTAAAAAAAAGTAGGTATTAAAAATAAGGTTTTTTTTAAGAATGATAATAAATCAGTTAGTTCAGAACGGTCATCCATCCAAGTACTGACCACGTCCAATGCTGCTTCGCAGCAGGAGAGCCCACTTCAGTGGCCTCTGAAGTTAGGAAAAGTTCCAAGGTACCCCGTACCCGATTTTTTAAATTTAAGTTGTACCAGATTTAAGAGTACTGTAACATTATTTTTTTTTAACATCAATCCCCTGGATAGAGAGTAGGTTTTTGAGGATGATTGTTAAATTAAAAAGGAATAAATAAAAAGTGTATTTAAAAAAAAAAAAAAAAAAAAATCATAAAGATCATACTGAAAGAATACGTCTGAATAAACCATGTGGTTAGGCAGGTTAATGGGATGGATGTCCTTGCAATAATTGGCTCAAACTAACAATGTCTGGCATGATGGAGCTGAGTTTTAAACGCAAATCATCTTCAACGCAGGACAGTTTGTTTCTATACTTCGTTTTGAGGTATATAAGGGATGAATACACTCCTAAAACCGCAAATATTTATGCGAAGCGTACCAGTGGACACAATCCCGCGTACCACAGTTTGGGAACCGCTGCTACATACTATATACATCGCCAAGGAAGTGTAGTAACTGGACTACTTCTTCTCCACGTAAATCCCGCCATGTTAAACAATAATATCAATATCACTAGTATATTGATATTATCAAAATTATTATAGTATATTATAACAATAATATCAATATTACAATGTAATTATTTGTAGTTGTGTTAAATAATAAAAATCAATTTTTTAAAAAGTGAGAATTTAGCTAACTGGGCAACATACTTTTAACTTTTATAAATTTCAAACTTATTAAATACCAATAACATATAAATTAAATAATAAATAAATTCCCTAAAAATCCTAATTCTCTGATTGGCCACCTGTCAAAATAAAAAAATATACTGCCAATTGGAATGGCACATAGCTTCCTCGCATCCTATCATGTACATTATTAATTTTATATTTTATGCATTTACAAGCCATTAATGTTTAATTGTTTCCTCTGTTTTTTTTAATCTGTCAAAATTGTTTTGATTTTATACTTGAATTAAAGTATCAATTAAGCAAAAGTTAAAGAGCGCAGACAGTTCAAAGTAATCTGGGGCTAACTGCGGGCCACTTTCGATAAACTATAAAAGTTTCATACAAATCAGATAAGTACTTTTGAAGCTATAGATGTAAATTAATGTATGTTTGTGTGCATGTGGAAGAGAAACAAATGAGCGCAGAATGTTAAAGCTTTTATGGGACTAACAATGGGCTACTCATGACCTACCACTCAAATTTCATTAAAATTGGACGTGTAGTTTTTAAGATACGTTGGTTTGCAAAAATTGAACAACAGACTGACCGACAGACAGAAACGGAACCAAAAATTATCCCTGATGTCTGAAACGGATTTCTGTCTTGGAATTTTTGAAATCAGAGACCTAAAAATGTTTAGTTCTTCAGAACGATCACATAGCTTCCGTTACCTTTGGTAAGCTCGGAAGCAAAAGTAAAACAGACTCAAAGAAAAACAAGAAACAAATTGAGTTTAGATTAGCCCAAAATTAGAATGAAGGGGTTCCCAAGCCTGAGTGGCATTTGTTTGGTATAGCAAGCAGCATTTGAGGCTATAGATCATTTTAAAACAAATTAGAATTTTTAAATAGTGAGAACCGATAGTAGATTACCTTCTTCATCAACCCATTTCATGGTGAAGACTTGTTCAGAAGTAAAGCGGCAAATATCCCTCATTTCTTGGCATAGCTGTTCCAGAGTTATGTGGGCGTTGATATATGTTATCATTACTTCCCTAAAAATAAATAATAAAAGAATAGTTATAAAATAAATAAAAATAATTAAATTAATACAAAAAAGAATAATTAAGGTTTAGGAGCAAAAAGGGGTACTAACTAATAACTGCAGAGAGTTAGTGGCAAATCTGTTTAAATCAAATTCAATACAACATTGATCTACACAAAGAAACTTTGTGTAAAAATAGTACAAAGTTCACATACAATCTCTTATCAATTCTTAAAAAAGTATTGCAAAAATGCAAATGTGAATGTAGAACATCTGTTATGGAAAAAATTCAGATGCAAGGCAGGAATAGTGATTTATTTAAGGATTTTTTTTACCACCCTCGATTTTAGTCCCTTCCATTATAAATTTATAACTGAAACCTTATTTCAGAGGGGATTAAATATTTAGAACTACCAAGAAACTAAATAAAATTAGTTTCAAAGAGGAAAGGATAAAAATTCACATTTACCTTTCTGTTTCTCTTTCCTCTATTTCATACCAAGAGATCTGCACTCTCAAATAAAAATAGGAGAATCCTTTACCACATAGGCATTTTCAGATACTGACATTAATGATGAGAGAAAAACAAATACCTAGGGACTACGCACATGCGGTGCAGGCGGCCAAACTGAGGGGGCGGCCAACACTGCTCTCAGGCCCGCATTGCGGGGGGCCCCCAGTGACCAGGGGCCCCCAAATCCAGAAATAACTGGAATTACTATCCTTGTATCAACGTCGAGGGGGGCCCAATCCTGAACGCAAGAGTTTTTTTTTTGCTCATCAATTTTTTTTTGGTGGGGGGCCCCCAAAAAGTTCTTGCGGGGGGCCCCCAATGGTCTAGCTACGCCACTGCTCATAACGTTACCACTATATCTAGTGATGGTGTATAAAATATATTTTTTAAATTTATTTTTAATTATGACTAATTAAGATGACAAAGTGCTTTTTTATTTTCATTAATTTGATATTCTAGTTGTGTATTGAATTTATACGTAAGTATTCAATCTATTCTATTTGGCAATTTTAAAATTCTCTCTTTTTACAATGAATTTTATAATTAGGGCGGCCCAGTGGCACAGGGACGATCTAAAAAATCTAAACATATTGGACATAAATGATAATAATAATGAAAATAGTTATCGTACTATTACTATACCCCCCCCCCCCCTCCCTACCTTCAATATTGCGGAATGAATTTTGTAAGAACAATTTCACTAAGGCTTACCCATTATAAGCAGTTTTGACTCTAATCTCTGGAACATCGCTCTCAGCTGTCTGGATAATAGGCATTGTGCTATGAATTTATAGGAGCGTCTATCAACTTAAAACTAAAAATCGAATCAGCAGCCCTGAAAAAAAAATAAAAAAATAAAGTATGTTAGCTAAAATATATACACTAGTAACAAACTTTTATTCTTGATTCTAGCACAAAGTATAAAAGTGTCTAAAGTCGACCATGTAGGTAGGTCCATTAAACAAATCTAGGTAAAGTGAATCCCTTTGAAGAAAAACTTTGTACAAAATCGCTTTCTTTATATCAGAGACATAAAATATTGTAACCTCGGAAGCAATAATATTAATCTGATAACTTATTTATCTCCTTTTAGGTCCTGATCAACATAAGAAGGTCATATAGGTGTCATAGAGGGATTGGCCACTCTACAAATCTATTCAATCTGAACATCATTATGGAACATATAATATCAGCTTTCTGGTATATGGAACAGTAGGATCAAGAAAAGAGTTGATTCTGACAGATCATGTTATCACTAAACGGTCATCCTGAGAGCCACATTCCTCCACAAGTGACATTTTGGTTAACACAAAATCTCGAGCACTGGCTCCCTACTCGTTTTTTATTATATTCCCACACTATCAAAAATTATCCCTCCATTGGTTCTACTATAGATATTTTGACATGGGACCTTGGTTTCAGGGGACTCAGGGGAGTGCGATTATAATAACCACTGAACTATGGCCTAATGTGTTTTTGGTAAGCAAATTTAGAAATATATTTTTGGCAAATTTGTCCTACACAATAATTTGAAAGATATGTCATCTAATTGGAATCTTTTGAAAAGAAGAAATGTAAATATGAATGCTGTGCTTAAGTTTACCTTTTCGTACCCTACTGTGTTATCAATAGGTTCCTAACAATAGTTCTGACAGATAAAGAGATTCTAAAAATGTAACATTACAAATACATAAAAGTTATAGTATTCAAACCACAGAATTTATCTAGCAGAAACACACCCAACACAACTTAGAATTACCTAAACATATAATAAATTGGATTATTGATGTCTTAAAAGAGTAAAGATGCAATCATTTACATCGACGAATCATCAATTTTATCATTATTAGAAATAATAATCAATAGATCGAACAAGAAATCAATTTATAGGGATGAAAATAGATTTTTGAAAGAATCGTTCATGGTATTCAGAGATAACACTGGTAATCGTAAGTTGTACCTACTTCTGATGCTTTTTATTTGAAAAAAAATAGTTGTTTAATATCAAAATTAAAGCTAAACCCTTCCTTGGATGCATAAAATAAATTAAAAAGAGGTTAAAAATCAACAGGTGATGAGTTATAACAAAAGGCATGCAATTCAAAAAATTGGCCCCACCTCAGACAAAGGATTATGTAAAATAAACAAATGCCTTCAAACAATAGAGATCATTCAAAACATAAACTTTCAGTAACATAACCAAGCTAAAATGATTTAGCTAAATCGTTTTGCTTTCAAAATCTAATTATTAATACCTCTTAAAATAAGAAAACATTGACCATTATAAGAACAAACCTCTAAAATATTGCAAATTACCTTCGAAATGAAATTGTATCCTTCAAAGACAGCGACACTATATTCAGTAAATTAAGGCACTTGCGATTGAAACAGAAGGAAAGGCACGACAACCGGAAATGTCTTTTAAAAAAACCGAAAACAATTAAAAAAAACGGGAAAAAAATAAAAATAATATCCGGAACCGAAAACAAAAACAAGCCACCTGAAGAATTTGAAGAGCCTCTTTCAAGAAATTAATAGCGGAGCTACATTTTGATTAAAAACCCAGGTTTATTTGTACACCAGTAATGTTATGCGGGTATAATATACCTGTTATTTCACTAATAATGAAAATAATACCATTTTATCAAATTTAGATGTTAAATTTACCTGTCAGCCTATAATTGGAGTTACATAATCAAAGAGTAATGTAAAGTATCACGTAGTACTTCAGCTTACTTACGCAAAAAGGTGGAAAGAGGCAGGAGAGTTATAAAAGTATGGGACACATTTTAAATTCTACTATGAAGCATCCAGCGGCTTTAAATAGAATAGATAATAATTACAAGATAAAAAGAACTTTTTATATACTACGTTTTTAAATTTTCTGTTGAATCATATGTAATGTTGATAATATAATTGTCATTGATATATATTATAATGTTAGTGAAAAAAAATACATAGTTCCGAATTTATTTACTTCACATAATAATGACAACCATCTAGAGAGCTGATCTTAAACCTATAAAAGGACAAATCTTTGTACAACGGATCTCACCAACACCGAATCTAAACCGTGCCATTGATATGCCTCTGTGTAGGGACAGTAAGAGAAGAAAAATGTGTCCAAGTAAAAAAGTACAGATGCAGAAAAATTAAACCTATACCTAGGACCAGTGCTCGATTTGAGGCGGGACGGCGTTCCGGGACCTCTCTCTCTGATAAATAAAAAAATAAAATTATCGGCACTAATTTTTTTTAAAATCCATAGTTAAAGAGAGAGAAAGGGAATGTTTGTTGATTTAATTATTCGTATAAACCTAAGTACCTATTTATTTATTGCGAGTATTATAACAACACGTGACATGCTAATCAAGAAATTTTTAATAAAAAATACTACTTAAAATTATAAGTTTCCTCACGAAACCCACCTGATTGCAGTGTGGGTTTATGTCTAAAACTGTTTAAAATGCTGTTTTTGAACGTTTATATTTAAAATTTTCCCGGGAGAGGACCCCCGGACCCCCCTTCTTTGGGGGGGGGGGGGTTGAGAAGGGGGTAGGTTATAGTTCCGGCACCTCAATTTCTAGAAATCGAGCACTGCCTATAGGACACAAGAGTAAACAAACCTGAGGGTCACACGTCAATTAATTTATGTATTTGTTTACTTTTCGCTGTCATTCAATGTTTACCTCTTAATAAAAAATCACAAATTTGAAACCTGTCAAAATGAAGATTGTAAATACTATGGCTATGGGATATGTCAAAACAACTTGCGGATTTTGTCCGAACTAACTACAAATGTCTGCCTGCCTACCGTTGATCCGATTGCGACGAAACTTGGGGGAATGGTTGGAAACATGCCTGGGGTGGTTTCTAAATTAGTAAAACTATGATCCAATTTTGGTACACAGAGGTACAGGGTACAAATGTCTGCCTGCCTAAAACGTTGATCCGATTGCGATGAAACTTGGGGGAATGGTTGGACACATGCCTGGGGTGGTTTCTAAGTTAGTGAAACTATGATCCGCGATTTTGGTACACAGAGGTACAGGTAGGGTTGCCATACGTCCGGAATATTCCGGACATGTCCGGTAATATAGGTTTTTGTCCGGCATGCGGGGGGAATTCTAAGACGTCAGGAATTTTCGCAGTTTACATAAAGAAATAAATAAAAAATCAAATAAACTTAATACTTTTATTAAAAAATCAATGATAAGAATACATTATTTACAATAAAGTATTATTCATTATGATCATTTTTCTTGTATTTAGTGTTCCCGGAAAGCCCGGAAATACTTTTTAGCACTTCCGAATCATTAATAATAGTTTTGTAGAACATTTCACAAGTCATATTCTATAAATTATACTGAGTTAAAAGAATCGATTTGACAGACTCTACAGAAAGTCTGTTCCTTTCTTTTGATCATTGAATTCCCATTAATTAAAAAAAGTCCGGAATTATCTTAAAAAATCTGGAATTTACTCCGGAAAATGTATTTTTTCATCTGGTAACCCTAGGTACAGGGTACAAATGTGGCCTGCGCCTAAACCGTTTATCCGATTGCGATGAAACTTGGGGGAATGGTTGGACACATGCCTGGGGTGGTTTCTAAGTTAGTTAAACTATGATCCGATTTTGGTACACAGAGTTACAGGGTACAAATGTCAAAGTAATGAAACCCCTTCGTGATGCATATTATTGAAAAGCTCTTTTAGACAACAGTAATGGTTGGACGGATGCCCGGGAAAGTTTTCTAACAGCTATATATTTCTTGCGAGTAAAATATGATTTCCAAGATATAGTGCAATTTGTGTAACCATACTTAGTAGAATTTTGTTTCTTATATCAGAGTTAAATAACCATTCTCAATAGTTAAGCTCTTAACATTAAAAAAATTAGATGAAAATATGCATCTGAAAAAAAAAACGTGTAATGTGGAAAAACGAGGGGCTAAAAACGAGGGCTAGGTTTTTTTTAAAAAAAAAAAAAAAAAAAAAAAAAAAACTGATTTTGCTGTAAATCGAAAAAAAAATGTAATCGCTTGTTGGACACTTTTAAATGTGTTAATTAAATTAGAGATATATTATTGGATTTATATTTAGTCTCACTATGAATATGAGAAAGTTTCGTTCGAGTTTGCCATACCGTATATTATTTTCAGTTACTTTTACGTCACAACAAACGCAAAAGGTTTTTACAGGGAAAAGATTACATAGTTTCATGGGGGAAGTATTGCTCATCCTTTACGTCCATATCATCACAGAATTAGTATTACTACAACATAGTAATCCCCTTGGCGCATAATCTGTGTGCGCTCTTTTATTTCTAACTAGCTGGATAGGTACCCGTGCTTCGCAACGGAGTGTTTTTCTAGGGTATATACATTTTATATTATAAAAAATAATAAATCATTATTATACATATCAAAATATTTATAACTGCACTTTTAAGACTCCGATTACCTTAGAAACTTCAACCAAACCCCAGGTGATTTTTACCGAAAAATCAGATATAAATAACACTTTTTATTTTTAAATAAAAAGATAATTCTAAGCTAATATGACTCGTGCCCGTGCCGAAGCTAACGGACCACTCCAAATTCAGCACATGGAAGGCAGCATTAAATAAAAGTCCTCATTGAAACGAAATTGATTCCTCAATCTAGAATGCAGCGTTGTGTAGAGGTGTTTTTGATTTTTCCTCTAAAAATTTGACCAAACCAAACCTTTGTGTTTTTTTGTCGGAAAAATAAAAATTGAGGTATGGAAAAAAGTTTTCCATTTTATTTTTAAACTATAGCAGATAAGATTGGGTAGATCTTACCCAATCAAAAATAAAAATATGACCTTATTGTACGTAACAACAATAACTTTATTCTTTAAGAGCTTTTCAACGATACATCATGAAGGGTATATATCACTTTGACTTTTGTACCGCGTTACCTTTAGTACCAAAATTTAAATTTAGAAACCTCATGTAAACAGTGAACTTCCCCTTGTTTTGAAGATCAAGAGTGCAAATTTTCATTAAGATCGAAATAAAATAGTAGATTTGCATAAAATCACCCCCCAGACACGCTTCTAATAATATATAATATATATAAATTATTACAAAGATAGAATATAAATCATCGCATTTTATTGATTATTAGTAACTACTCTAAATTATTTGAAACATAAATAGTTAAGATGAAGGGAAATAATTGTATCTATAAATTAAGCTAAATCACATAACAAAGAAAACCATGTTGTAGAAATGATTTGTCACATTGAAATATTTCAACATCTAAAACTCAAAACTTAACCATAACATTATCCTAAATAATCTAAAACATTAACTTAAATAGAGTATAACATTACTGAATATATTCAAGAACCTATTAAAAAAATCCTATAATAATAATAATAATATGATTATAAAACCAATTAACTAAATAGTTAACATAAAAATTAAATGTCGGTAGATAATGTGCACTATTCGGGTGTTGACGCTATACTAAGTCAAAGAAAGTCGAAGGAGTAGGAGAGATTATTGTTTACATCTAGGTTCCAAGGTATGTTTGTACGAAACCAAACATATTTATTTATCTGTAACCCTTCGAAATTATGAAAATAAAACTTTAATATTTGTTAATATTTTCTTTATATTGAACAATACAATATAAGTATAAAATAAATATATATTTAAAATAAGCTAATAAAAATCATTATTTGAAAAAAAAAAAATAAAAAAATTGTTTTTTCTTTTTAAATACGACTTTTTCTCTGCAAAAAGAACAAATTGATAGAATAATAAATGCTCGATTTTAAGAGCGTTAGTGTGTGATTAAAGCGCCTCAATCAAAAATTAAATCAGTCAACAATTGCGGACGCCATAAGAGTTTAGTCATTTTTTTTTAAATTATAAAATGTACCTCTACTCTCTTAAGGTAGAACCAATGGAGGTACGACAAAAAGTCATAAGACCAAAGTTGTAGACCTTTAAAAATCAGTTACCACTGGTTCCGTTTAGCCGCAATAGACTCCAAAGAATATATGTGTCCACCATATTTCCGCATATAAATGGCCGCCATCATGAGTAAAGATGGCGGATCGTAAAACTGTTACTTAGCTAGCACCTAGGTAGTAAGGGGAACCACCATGCAAAATTTCAGCTCTCCAGCTATTACAGTTCTAAAGATACTGTGATGAATGAATGCGTGAGTGAGTGAGTGTATTTGGCTTTTATATATTTAGATAAGCCCACAGAAAATTAGACAAGTGTAACAAAAAGGGTGGTCATTTGCATTAATTACCTTTTGTTTTATAGGTAATCACCTTTTGGTAGGTAGTTGAGCACAAAATCATGCCAAGGAAAGCATACTAATCGAACAAAAAAGAAGTAGGTGCTTACGCCAAAATGTGAAGCCATCCCCATTTTATAGAATTACTCGATCTTAATTTCTCTCCCTTCTTTGGGATTTTAAATGTCCAAATTCCAAAATTCGGTTATAGGTCTGTGAGTTAAGGCGATAAAAGTCCGCAAGTTAGTGCATATGAAATACTTGCATACAATCTAAATTCCTCTGACTCATCACGATCTCTCTGAAACTACTAGACCTTAGACCATGCATTTTTTTAGATAGGCTATCCTTACCTCCTAAGAGCTCGCTAAGAACTACTTTTATGATCCTCTAACTTGATTCGAGATGGCGTTAATTTGTATGCAGAATTTAACAAGACGATATCTCCGAAACTAATTGCACTAGAACCTTGAGATTCGGAAGATAGATCAGTGAAAATTTAATTAATATTTTTAAGCTTTCCGTTATTGTTATTTTTTTTCTTAATTAAAAAGTTTCTTACGAAATATTCAATTTTATGACAAAATATAACTCTTACTTAATATGCTATTACATTTTGTCTGTTAGTCTAGTGTAATATTGCCTCATCTTTTCATCAACCTGTTAAAAAAACACAAGAGAGAGAAAAAATAGAGGAAAATGTTAAATTGAGTTAAGTTTAAACCACTTCCGTATAGTTGATATTGTTGTTAGTTAGTTTGGGTTTAGTGTTGAAGGTATAAAATGAACGTGTTATATACGAGACCCTTGTGAAGGGGGGGGGGGGGGGGTCTTGGATTGCAGGGCAGCCGACCAAATGCTTATAATCCTGTTACTGTAATTCATGAGATTTCTTACTATAACGTCTGACGAAACTATTTTACTATATTAGTAGTATTATTGATCTAAACTTCGTAATAAAATAAAGGTTTTTTTTATAGGTCAAACAGCAAATAACTAGGTTTAACAATTAAGGTCTATTTATGTAAGACCGTGCCGTTCACGGTCACGGACGGTAAGGTTTGCCGGTCCTGGCACGTTCACGCTCCGCCCCGTCCAAAGCTAAACAAGAGCACAAGTGAGACTAGTCAATTTTTTGGGACTGTTCTGGTTCAGAGCTGTTTCTATTCTAGCCAGAAGAAAATCAATGTTTTTTTCGTTATTTTAAAAAATGGGTGGTTCTAAAATATAAGTGCTATAGCACGGTGCAGGGATTGGCCACACGCGGAAAGACCGAGCCTCTGCTCCGTGGCGCGGCATCGCGGATTTTAAACTGGGCTCTCTGAGCTATACCGGATCATCCGAGTTCACCCACACATGGTGAGTTTTGGGGCGGGACGGTGCCATTAGGTCTTAACCGAATCTGCAACTCACAATTCGGACTGTTTCCAATTTTTGTTTTTTGTCTTTTGCTGTAGTGCTTTAAAAAGCAAAATTCATTTCCCCCTTTCCCCATATAAAAGAAAATGTATCCCAACCATCCTCAAACGTGGCCTGGTATAGCATATATATAGGCACTTCTTTAGATTGTTACTCATCTTTTTTAAAAAATAAGAGGGGACTAACAATCTAAAGAAGGTGTACGGAATGTTCTTTAGACTTTTACTCCCCTTATAAAACAGAAGTGTGTTATTTCTTTGTCCTAAAATACATTGGATAAAACATCCCTTTTTCTTAATAGTTATTTAGTCAAAGTCATTTTCATTCTTAAACAACATAGGGGAGTAACAATCTAAAGAAGTACCCATAAACACTCTACAGCTCACTCTGACAGCTCACGTCCTCGGCCCGTTCTAACATAAAAATACCTTTATTTGGTAACTTAATGAACAATTGCTTTAATAATAATCTAATTTAAATTTAGCGTGTGAAAAAAATAAAACTGCACATTTCCATACAAAAAAGTTAATAACATCACGCAAGTAATACTAGTAATACAAACGTTTATGTAATACTGGATTAGTATAATCAACAGTTATGAGTGAGTGGTACCTTTAACTCACTAATATTAGTTTTTTTGTTTCATTGATAGTATTGAAGCCGATTTATCTTAGTATTTAAAAGGGAATAAAAAATTACCTTCTACTAACCCATTATGGACCACCGTAACCATATGGTAATAGCAATTTTGAAATTGTTTTGACCCATGTACTGCTACCATTTTTTACTGATAAAATAGTTTATGGCTTTATTATTATAAAAGAAGGTTTCCAATAGACAATTCTTCCTTCTGCATGACGTTATGTGCTCAACTGTATATAAAAGTGCTCCAAAAAATGGAGCAAAATATAGACCTCGACCATCTACAAAGTTTATTTGGGTAAGTAATTTAAAATATTTTTTTTCTCCTATAGATTTTTATTATAGAATGATGTAACAATTATTGTATGTGTCTTTCACCAGGCTAAGTATAATTTATATAATTACAGATTTGTTTATATTTGAATGTTACCATATGGTTACGGTGGGAAGAGGGGTAGCTATACGTTGCACTTACAGTTTTCCTCTGAGTTACCATATGGTTACCCTGGGAATGGAACGCTGTATCAAAAGTCAATTTATAAAATTAATATTTTGTATTATAATTATACTACTTTTTAAGAATTATAATTCCCTATTTTTACTTTTTTCAGGCCTGAAGACAGTTTACAAGAAGCTCATGACATTTTTCAGATTGATGTTTGGGAAAAAGAGGGAGATTTAACATTAGATGTGAGTTTAGAACTTCCAGACCCAGCAAATAATTCTGAAGAAGAATCGGGTAATGAAGATGATGAACACAATATTATACTTTATTTGACAAGCATTCCATAATCCTTTACATTTGATAAGAATACATGGTTCCAATTTCCAATAACTCCAAGCTTTCAACAATCCTTAACTTTTTCAATAGATAACAAGAGGTGTAGGTAATTAACCAGCAACATGATAATATGATAAAGGTTCAAAGTAGTTCACCAAGGTTTCGATAATCCTTTACAACTTCAAAAGGTACTAAGAGAATGATTTAGTGCAAACTAGGTATAGATTTGGTTCGTAGGCTTCCGCGGGTAGACTCGAAATTAACAGCTTGGTTTTCCGGTGAAGTCCGCGTTACGAAGGGGATGAAGTCCGACGTTTCGCTTCCACTGCTGAAAGCATCTTCAGGGGTTTGGTGCATCGTGGTGTCGACTCGAAGCAAACACAGGATATACTGTGAGTATATTCTGTATTTGCTTGGCCTGAGTATATTCTGCTTACGTTGGACTTCATCCCTTCGTGACGCGGACTTCACCGGAAAACCAACCTGTTTATTAGGTATAGATTGTTGCGATCACGGTCTAACACTCTAAAAGTGATCCGCCAAAATTTCGATAATCCCACACTTTTATTAGGCCAATGACATGATCCCGGTCCAAAGTGATCTGCCAATATTTCATTAATCCTTTACTTTTTAAAATTTGATAAGGAACATATAGTATACAGTTCCAAATTTCGTGTTTCGTAAACACTTCTCGTTGAGCTAGCATGTCATGATCCATAAATATGAATCTTTGAAGCAATTCGCCAAGTTTTGAATAACCATTTACTTTTCATAATAATATGTAAGGAACGTACCTACATATATATAGTTTTCAACTTTAAGAAGCTGTTGTTTTTAGCTTTAAGAAGCGTCGCAATTATGTTTATGCTAAATGCATCCAGCTATCATATTTATATCATGACCATGCACTTTGATAGTAATAACAAAGATTTCAATAACCCTTTACTTTTTATAAGATGATAGGAGTAAACAGTTGCAGTGGAGAAGGGGGAGGGTAGTTGTTTATAAGATTATCAGTACCTTGCCGGGATACACTGAAGATTACAGTGTGACGTTTACACCCCCTGTATTTTCCTTGCCCCCCCTGCCCCCTCCACCACTTGAACCTGTTAGGAATCCAATGCTGTTATCAGTCAGTGTACAGGAGCCATGCAACTAGCATTGCCCCCTACTAACTTTAATCACTAACCTTGCAACACATCGCACTGTTTACCTCAACATACCTTCCAATATCTGACTGATAACTATATACGACTCAAAATTATATTCGAACTATCAACTGATATAAACAATTCTTTAAACGTAAGTGACTTGTATTTCAATATCATTCGTTATATTTATTACATATAATTTATTAATATTATTCTCAATAATTTATGTATTTATGTTAAACATATTTACTTAGTTACGAAATTACGAATTAATATTAGAATTTTAACAATGAAGATATATTATAATATAACTAAATTTAATTATGACATATTTTATACATAGTATAACAGAAGTTCAAAAAAATAAAAAGAAAGTGAATATTGTCACTAATACGGTAATTTAAAAAAAATTGAAGTATTTATTTATTATTAAAATTAATATTTTTCTTTTGATCTCAGTCTAGGATTGATTGTGAATGTAGTAAACCGCTTTATTTTTATTTATTATAAATGTTTTCTATTGTATGCGAAGGCAATAGATAATTTTAAAATATAGATAAAAATAATTACATACATTTACCACACACTATTATCAGAAAATAGATAACCGAATCAATTTTAAAAATATACTTAATTATATCATTTGTTTACAATGCCTTATAAATAAATAATAAATCAGTCTGACAGTTTAAAACTGAATTAGTTGTTACTATAAACTGAGATTTTAAGGAACTTACACTAAGTAAATAAGACAAAGAAAAAATATTTTTCGGTTTAAAAATAGGAAGTTCTTTGATGAATCACCAACTAAAGTGGTCGAAATTGGTGATTATTAACAATTGGCTAATATTTTAGGTTCAGGAATAAGTTAAAATATTCTAGAATGGCAGCAGTATACCACATGCTCACCGTCAAAAAGTCATTTTTTCCATATAACATGATCTCCCATATAAAGTTAATCTCTAAAAAACGGTATGGTATAAAAACAAATGTGTCAAATTGTAAAATGTCTAATTGTGCGAAGGTTCAAGGCAGAGGCCTCGCAATAATAATAATAATACTCGTAATAATAACTAAATAGTAATATTAATAATAACTATATTATGATGTTCAACTTTTTTTCAATATTCTTTAACATAAAAAAAAGAAACTAAATAAAAATATTAAAATGTTAAGAATATTTTTTTTCCTTTTATAGATTATTAATGTGACAATTTATATCCTAATATAAGAAATTTGTTTTTTTTTACACTCAACTATTGTTTGGCGTTAGAAATAATTGTTTGATTGGTGTGCACTTATTTAAAAATGAAATCGGGAAATTATTAAAATATTGGATAAAGCCCAAATATTAAAAATAATAATCTATTTATAATTTGTATGGAGTTAAAAAAGATCTTTTCACAAAGAAAATACACTGCCAATTAGAGTAGCACATAGCTTCCTCGCGTCCTATCGCGTATACTTGAATGATTTTAGGCTTTTAAAATCCATTATTGTCTAATTTATTTAATTTCCCCCGAATGAATCCTGGTCGCCTGGTCTCGAGGTCCCTAGGCTCGCTGTGCTATTGAAGAGGTAGGTCAAATTAATCAATACAAATATATAAAAAATAAATAAATGGATAAGGAATGAATGAATAAATAATTAAAAGTATAATGTAATATAATATGTATATGTGTGTATGTGTATGTAGGTCGTAGGTGTGTGTATATGTATCTGTATATAAATAATAATAATAAAATAAAATAAAATAAATAAATACTGACTAAATTGAGAGACGGAGTCCTCTCTCTAGGTGCTGCGACACCTACTGAGGACTCTCACCACATAATATTGTTTATTGTTTAGCAACTAAATGGGTGTTATTTATACTTATCTTTTGTATTATTAGTGAAATTGTACTACATGTTTTTTTCAAGTGGTGGAATAAAGAATATTTATTATTAATTGAGAGGTGGGGGAACCAAGCCACCTCCTATTCCCCTCGTCTATCTCCCTCTCCGTGTTTTCTCGATAATAAAAACTAGCGATCTTTAACACTTCATACCGGTGTCGCTGTTGGTTTTATTAAAAAATTGTATGTGTAAAAAATGTTTGTCTCATTGAATAGATGAAGTTAAATTTTTTCTGAACCTAAAATTCCAATTTTAAATTTGAAGTTCATGTTTACACGAACGTTGCGCGCAAACGATTGGGGGGATAACGTTGTCCAACGAACTCGTCCTGGCCATTGGTAAAATGCACATGTCTACCAAATTTCATCAAAATCGATCTACTTTTACTCAAGTTATCGTCACACGTTTCAGGGTTCGCGGACTCACAGACCGATAGACAGACAGACTGACAGACAGACAGATAGACACGAGACCAAAAATGTTCCCTGATGTTTGAAACGGAATTTTGTCTTGGAATTTTTACAATCGGAGGCAACATTTTTTCGTTCTCAAAAGTAAAACACAATGCTTCCGTTACCTTCGACCTTCGGTAAGCTCGGAAGCATATATATAAATATATATATTATATATAATAATAATAATAATAATAATAATAATAATAATAATAATAATATTAGTAAGAAAACAATCTGGGACCAAAATTCTTATGTATTTTGTATAATGTTGTATACTCTAGACAAAGTGTATATTGAGTGGTGAGAGGAGTGAAATTCTCTCGACAAGTATATAGCTCCTAAAGAAAGTAACTTACATATACTACGTTCACACATCGTTTTGAAAGCGTTTCGGATCGAATTCGTTTTCAAAACGATTCCCGTTCACACAACAAAAAATACAGGTGATCGAAATATTTGTTTTCGAAATCTCGTAACGGTGACGTCACGAGTAAAACCTTCTTTCTTGTTATCTAATATGTCGATTTTTTTAGCGAATTTTTACATTTTATTTACAAGTTATTAAAAGTTTTTACAGGTTCTTTATAGTATTAACTTTTGTTTAAAAACATTTTTGCAGTTTAAAAAAAAGAAATGGAAGCTCACGAAAACTTAAAAGCTTCAAGAACTTAAAAAGTGGAAAAGAGTAAAATAACCTGATATCTCGATCCCCTCCACGACCTGTTCATACGAGCGTTTTGAATTTCGATCCCCCGATCCGATCACGTATTTTTGATGGAGAGGATCTAACCCGATACGATCCGTCGATCTCCGTTCGTACAGCGTTTTGAACTAGTGGATCGTTTTCAAAACCGTTTCCAAAACGATGTGTGAACGTATAGTAATACATAGTTTCATCGGTACTTAACTTGATAAGTATATTTAAAATTTTACGGTTTAAATTTAAAAGAACTATTTTTAACAATTCAATATCTTTATGGTGTCCACCAATTGCATCTTTGGGAGCCATTATACTCGATTGGATACTTTATGTTTTCTAAGAAAGCTATTTATATGGTTTCGTTTGTATTTACTTGTTTAACTTTTAATCAGAATTGTCAAAACCATTCTTATTAAAAGAATAGTTCATTTAAAACAATGCGATCACAACTCTATACAAATTTAAAGCTAAAATATCTTTTTAGCTTAATTTAAATAAAATATTTCGATTGAACCTCGAGGTTCCCACCTTGTTTACCTGTTAATTACCTTTTCCGAGTAGTCAATATTTAATAGATTAGTTTAAATATTAATAGAATAATAATAGCCATCATAATTCATAGGTCGATTAAGAGCTAGATAGAAGTACCCTTAGGCTGTAAATGTAAAAAACTAAGGAATTTTTTGTTTCGTTCTATCTGACTAAATTTGATGGAAAAAATTATACCTATCAAAAATAAAGTTGTTGGTCTTATGAAATACCACTAGTAAACTACACAATGAATGGTAATATTATATATTTTATAATATTATATATATGTGAAAAAAGTAAAAATCGGTCCGAGACAACTCAGACAAACTTTCTCATATACGAGTTTATAATTCCTTGCCCAGTATTTCCATTTATTAGTTTTAAAATGTACATTTAAATATTATTAAATACATTTCATCAAAATTTATCATAAAAATTACTTCTCCTGGGCGGGGAATCGAACCCGGGCTCTCTCCGTCCGCGTTTTAAGTTAATTTCTCAGGAACTAGATTTTTCCCGGGAAAACGGCTTATATCGTTGGATTCGTATTCAAATGGACTACATTTTAGAATTTTTAATCATATAATCGTCGGAATCGTTTTCGAGAAATAATTTTTTTTCATGTTTTTTCAAAGTTTTTGGGGGATTCATTTCTCGATTTCGCCTCGGGGTATGATTTTTCTGAACATTTATGCCAAATTTCGTCAGAATCGGCCCAGTAGTTAAAGGTCCAGGCGTCTGCACAGACGACAGATAGACATTTTTTAAAAACCACTTTTTTGGACTCAGGGGACCTCAAAACGTGTAAATACATCAAAATATCAAAATCAAATTTTCGCGCCATCACAATACTTTCTCTTTATATGAGAAAGCAAAAATGAAGTAGGTTGTTCTACGTCTTATAGGCCACAAAAAACGCTATATAAACCATGGGTCAAATCTTAACCGTTTTCCCACAAGGTCAAATTTTATGATTTTTTAAGATCGCATACCTTTTCTTATAAAAACACTTATTGCTCCAAAAGTATAAAAGCTAGAACAAAATGTTTGGTATCGTTGTAAAGCTGACAAATTTTCCTATAATAAAAGTAATTTTAATTTTCATGCCCTCAAATTACATGACAAACAATGTATACAAATTTTATTTTTAAGAAAAAAAAATATAAAAAAATACAATTGCTTTGTGGTTCTATAACTTGGCAAATATCCGAGCTTAAACTTTTCGGACTTCAGGAAAAACTTCCTTATTTACTAATGTTTCGATCGATATTAATATTATTACCCATTCATTGGGCGGAATTTTTATCAAACTTCGCTAAAAGTAAAAAAGAATCTTGTTTATTGTTGTAATTCTTGACTTACAGGCGAGTAAATAATTAAAAACAAGCAAGGTTGGTTTAGTATACTCTATACTCATATTTGTGTCAACAATAGCAACACTAAACATGTTTCTTTTTCACTTTCAACGAAGTTTACTAAAAATCCCGCCTTATTAATGGGTAATAATATTAATATTTATTGAAACGTTAGTCAATAAGGAAGTTTTTCCTGAAGTCTGAAAAGTTAGAGCTCGGTTTTTTACCAAGATGTGGGACCTAACATTTTTTTTAATAAAAATAAAATTTATATAAAATATTTTTCATATAATTTGAAGGCATGAAATAAAAATTACATTTTTCTTATAGGAAATTTTGTCAGCTTTACGGCGGCGCCAAACATTTTAATCTAGCTTTTATACTTTTGGTGCAATAAGCATTTTTATGAGCAAAGGTACGTAATATCTTAAAAAAATCATGAAATTTGATTTTGTGGGAGAACGGAAGATTTGAACCATGGTTTATATAGTGTTTTTTGTAGCCCCTGAGACGTAGAACAACCTACTTCATTTTTTCACATATATCGCGTCACCCTGAATATATTAAGTAAGAAAAATATACTTTTTTGACTCAGGGGACCTTGAAACGTTTATATTCATCAAAATCAAATTGATGCAAACTTTTATCTTTATATAAACCACGTATGTGAAAAATTAAAAATGTATCTACTATAAGTTGTCTAACATCGATTTTTACTTTCTCATACATGTAGTATGTATTGAGAGAAAGTATTGTGATGGCACGAAAACTCGATTTTTAGATTTGTGGTTTTTAATAAAATTCTTTCGGTCGTCTGTGCAGAAATTAGTATCACAATGTCTACACGAAAGTTTCGTTAGCGATTTTAACATTTAAAGATTATATTAATCCGTCCTTTCTCATAATAAAGAATTGACGAACCTTAATTTTATTTTCCATTAATAATGGAAATCGGTCTAAATAATATTAATAAAAATCCATTGTGGGCTTGGATAGTAAGCTTAAAAATGTTGCTCTTATTAAAGTTCGGAAACTTAACTAAAGAAACTATAACATTAATTTTAATAATCATATTTCCTGATTCTTCTACCTTTGTTATTTTTAGAATTATGCAAATAGTAATTTGTTCTTTCTTCTATTTCCTTTTTATATAATTATATATTTGATCGTAAAACTATAGAATAATTATGATCTAAAATACATGTATATTATCTTAGTTTTTTTATACTTCTTTAGATTGTCACTCCCCTATGAATTTTTTAGAACATAAATGACTGACTAAATAACTATTAAGATAAAGGGATGTTTACTCCAATGCACAATGGGACAAAGGAATATCACACTTGTGTTTTTATATAAAGGGAGTAACAGTCTAAAGAAAAGCATTCCGTACACCTTCTTTAGATTGTTACTCCCCTTTGTTTTATTTATAAGGGGAGTATTAATCTAAAGAAGTGCGGGTTTTTTTACGAGTATATAATTTCTGCTTACGGAAATTTTAATGTGTTAAGCTATCGAAAGGTAATTGTTTTCGAATATTTTACATTTTTGCCTTACACTGCTTAAAAATGAAACTGGTAAGTCGCCGGTACATCTAGTGGAGTTAGAAAGTGCATGGAGAGACACAGTTATATTTAAATAAATGCAATGTGGTATTGCTTAACTATTGGTTTCTATAAGAGGATTTTTAATCTATATATAATGTGAGCGACCTAGTGCCAGATAGTAATAATTAGTCATATAGCCTATCTGTCCACTGACCTCTGTTTTAACTTCTTGCTACTTAGCCCAAGTATACAGAAAATTATCAAGTTTTAAGAAAGGTAAGTTAACCGATTAAGTTATACCGTCGAAGAATTTGTGAAACTTGTCAGATTAAAAATAAAACATAATGAGTATATAATCAATAAACCTTTTACCGATACACACTATGTGTATAAATATATATATTTATATATATCTTTGTATCATCAAATTATTATCACACACTCACCCCCATTTCATTCATTTACAAAATACAAAATAAAAAAATTGAATATAATAAATTATATTTAATTTTCGTCTACAAATCAATAATAAAATATGAATATTAAATAGTATGTAGAATCAAATAAATAGAATTTTAACCTCACAATAATGATTATAATTACATTGAAATAAGATTTTACCGTTTGTTAACTATCATATATTATGAAATTAACATAACATGTAACATTAATCATATGCAAAATTAAATTATAAAATCTGTTGTTCTTTAACCTTAATATACGATAAATTGAAATGTAATATATGAATTTATATTCATATTTACTATTGATTTTAATTAAATATTTTAATAACGTCATGTAACGTTAGAATTTTAAATATTTGATGTGTTCTTTTAAAATACATCCTTGTTAAGTTATTAAAAAATATTAATTTAATATTTAATATATATATATAAATGGGTCGACCGGTTAAGTTAAAAAAATTTGGCAAATAATTAATAATATAGTAAATAAAACAGTTATATGGTTATAATACATAAAAATATCAAAGAAAAATAGTACTTACATTATTGGAGAGGCAGCCACTTTGCGTCTTTCAAGATGATTTTCAATTGACGCACTAATTCCTGAAAAATTGAAATGAAAAATCGTTGCATATTAATTAAAAGATATGTTGTGTTTTAAAAATTTCACCTTAAAAAGATACCTTAAGATAACATAGGCTAATGGTTTTTTTCTAGAATTCCAGATGGCAGACACCGTTTAGCTGTTTTGAACAATATTTAGAAAAAAAAATTCACTTGTGTATAAAAAATAAATTGTATAAAAAAATTAATCTTATCTGTTCTCATAGTATCTACCATTTTATGAATTTGTTAAGAGAGATTTATTTAGAAATAACAAACAAACAAAATAACACATTCTATGCTATCAAAAATAAAAAATAATGTGAGAAGAAAAAACTGATACGTAAATATTTTATTTCAAACAGAGTATATTATTCTTATCATACATTAATATAGTAATTTGTTTGATACTATTGTATCTGATTATAGAATAAATAATATCAATAGTAAACATTAGTAAATGTATTTACATTAAGTTTCATACAACATGAAAATAAATACGTCTATATTTCATAATTCAAGGTTAACGAATGATAGTATTTTTCTTTTGATTTGAATAGATTTTTCCTTGCGAGCTTATCGGAGGTTAGGAATGCATTGTGATCGTTCTGAGCAAAATGTTTTTATACCTCTTAAATAAAAAAATCTAAGACGAAATTCGTTTCAGACACACAGGATTCAGGGAACATTTTTCCTAAACCGATTTTCTGGCGTCTGTCGCTTGGCGGAACCAACACATCTTAAAATCTACTCCTCCAATTTTTATTAAATTTGGATGGTAAGTCATAATAAGCTAATTGTTAGTTCCACATAAGTTTTAACCTTCTGCGTCATTGGTATATTTTTCACATGCGCACAAACACACACTTTCTACATTCTAATTGGATTCAAAGTCTTAAAGATTTAAATAAAAATAAATAAAATCCATACAAACTTAAGCAATTATCTGCTTTAGGTACACTTGAACAGTTTACTGATTTTTTCAGTTCCTGCCTGTCGGTCTGTATGGCTGTCATAACATTTTTGAGAACCAACATATCTTAAAAATATGCCTATCTGATTTTAATAAAATTTGGATGGTGGGTCATAATTAGCTCATTTTTGGTACCATATAAGTTGCAACCTTCTGTACCCATTCTTTTCTCTTCGAAATGTACACAAGCATACATTTATTTACACCTATATCTTCAAAAGTAATTTTATAATTTTTAAAAATTTGAATGAATTGTCAATAGTTTCCCACAGATTGTCCCATGATAATTTCAACCGATGATAAATTCAACAAACTATTTAAATTTTGCTAGATATGTACTTTTATTTTTATGAAAAAAGAAAGAAAAGTTTACATTTATAAAATGTAAGCGCGTGTGTGTGTGTTGTTGATAAGTTAAAAATTGAAGGTCGTAGAAGTAAACATTAATTAATCATACGCCAAATTATTTGGCAGAATTTTTCAATACACGAATTCATTTTTTTTTACACAGTGTATATTATTAACAAATTAATTTTCTGTAAGTAATAGTGATAAACATTTTTATTGAATGATATGAATTATCATTTTTATTTGAACTCTAAAATGTTTAAGATAGTTTTATGTCTGTCGACAGTCTTATTGTATTCGTAGACCTAAAGATTACAATAACAATAAATAAAATCCATACAAAGTTAAACAATTCTTTACTTTAGGTACACTTGAACCGTATACTGTCAAAGTGTTTCATCAATCATTTTGTCCAGACGGTATTAGATTATGGATTAATTACAGTCATTGTTATCACTATTTTACACTTTAAACTTTAAATTGGATGATGTGTCTTGTATATTACATTAATACATAGTAACACGATTTCAATGTATGACCAATATTTTGTGTAACCTATATGAATAATAATAAATAAAATGTAATTTTTGTTCATTTATAATATCTGTTTTTCTGGCTGATAGACAGTGTAGGTAATAAATGCACTTGACCCCAATTATTATTTTTTATTTCGTACTATTATTATTATAATAATTTTTTTTAATACTAGGGGGCTCTGCCCCCTACTCGCTTCGCTCGTCGAAAACCATGCCTTGAACCTTCACCCAATTTGACACATTTGTTTGTTTACAAAACTTTGTTAATAATATAGATGGATTTTATATTTTTGGATTTATTTATTTTCGACCACATTTTGCAGAACATATAATACTCATACTTAATAAAATCCAATTTATTGTTAAGAACAAAAAATAAATATGTCAAAATGTGCTTTTACATACAAAGGGTCCGAAGGCAATATAATATAGGTCTGCGAATCCTAAAAAGCGAAAATGTTTAATCAAAAATATTTTGACCACTTTAGTTAGTATTCATCAGTAAACTTATGACAATTAAACTAAAGTGGTCACAATGTGATGTAATTTTTTTTTTTTTAAATATACACTTTAGTTTGCCATCATCGGTGAATTTATGACAATGAGTTTCACTAAAGTGGTTAAAATCTGATGTAAAATATTAATTATTTTATTAAATAATAAACGGGTCAATTCAGCTCTTTGATTCGCGATGCGTAGTTGTCTATTAAAAATAAACAGTAATCGCTAATATTTTATTTAGATCAGTTTCAGATAAAGGCCTAAATAGATGGTCAATGTGCCAATTATAGTGAATGTAAATAAATATTTAAAACTTAAAAGAGGGTACATATTTATTTGGAATAAAAGTCCTTTTTAAAAAGATTTTTCATTTCATCAAAGCTTTCGCCCAGGGAACCTGAGCTTCTTTAGTGATAATCTAAAAATTTATAAAAATATAAAGATAGAAGTAAATTAAGAAACAACAAAAATATAAACAGAAAATAACAAAAAAAGTGTGAAAGGTTCTTACCAAGTGGTGAAGATCTAAGAATTAAGAAATTAAATTTAAATCAAAGTATTTAGGATGAGGTTTAAATATAAATATAATAATATGACAAAAACTAAAAAACTTGCACTTAATGTCCGAACGGTTTGGATGGAAGTGGAAGTGGACAACGAAGGCAAAACATATGGTGGGGATTTTTTAAGGGATCTTCATGAAGAAAAGCTACATGGCGAAAGCTTTGATGTAATAAAAAATCTTTTTAAAATGGGCTTTTATTCCAAATAAATACCCTCTTCTGAGTTTGAAATTATAAAGAAGTCCACTATACCCCTCTACAATGTAAATAAATATATATGGATAAAAAAATCACTCCTCTACAATGTAAATAAATATATATGGATAAAAAAATCACTTAGTCGCGGGTGAAAACCTTCATTTGTAGAAATACATTAGTTGAGGTTCGTATTTTCAATTTAGATGAAGTACGTTTAATATAATGTTGAAATGAGATGATGATAATATCAAGTAAGCCAAGTGTCTCGAGTATTATAAATTAAGCTCACAAGCTAAAGGAGATGCATTAAAATAGGCGGGCTAAAGTCACTGATTAAGTTTCTATATAGATATAAAATAATAAATTAGTTATGCGTGAAGTCCCACGTAAAAAGGGTTTCGTTGGTATTGTGAACACGAAATTAGTGCAAGGGAGGGGGCGCCAAATTATGATGTTTTTTGACAAAATGGCATGAAAAATTAAACACTTTTTACAAGTGTTATATATTTTTGTAATCTACTCATCAATACCTTTCATTTGATACCCCACTCAAAATTTAAAAAAAAACTTTTTCCCCCGTGACTGGAATTAGCCGCCATTTTGGGTTCCCAGTTTATCCGATCAAGTTGTTATTCATATTTTTTCTTTGGTCCATCAGACCGCACATTTTGCATATTTTTAGTATCAGCAGAAATATGGTTTTTTAGTGTGCGCGTCAAAACGATCTTTAATGCTGGAAAGTTTCTTGTTTCTATCTCTTTTGATTCAAAAGTTATTGGAACCGTGCAGAGTGACAGACAGACAGACACAAGAACGAAACTATAAGGGTTTCTTTTTTTTGGTTTTACCAACGAAACCCAAAAAATAGGAATAACAGTAAGAAGATGAAAAGAAAAATAGGAAGAACAAAAAGAAAATGAAGAGATGAAAGTAAAATGGGGATTACTATTAAGGTGAGATCAGATAAATTCTAGAAAACCTGTCCAATTGATATGCATTGGGCCCTGATACAGAAACAGAGAAAATGTTTAAAAAGACCAGTCATGCACCATGACTTAATGAGCGAATTTTCAAAGAAATCTCCGTATTAAATGATAATATAGGAAAATTTTAGTTTATTATTTAGATAGGTGAAAAAATTGGTACACACGGGTACGGGGTACAAAAGTCAAAATAGTATAAACCCTTTAAGATGCATGTCGTTGGAAAGCTCTTTAAGAGTACAGTAATTGTTGTTATGTACACTTTTGTCATATTATCATATAAGTGGGGGGTAAAATGTAAAAAATATGTTTTTATGCTAGTTTTGACCCTAAATGGTCACAATTTGACCCCTAAATGGACTCCAAAAATTCTGGCCAACGAATCTATTTTTTTTATATTATTGACATTTTAAAATTTGTTTGGATTTTTTAAGTGCATCCTAGCGTGAGATATCGTCTGGAGTGACACATATATACATATATAGATACATACATAAAAAGTGTTAAATTTCAGGAATCATTTAAGAAGGGTGTAAAACGGAATTCCATGGAGAAAATTTTCAAAAATTCGCATTACAAAAATTTTGAAGCCATTGTAATACTTTAATTTTCTTCGAAAATTCGCTAAAGATGACAACTGCAACAGAAATACCAGCAACGCTAGGCTTCTTCTTAGCAATGAGTAACTGGAAAGCTATTATAATTACTTCTTTTGAGATTGTAGTCCCCTGTTAGTGTTGATGCGCTAATCTTTAGAGTAAAGTGTGAGGTCACGAAAGGGTTGAAGATGAATGTCATAAAATTGGCTATATTCCGTCCCTTTAGAGATCATCAATGATTATCAATGATCAGGCCGTTTAATTGCTTAGATTTCCAGTAAGGTAACGTAAAAAGGTCACTTTAAAATAAAAGAGGTTGAAATATGAGAAACACCTAATCAGGCATATAACTTTTTAAACTTTATACTATATACTATAAACAGACTAGAATTGTTTTAAAAAAATAAAGCATAATTCCAATTAACGTGCATTATTAAACTGTGGTAAATTGATAAATAAATTTTTCTGAATTATTATGTTTTTCTTAATTCAACTGCTTTTAAAAGCTTTTTATTAAAAAAGAAATTGATATTCGTTTTACATAGCTTAATAGAAACTACAGTCTAAGCATATTATAACACTTCACGGTCCAAGACAATTCAGACAAACTTTCTCATATACGAGTTTGTAATTACTTAGCCCAGTGTTTTCAATTTATTAGTTTTCGTAGGTACATTTAATTATTATAGAGCATTTTACCAAAGTGTATCATAAAAATAACTTCTCCTCGGCGGGAAATCGAACCTGGCATCTCACCGTCCGCGTATAATGCTATTTTCTTAGGAAATAGATTTTTCCCGGGAAAACGGCTTATAGCATTAGATTTGTATTTAAATGGACTACATTTAAGAATTTTTTAAATAAAAATCGTCGGAACCGTTTTCGAGAAATAATTTGTTCAGAGTTTTAGGGGGGTAGCGCCGCTAAATTTTGAGCTAAAATTCATTTCTCGATTTCACTTTGGGATATCATTTTCCTGAAGACTTATGCTAAATTTCTTCAAAATCTGCCCTGATGTTTTAGGCTCCAGGCGTCTGCACATACAGACAACAGATAGAAATTTTTTATAAACCACTTTGGCTCTCAAACGTGTAAATACATCAAAATCGAATTTTAGTGACCACAATACTTCCTCTTTATATGAGATAGTAAAAATCGAAATTGCGTCAGACTTTTGTAGTTGTTTATGTCAAGCCTTGACAAGAAGTATTAAAATTTAATTAATAATTCTCTGATTAATAAATTTATTTTGTATTAATAAAAATGTAAATAGAAATTGAATGAAATTTTATCCACTAAATTAAAGAAGAACTTTTTGTTTTAACCAAATTTGTAGTTCGATCAGTCATCAGTCTATTGTGCAATTAGAATAAACTGTTTTATTAGTTACATAAGAATTGAGTTGAAGATAATTATTTTAAAATAGCTATGATAAGTGAGATTGCATTTCATAATAAAAATGTATCAAATAAATAAATAAAATTATATATTGCTGATGAGTCAGTAAAAGTTTTTTGTTTTATATATTTATTTTTTTGTTATTTATGATAATTGTGATAATGAGTAACGTTTAAACTATGACATGAGATAAAATTAATAGTTTCTTATCGTACAAGCTCTTTTGCGAAACTGTTAATATAAAACACCAGTTCTGTTATACTAATGGAGAATATATTATAAATTTTACAAATTATTCATCAAAGCAGGACAAAAAAAATACCATTAACGACATTGTTATGGATCAAATATGTTCAAATTTAAGAAACAATTTAAATGTACTATATCTTTGGCATATAGGTGACTGTTTTACGCAAATTATATTATAACTGAACTTTATATTGTCAAAAAGTTAGGTGATAATAAAAATGAATAGTTAATTAAAAACTTAAATTGTGCCACCCAATTACAAATTGATTTGATATAAACTTGAAACAACGCACATTATATCATCCATATCAATATTTTGCCAATTAGTGGGACATGGGACATGGAAATAAAAATTGAGGTTGTTTGAACCTGTTTCAATTAAAATTATTTTTTTTTAAATTGGATGTTGTTGTTTAAGTTATGGTGGTTCGAAAAATTGATAACAATGATAAAACTGCTACTACCACTACCACAGTTTGTATAATAATAATCCTAGATTAATAAAAAAGAAGGGTAATGGTATTATTAGAGAGTATTAATATTATTAGCAATAACACACATTAGCAATATATCAGTAACACGATTATTGACTATACACTATACTACACACACACACACACACACACTTATGTATATATATATATATATATATATATATATATATATATATATATATATATATATATATATATATATATATATATATATATATATATATATATATACGTATATGTGTGTGTGTTTTGTTTGAGGTGGTAACTAACTTTATTTTTCTTATCTTATCTAAATACATATATATTTAATTTATCTCACTATGTCCACCAGACAGGAAATTAGATGATGTTTATTTCCAATCAAACGATAATGACCTGGATCATAATAAATAAATATGTAGTAGAATACAATCGTAGTATCGTAGTAAATACACGTCAAGAGAACCTATTTTCAACATTTTGTAGTCCGATTTTGATAACATTTAAAAATGAGTTCTTAGATGGACACATTACCATTAATTTTGACCTTCCGGAGACATTGCTTGTTATTGCCGCACAATATAATGTATTTTTTAGTAACGAGTGCTACTAAAAACATTTTAAACTCTATATTATTAGGTATATAGTGATTTTTTTCTCATGTGGCCTTCGGCCAATAATCATAGGACGCGGTGAAGCTATATAACACAATATATTGATAATTATCAGTTGCATTTGTAAATGAATGTGGCCAGTTGACTAATAATGACAAATTAAATTTAAATTATTATTAGCTATTGTAAAAAAGCAATAGTTTTTTTTTAAACTATCTTGTAGCGTAGGTTCTTTAGCCGATAAATCTAGATTTTTCGGAGATGATTGCGTCAATTCTGATGTTTCGAACCCGTTACAAGGATCATTCTGAAGGGAGTTCCTCATGATGAAAATCGTTTGCAACTCAGTCACCTGCTGCGGAAGATTTAGATTTGATAAATCTTTGTACTTTCTCAAAGTACTAATTTATATACAGGGTGGTCCAAAAGGTCCCCCCCCCCCTTTTAAATTTTGAACGGTTTGAGATAAATTAATGAAACTTGGGGGATCTCTACCATGCAAAGGGAAGTTTGTTTTCATGCAATCACCCACTAGGGGCAACCACCCACTTTGCCCCCAGGCCACCCAACTTCAAAATTTCAAATTGGAGTGTATATTTTTGATAGCATATTTGGATGCTGCAGTGAAAAATAATTAACTTTTACTTGAAAGGTTTTTTTCGTTTTTAACGTTTTTTAGGGGGGCAAAATGGTGATTGCCTGTACGCGAGTGGATGATAACGCACTTCCCTTTACACGGTACAGATCCCCCAAGTTTCATTACTTTATTTCAAACCGTTTAGATTTTAAACGATCTAAGTGTTATCTTCTTAATATTTCGGAAGGGACATTTTGCTATCTTTGCCCCCCTACAGGGGGCTAAATATTGGAGATAGAAAAAATAGTTTCAAGTAAAAGTTAATTATTTTTCACCGTAGAATCCAAATATGCTATCAAAAATATACACTCCAATTTGAAATTTTGAAGTTGGGTGGCCTGGGGGCAAAGTGGGTGGTTGCCCCTAGTGGGTGATTGCATGAAAACAAACTTCCCTTTGCATGGTAGAGATCCCCCAAGTTTCATTAATTTATCTCAACCCGTTCAAAAGTTAAGAGGGGAGGGGGAGACTTTTGGACCACCCTGTATAAAAAAAGTCCAGTCATGCACCATGACTTAATGAGCAAATTTTCAAAGAAATATTGGCTTATGATGTTATAGGAAAATTTTGTTTTAGAATTTGCATGGGTGAAAAAAAAAAATTGTACACACGGGTACGGGGTACAAAAGTCAAAATAGTATAAACCCTTTAAGATGCATGTCTTTTTGAAAGCTCTTTAAGAGTACAGTAATTGTTGTTATGTACACTTTTGTCATATTTTCATATAAGAGGGGGGTAAAATGTAAAAAACATGTTTTTATGCTATTTTTGACCCTAAATGGTCACAATTTGACCCCTAAATGGACTCCTTTTTTTGATATTATTGACATTTTAAATTTTTTTTGGATTTTCTAAGTGCATCCTAGCGTGAGATATCGTCTGGAGTGACACATATATATATACATACATACATAAAAAAAGTGTTAAATTTCAGGAATCGATCCAGAACGGTCTAAAACGGATTTCCATGGAGAAAATTTTCAAAAAATTTGAAGCCATTGCAATAGCTAAATTTTCTTCGAAAATTACATGGAGGAGACTTATTAACATCAAGCTTGTATTTTGTCTGTTAATTATTTTAAGTCCCCCAAGTGTAGTAGGTGGATGGCGAAGTTCGTCCGCGGTTAAGTTGGGACATTGATAAAGTCAAATAGATATTAACATAGAATATAGATTACGAAACATTGATGTGTTCGACGTTTGAAATCGAAAAGAACCAACAACTATGTTTTTGATACATCGACGTCATAACGCTAGACCGCGAGACATAAGCTGTTTTTGATCTAATTAACCGATCTATGGTCCGATTTATATCCCTTGGTCAGAAATTTCCAATCGTAAAATGAATTTTAGCTCAAAATTTAGGGAAATTATTTCCTTAAAACAGTTCCAACGAATTTAAACATGTCTTATTCTTCTGGGAAAAAACCAAGTTTCCATATTGACAAAAATAATTTTGTCCCCACTTAAATCGAAAACAAAATGTAAACAAGTAGGGGAGAGTCGGACAAAACCGGGTACCTAATCTGTAATCTGTAATAAAATCATTGCTATTAGTAACAGATCAACAAAACAAAGTTTATCAGTTGCCTTATTCATTCATTTATACCATATTATTCTTTTGTTGCTTTAATATTAACACAATATTTTTTATGCTTTATTGAAGCGAGCTTCTTACATTCAACAAACTTTGCATCTTGTCTGTCAGTCTGTCTGTCTGTCTGTCTGTCTGTCAGTAACGTTTACGCGTGTGACGATAACTTGAGTAAAAGTTGGCCGATTTAGTTGAAATTTGGTATAAATGATCCTCTTATTAATATTCAGGCTAAGTTCATTAGACAGCGTGATCCGTCCAAGAGTTCGCGCGCAACGCTCGCGTAAACGAGAGGTTCAAAAATTAAATTGGAATTTCAGGACGGGAAAAGATTCTATCATCATTTATTCGATGAGACGAACATTTTTTTCAAATAACATTTTAGAAAAACCAACAGCGACACCGCTATGAATTAATAAAGATCGCTAAAACTAAAAGCGGACCTAAACGTTTATAATAGAGAAAACAACCTTTTTACTGATATCTTACGTTCTAACGTAACGATTTTAATAAAACTTCATATACACCATCTAATACACAATTTAAACAGGCATGCAAAATTTCAATTTGATACATGCAGTAGTTTTTTTATAGCAAAGAGGTACATTTTATAATAAATGAAAAGGAGATGTGTGGTTAGAGGAATAGTAAGAATGCAGGGTGGTTCCCTTAGTACTAGCCGATGTACTAATACTATACCTGTTAACTATCAACTCATCATGATTCATGATTATCTATTTTTTGCAATATCCATAGCATATTTATTACTATACGCTCGCTTCAATGATAGAGCCACGCGATGCCTAGTTTAATCACCAGGTACAAAACCCCGGTTTTACCCCACGGGTGGGATAAAACCGGTTCCTCATTATATTAATTCAAAACAACTCTAAATTTAAAAATCTTTATTACAGACAGTTTAATAAGACTTAAAATTGACATATTAAGTCGACGTATAAGAATTGTTAAAAAAAAATCCTTAAAACAGTTTTTTCCTTAACTCAGTTTAGGACAAATGTCGCACACAAGAGAATCGTTATCTTCTTCTGCATTAGTACACTCATATAAGCCCAACTGCGACAGGAAATACATTTAATCCGCCCTTCTTTTGATCGAGATAGAGTGCATACATAACTTGATGCATTGCAAAGTATGCAAGCTTCCTCAGAGCAGTCTTCATCTGAATTAATTTGACATAATTTCCTAAAGTGGAGGGCAAAACCGGGTACCCTGTTTTACCCCATACCTTGGTATCCGGTTTAACCCAACAGTTACTTGTTGAGTTCAATATGAAGTTGATAGGTTTGGCGTCGCTCTAGGTGTATGAAAAGAGAATGAAAATATCCAGTAAAATATGCTTAATTAAAGTGTGCACTTATCTCTTTCTTGAGAAAATGTTATAGCAATTGAAACTCAGTAGACAAATGTAACAACATTAAAAACTTTTTCACTAAAAACTTAAAAAATCGTTCTGAGTATGAAAATACGTGGTACCGATGCTGTTTTTCTCTCCAACTGCACGGAATGGCCACCGCAAATAGCTTTATTGTTTACCGGTAGATAGAATCACTAATCAAGGAGATATCCAGGTACCCGGTTTTACCGCCTACCCGGTTTTGTCCGACTCTCCCCTATGTGTTAGACACGCATGTTTAATTAAAGCTACGTTTACATGGTGCATTAAAAACGATCTGATTATTGAAAACTATACAAATACTGATGTATATGGTATCTTTCCATGAAAACGCACCATATTTAATCTCCTATATTTTAATCCAAATATTTATTTTTAATCCTAATATTTTAAAATAGGTACCAACTCCATACGGTCATGTCATATAAACGTCAGCTAATAAATCGATTAAATTTGTTATAAAGGGATTTAAAAACAGTATCACGTATATGTGTTACATATAAAAAAAAGTTATGCTGAATTGTAGCTAAATCTTTATAGAACGAAAGGAAATAACGAGCTGGATATTACTATGTTTACAGTAAAGATTTTGTCAATTCTAAAGGTCAAATATAGATTTTTTTTCATTATCTATATTACCTCTACTTTTCTTCATTTTCTTTGAGTTGTTTAGACTAAGATAAAGTCTTAAAGGAAGCTAAGTTAGAGCTTATCTAACTTAGTGTCAAGGTTTTTCTTCCCCCAATCCAAACGTGAACAATATTTTCTATACTTCGGTTTCTATCCGACTGAACTTTATCAGGATTTTTTGAAGTTAAGAACTTAACTTAAGAACTATAACATAATACAGAACAAAATAACTTTTTTTCTTGGTTTAATAAGTTAATGATACAGTAAAATTAAATATGGATTATGATTAAATAACGCGTATATACAAATAAAGAGACAAGTCAGGAAATTGCAGAGTAAAAAACGTATTATATAAATTGTGATGACGAGTAGTGTAGGTTAAAATATGATGTACTACTTAGAACTACATTAGTGCGTCAGCTGTACCACAAAATAGCTTAATATATTGTTTTATGCTCTGTTAATATAATGTCAAAAATTTACAGTAAATAAATAAAATAATAATTTTATAATTAACATTTCTTATTTATCTTTATTGGGGTTCTTACTGTGAAAAGATGTCTATAGCAAGAAATCATCGATTTATTTATTTATAATTTATACAATGTTTATAACCTATCATTTATATAACCTGTCATATAAATCAAATCAGAGGTAAAACAGTTTTGAAATTTTCTCCATTTCATGGAAAAACCACCGAATATAGAGACTAAATAGAGCAACTAAAGAGGGAAAGCAGATGGTCCCATTTTTCCCCACTAGAATACTAAGATTAAAACCTTCGTCCTATGTCAAGTTGTCAGTTTTCAAATTATAATATAAACACCTTTTAAATACTTGTCTCCTGTCATAACACTACCTTTTTACACTGAGAAAAGACTTGTATTTTATAGCATGTTGGTATTCTAGGGGAGGGGGAAGATGGTGCCACTCGCCGCACCCTCCGGCCTATATTATGACACCTCTATTTAGTCTCTATACTCGGTGGGAAAAACATTGAATTATGGACATATAATTTGGGCATTGAATCCAATGTAGCCAACATTTACACCTCCCCCCTGAAGACAGTTCCCATGGTGCGCTCCCTAGTGGTGATATATAGTACTAAATAAAAATTGAAAAACATGCAACCTTCTTTTACCTACTAACTTCCTGGTACTACATTTAAATACTACAGCGCTTTTATTGGCAAAATAAAGATTAAAAAGGGAAACCGAGCTTCCTCCTTTTTTATCCTTCTTCCTACTAATATATTAAGAGCGTCACATTTTTCATGTCGTTTTTCCTTGCAAAACAAAAAAAATTGGAAAGAGTAAATGCTAAAAAATAATATTACAAAGCACCTCCAATGTAATTCATTACTGAACCGATTGCACCCGATGAGTTTACTAATTGCTTCACTTTTATTCAATATGGTTAAGTCCCTCAGAACTACCTAATATTATACAAGGTATCGCGTGGTCTATTATTGAAGCGAGAGTAATTCAATAGATATATTGTATATACAATACATACATATTTATTGTACATGTATATTGTATATTAAGAAAATAGTATATCATGATTAGTGTCATAGTTAGAAGAGTGTGAGGGGAATAGAGGGAAGTGGAATGGAGGTGCCGGGTATCTTTCTACAGTACCCTTTAACAACCCCCTTAACCTTACCGACATGGACCGCAGCTTCTTTTACCTATTATTATGAATGTATCGTATTACTACTCAAAACAAAAACTTTTGCTTGTATCCAGTTTAAATTTAACGTACCATCAGTTTCAATTGTAGTTTAGAGGATATACATCGATTTATTAGAACGTTATCGTTATATATTGTTAAAAATGCTATTTTCTCTTCTTAATACGTTTAGATCCGATTTATAGGATTTAACCATCTTTATCGCTTCATAGAAGTGTAGCTGATGGTTTTACTAGAACAATGTATTGGAAGAAAATGTTGGTCTCGTCGAATAGATGAAAGTAAAATCTTTTCCCGCCTTAAACTTCCAATATTAAATTTGATGCTCACTTTTAAGAGAGCGTTGCGCACGACTTTTATATGTGTAATCATTACTGATAAACAGACAAACCGGGAGCATATTTTGTATTTGTAGAATATATTTACCAGTCAGTTTCGAGCTATTGTCGTTCGATTTGCAACAGGTACTTAGTCGACCTTAAAAATAGAATTTAATCCCAATCTCTAAAGTGTAGATTCTAATTAAAGCGAGCGTAGCAAGAAGGCCTCTACGCTCGCTTCAATTAAAATCTACACTTTATAAATTAAATATTATTTTTAAGGTCGACTAACTCCCTAGTGCAAATCGAACGGCAATATCTCGTGACTGACTGGTAATTCACTTAATAGTTAAACATAAATAATTTATAATTTTCTCTAAAACTAAACAAATTAGTTATTTTTCCACCTGGTTGGGAAATAACCAGGGTGCTTATTAAAATTTAATATTTCAGCAGCTACTTTGGGGGTTTCCACTCACTTATTAATGTTAGGGAGAAGCTTCAGTCTAGTTTAAAGTTGCTTTTCAACTTTAGTACCTAGCAAACCCTAAACTATATATCTCGCTTTTTGTTTTTGTCCGGATTTCATCTTCAAAACTATCCGAGGTTTCGTCGATCACGATGCACATCGATCAATTTATAGTTTTTCTTCTCATCAAATTCAACCGATGGTACTATTTTACTGGCTAATATTTTATTTAACACAATTTTTTTTTAATTATATAAGAATTTACGTAATAATTTCATTAAATCGTGTTTAAGAGAAAACACTTTTATTTATGTTTAGTAAGCAACAGTTTTTAGTTAATTTCAGTGTTTTACTATGTTTTATTCCTTAATATTTTAATTCATATTAATAAATATAGGCTGCATCTCTACAAAACCATACTTGTGAAAAGTACTTCAACATATGATTGGTTGTTTTGACCAAGATTTTTTGGACAACAAAATCTTGTCACAATATTATTATCACCACGAATTTATATTTTAATAAACAAACGCGTTTCGACATTTTATATCATCTTCAGTGTTAAGTGTTAACAACATAGTACTTCAAAATATTATCAGGCTTTAATAGTCAAATCATGATGGCTTTTAATAGCCTCATCATTGAGTGAAGTACTTAAATAAGTAGCAAGAACAAAAATTAATTATAAATTAATCATTTTGTGCATGAAAATAATTAACTGCATGATAATAATTTAAACGCATAAAAATATTAAGTTCCTGAGTGATTAAGTGCAACAACTTTTTTCATCTCGACTTCAGTGTTAGACAATTCTCTTCAGACTTAGTCTAAGTCTCAGTCTTAGTCTAATTGTCTTCAGACAATTAGAATTATGGAAATAATTCGTCTAGTCGTAAATTTTGTGCCTTGAACAGCATACTAACATTTCTCATCGGTCGCGGGTGAGCAGGGGTCGTCCAAAGGTAAAGTTTCTCTTGAATAACTCGAAAACCGCGGACTCTAGCGAAAAAGAGTTAATGAGCAAAATTTAACTTATTTCCTACCAAAAAGAATTATTTTTTTCTCTAGAATGAACAGTTTGCGAGATGTAGGGGATGGAAAATAAGTGTGCTAGAGATAATAAAGTAAAAAATAAGTATGTTTGCTTTTTAAACATTTTTGATACTCAATACTTTCTTGGCATTCTTTTAAATATTAAATAAATTCTAATCACCCATTTAATTCTGTAAAACAAAAAAACTACATGAAGTCTTCCCTTGACCTTTTACCGGCACTGATCATGGCCGAGAGGCCAAAAGCTAGTTCTGAAAATTAAACTTTCATTTTGTGGAGCGGCTTTGCGTTTTAGCGAATTTTTGAAGAAAATTAAGCTATTGGCTTCAAAAATTTTGTTATGCGAATTTTTGAAAATTTTCTCCATGGAAATCCGTTTTAGACCATTCTTAATAGATTCATGAAATTTAACACTTTTTTGTGTATATATGTATGCATATATGTATATATGTGTCACTCCAGACGATATCTCACGCTAGGATGCACTTATAAAATCCAAACAAATTTAAAAATATCAATAATATCAAAAGAAAGGATGAGTTCGTTGGCCAAATTTTTTTAAATTAATTTAGGGGTCACTTTTATTGTTAAAATTTTGACAATTTAGGGTCAAAAATAGCATAAAAAGTGATTTTTCCATTTTATCCCCCCCCCCCTCTAATTTGAAAATATGATAAAAGTGTACATAACAACAATTACTGTACTCCTAAAGAGCTTTCCAACGACATGCATCTTGAAGGGTAAATACTATTTTGACTCTTGTACCCCGTACCCCTGTGTACCAATTTTGTTTTTTACCCATCCAAATTCTAAACCAAAATTCTCCTATATTGTCTTAAGCCATTAATACGCAGATTTCTTAGAAAATTCGCTTATTAAGTCATGGTGCATGACTGGTCTTTTTTATGATTATCTTTCCAGAAGCCTGTAGGAAATATTAGCTGTTTTCACACAGATGCGTCTTGGGTCTAAAACATACGATCCGCTGTGATTCTGAGTAATCAATAGTGAATGAACCTGTCCTTGTTGTCTAGAGTCTAGACCTAGACCCTATTATGTAAAACTACGTGGCCTCATCTCATTGTTCGACTTGGCTATGAAGATAAACCTATGCACTAAAGTATTCAATAAATATGGATACATCTTCTCAATAAGTTTCCGTGCCTAAAACTACTTAAAGAAAAACAACCATCGAACACGCAATATTATAGAGTTACGTAATAAGAAATGGGTGATTACAATTTATTTAATACTTAAACTAATGTCAAGAAAGTATTGAGTATCAAAAATGTTTAGAAAGCAAACTAACTTGCTTTATTGCTAATTGTGCTAAGTGCAGTAATACCCAGTTAGTATATGGTAGTAACCGCACGTACTTCAGCGACTATACCTACTTACTTCGCATACCATGTGGCTGAATAGGTATTAAAAAATTAAATACCTCTGGATGATGGGTGACTTCACGATATAATTATAAAATGTAAATAATTGAATAATGTAAAATTATTAATAAAATATAAAAATTAATAAATCAAGCTTTAAGTTTCCAAGTATGTGCTTTCATAACACAAAGGGTCCATATAGACAATTTAACAAACTATAAAAAGGGGGGGAGGGGGCACAAGTAAATAAATATATTCCCAAAAAGTGCTCTTTGTACTTAAATGAATATGGAAATACAGAATAATCTACACCAGCGTTTCCTAAATTTCTCCTTAAAATTTTCGCGACCCTACCTTGAATATAGAGTACTTCATATTGCGTAGATATACATGGTCCCAAGAGCCTGAATTCTACTAAAACCGTTACTGGATTAAGAGGGAGTTGACTGATGGCTGATTTATTTTAAAAAAAAAAAGCTGAGCACGCTGATCATTTTGATACGGTTAATGGCATTGCTTGATTTGTTTATTTTTTTTATTTTGTCTTTTTTAAATTGTATTAGTTTTGGATAATACAAAGCTCTTAATTCCTGAACTTAAGTTGACAGGCTAATGACCCTTAGTCGGAAGTTTAAAGAAAAGAGATTAAAGCTTCTAGGAAGATTTATTACTCCTTGTTGCAATAATACCCCTGTTTTGTCGCTTTATTTTGTCAACCTTTCAATTATTCGTTTATATCTTTTCCCAATGAATTTATCAATATATTTTTGCAATAAGTAATTTGCTCTTGATGGATTTTTTAGGTGTAATTAAAAGTAATCAAAATTTATTAAATATCCATAACTTTATTTGTGAGACGTTTCGACCCTTTGTGTAAGTACTTACTTTTAATTACACTTAAAAAATCCATCAAGAACAAATTACTTATACAAATTTAAAGAAGGTATTTAAGTTTAACAACTTTTATCAATTAAGATATATTTTTACTTTATTAAATTAAATTTATACACCAATTTTAAATCCATTTAACTTATTTATATATAATAGTTTTCTTAAGGTTCTAATGTTCTTTTTGTAGAACTCCATAATAAGGTTTAAAGAATGGACTTTAGTTCTACCATAGGTTTTTTTAAAAAAGCAATATATTTCGGATTCTGTGCAATATATTTTGTGCCTGATGAGGGAGTAACATCCGAAATATATTGCTTTTTTAAAAAAACCTATTGTAGAACTAAAGTCCATTCTTTAAACCTTATTATTTATATATTGTTTTTTAAATTATTTTTACTTTTCCTTACTTTTAGGGGAAAAGTATTGTCGAATTTATGTCTAAGGATTGTAAAATTTCAAAGTTATTTCTCTACCCTAAACTATTTCGTCGTGGCCCTATTTTGGATCGCGACCATAGGGTTGGGAAACGCTGTTCTACACAATAATATTCTGTTGCCTTAATAAGCCAATCAAAATAGACACCTTGCAAAAGGTCAAACCTACCTTGCAATGGTAGATATAATTTTTAGGGTACGAGATCCTCCTAGAAACACTTTATGCTTTTGGTAGTTCGTCCGTTCGTCCAACGCATCTTGGATCATATCTACCGACCTATAGTAGCTAGATATTTGAAATGTGGCATATAAAACAATTTTGCCCAAAAACAGGAAAAATGTTGCGAACTTCACAACTCAAAATGTTATTGATCAGCGAGTAATCGCGAACTGATCGCAAATATTTTTATTTTTGTAATTTTTGAGTGCGGTATCTTTTAAAGATATATCCCATTTCCAATGGCGGACACTTTACCCCCAAAAGACCCGAATAAATGGTTACCTAAAATGCTTGCTCCTCCAAAATGCCACTTTTTTACTCTTTTTAGTAAGAAAAACAAAACAAGTAAGTGCTTGCTAGCAAGTAGGTACTTGGCAGGATTTTTTGATATGCTGTAGTTGTAGCTACAATAATGAAAAACCAAAGTTTTCGACCTCGACGGAGCGTCGAAGTCCATTTTTCACCCTAACCCCTTAGTTTTTCAGCTACGGCTGTTTGATGTTGGGGGATGCGGGCGCTGCCCAAATAAGAACGAAAAGCAGTGAGAGTATTCATTAAAGTTAAAGCACAATTTTTTCGCGATTTAATATTTTATGACCCAAGTTACCCATGAAATGTTTTTTCACAATTGTAGGCAACAAAATTCGTTTAATTGACATGATTAAGAAACATTTGGAAATACCTAATGTATTAGTTCAGCAAGCGGAAGAATATAATGGCTTGACTGTCATCGCTGACATTTGTAAGTCCTCTGAGTATGCGTTGCTGTAAAGATTTGTGGTGAAAACCTGGATCTTCTGTCTTTCTAACAGGAGAGGTGAAATGCAAAAGTAACTTATTTGTTCAGAAATCCGGAAGAGGCAAATCAAGAAAGTTTTCTGTTTACAAACTTCGTTTAAGATTTTGGGCTCTTAAGAAGAGGCGTACAAAAGCTAATTCTAATGACCTTTAGATGAGTAAAACCGGTTAAGCTTAAAACAACCTTCAATCTTGCCGGACTACCTCTAATTCAAGATGGTTTTAACGTATTTTCTCCAAAAACCACCCCCCCACATCAAACAGCCGTAACTCAGATGCTTTTTAAAGTAGAGACCTCACTCTGGACGCTTTTTTAACAAAATGGCATGAAAAATTAAACACTTTCCACAAATGTTATATATTTTTGTAATCTACTCTTCAATACCTTTCATTTGATACCCCAATCAAAATTTTAAAAAAATATTTTTTTTAAGCGTGACATGAATTATCCGCCATTTTGGATTTGAACTGATAATTTTGAGTCGCTATATTTTTCCTGAGTGTGCGCCAAAAGATCTTTCATACTAAGTTTCATGATTGTATCTCTTTGGATTCAAAAGTTATTGAAACCGTACAGAGTGACAGACAGACGCAGGAACGAAACTATAAGGGTTTCTTTTTTTGGTTCACCAATGACACCCTAAAAAGGAGAAAATGGCCTTCCATCGAAGGTAATGGTAAGGAGGGAAAACTCAGGCTTCTTATTACTGTAGCTACACCTACAACTTATCAAAAAACCCTTTTAGAAGTGAACACACCTTTTTGGCGACAGGTTGACTGGACTATAAAGTGCTTTCAACCAATTTATATGCTAACATCTGTCCTAATGATGCAGTCGTAGTAAAAACTCTTTGAGTACAAAGTGATCCACTCAAATGTTTTTTTTTTTTTTTTTTTTGTTTTTTTTTAATATAATTATGACCACGGAGCAAACTTCGTCGTTTAAACTACTTTCATACTGGGCAAGTGCATATAATTAAACTACATCATAGACATGCATCGTTTAAAAAATAGCAAAAAATTAAACTGTTAAACCAGCATGCAGTTATTTAACCATTACAGTGCAATTGATATTGATGAAAATAGAAGAATAAATTCATAATAGTTTTGTAAACATCTTTCATACCCTATGTTTTTAACACGTTTTAACATTGAGAGTAATACATTCTGTTTTATAATGCACAAAAATCATCATGAATTATTGCATCATGTAATATAATGCATTACATCATAATATGATGCTAAAACATAAATGTGCAAATTCCAAATTGAGAAATAGCTCTTCAAATTTAATGGTGACACATAATTCAGATAGCCTATTATTATTTAATGTTTTGTGACGTTTTGCGACAATATATTCGGCTTATTAGTTTAATATTATTATTGGCTGACAAAAGAGATGCTAACTAATAAACCCAGAATAAGAAAACTCAGTACATTCATAGTTCTGGCATAAGGTGGGCCAACATAATATTATTACTTATATAATAAATATATCACAAATATTATTACTTATATCATATATATACGAAAATATGCATTAACTTCTTCTTGATAAGTAATATGTATGTAAAGAAAGAGATGAGTCAATCAATCTAATTGATAATGATATAACAGCATAACAAAAATGAAGTCAAATCGCACACTTAAGTGACACAACTCAAAAAATTAGATTTTTTTATTTTTTTGAAAATGGGTGTAAAAAAGCGACCTCTTTTTGGTAGAATAACGTCCTAAGCCGTTATTTTAATAGTTTTCCACTAGATAGCAGTAGTGTCAATATGGTTATCAGTGTTATGAAGATTAAGTTAGCGGAACAGAGACATAACTTAGTTGTCGTCAAGTTTTCAATGAGAAAGGTAGAGCGATGATAGTGAAAGAGTGACACTTTTGCTGTTGAAACAATATTTTTTTTTATAGTAAGGTATGTAAACTTTTTTATAACGATAGTGACATATTTATAAAAGTGTCAGTCTATCATCAAAATTAGTGGTAAAAATAATAGTATTATTTTGTACTATTAGGTAATGTGTCGTTCTTAGTCTAAAATATTTTTATTTTTAAAACTATTTTTAAAAGAATAACGACACTTTTGGGTATTTTTAAAAGAATAACGACCTTTTTGGGTATTTTTTAAATGAATAATTAAAAATTAATAGAGGTAATTAAAAATTTTATGAAATCTTAATATGTAATGAAAGTTAAAACTATAATTATTAAAATAAAATAAAAAAGTTTACGATTATTTAAATAAATAATACAGTTTGACACGTGTTAACTTTTTAAAAACTTTAAAGTGCTCTCCTGAAAAGTTATGTTTTTCTTCCAAGTGTGCGAAATATATATTTAGTTTATCTTGTTGTTTGTAGACGATTCAAATTTCTTAAAAATGTAATACTGCCGTAAGTTGTAAATTAGGTCTTCTCGTTTAAAAGGTTTTATTTTTATCAAAAACCTCCTCCAACCTAGCATATTTTTAGCAAAGCATTCTGAATTATTAAGTCTCTCCACGTCTATCAAATTCAGGGATTGAACTGATTAATATTGTCAAATTCATACACTATGCAATATTTTGCTGTACCATATTTAGGGATAGGGGATGAATTTCATGGGAGGAAATAAAGTGTAGTTTCACTTTCAAATGAATTGATTTTCCTATGAATCTAAATTCAAACTCATTCAGTTACAACAGAGATATTGAGCAAAATCAAAAAAAGAACGAAACTGTCTACGTTTTCTCGGTATAGGTAACTTTGCTTGAACTGCAGTGCCGGAACTAGCCGTGTGCATGGGGTCAGCCGCACACGGGCCTCGGGGTAAGGGGGGCCTCACTTCCGCTCGGCCAGTTATAAAAAAAAAATAAAATAATAATATAAAATAAATGAATAAAAAATAAAGAATAATTTTACTAAAAATAGGTACTAAAAAGGTGAAGTTAGTTTATATTTTATTTATTACCATTGTTATTATTAATATTATTTTTGTGTGGTAGATATCTATATTCTTTTCCACATTATAATAATTATTATTATTACAATTTTTGAGACCATTGATGATAAATGCTTATTAAGACAATATTATTAATATAAAAAAATTGACTTACAACATGATGTGGTTTTTATACATTTGGGTATTTTAGACTGTTAATGTTTTGTATTATCCTGTATATGTTTCATATTTAGTAAGTTTTTAAATTAATTATAGATTTTTAACTTGTAAAATATGCCTACACAGGGGCCACCTAACACGATCCACTCAATATCTTCGGAATCTACTGCAGGAAGAAAGACGCGGTTTGCTGGGTTCGGGTTCTATGTTAACTTAAAATGCGCTTACAGAAAAAATGCTAAGCACTTTGAGCTCTAAAATGCTCTGCATCAGTACTTAAAATATGAAAAAGTTAATACATGACGTTTTTTTAAAGCTAAAGTTAGATTCTATGGCTTAAAATAAGAACTTTTTACTCTTGGCATTTTTTCTCCAAGAATTAAAGTTTCAAAATATGATTATTCAACTCAACTAACAGCTAAAATAATGGATCTAATAAAAAAAAAAAAATAAATAAATAACAATAGTGTGCCCTACAAAAGTCAAAAAGGTTTGTGTGTTTGTCTCCCTAAGACATTGAGACTCCTGGGGCAGTTCTATAGTTAATATTCCTATATCTCAATAGTTGATTGGACCAAGGGATATGATAACAATTATAAACACAAGTGTGATATTCCTTTGTCCCAAAATACATTAGAATAAATATCCCTTCGTCTTAACAGTAATTTAGACTAATAATATAATATGCTACTCTGTATGATGTTCCTTTGGCAAAATACATAACTATTAACACAAAGGGATATAGGGGATGCTAAAGTAAAAAAGTACCATTATAGGCAACTTTTTTACTCTTTTTACTTTCCATATAAAGAGAAAATATTGTAATGGTGAGATATTGCACGACAATTGTATTGTTTGAGGTCCCCTGAGTCCAAAATAGTAGTTTTTAAAAAATATCTGTGGTCGATTTAGACGAAATTCAGCTTACATGTTCAGAAAAATCATACCCCGTGGAGAAATTAATTTTACCTTCAAATTTGGGAGCGCTACTCCTTAGAAACTATGAAAAAAGTATTTCTCGAAAACGGTTTTGACTAAAATATTCTAAAATGTAGTCCATTTAAATACGAATTTAATTTATTTTGTTTCTTATCATAAAGTAATGTTTTTTGTTGCAATTTATTACAAATCTTATGTGCATCCCAAAAAATGAGGCGACAAAAATATTTGGTCATCTTGGAGGGGGGGGGGGGGGGGCCTCAAACAAAATCTTGCACACGGGCCTCAGCAGGCCTAGTTCCGTCTCTGCTTGAACTATGTTTTCTATTCTGCAAACTTGGAATTTTACTTGTGGCAGTGGTCCTAACAACATATCCAAAAATTATAGATGCCGACCTTTCACAAGAAAGACTATATTTTTATACTTATTGACTAGACTGATAGATACCCTACAATTTTTATTTTTAACCTAATACTATCAGCTAATTTAGGTTGAACTCAAAACATTTGGCGTACTTAATTCTTTTGTTAATTCACGTAACTAAAATATTTTTAAAATGTACCAATTTGTTCTACTGGCAACTAAAATAAAACATTAATCTTTTATATAATGTACAACTTTTAATATATTGTTCAAATATAATTCTGTTTAATAAAATACCCCGTAAATAAAATGTCCCGTTCATAAAAAACAAATTTATTTGTATAAAATAACATTTTAGATTCTCTTGGAATAGGCTAAAAAGACGTTTTCACGTAATGTAAATTACAAAAATTTTCCCCGGTGTGGGGGGGGGGACCCCCTAAAAGAGACTCCAGCCCCCCCCCCTTCAAAGTTGGCGGATCCGCCCTTGAATATAGTCACATAGAAGCTCAACACAAGATAGGTTTCATCCACTTCGCACAGAAAGGTCACAAACTGGATTTACTGAAGAATTTAGAAATATTAAGAAGAATACATAGAGTGGGGGGGGGGATATATTAATGAGGGGGGAGAAGGATCCTCGCTGATAAGGGCAGTAGCTGCAATGCCAGTCCTTATTAGTCTTACCGATCTCCAACTAATTTTGTAGAATAGTCGAAACGGGTATGTATTAAAACATTTGAAATTCAATTTTTAAGTTTTTGGTAGGTTTCATACTACGGAAAGTTAAATTTTTAATTTAAATCAAATTATAATTATTATTAACTACGGGAAACAGACAGTGAAAAATACACTCCTGTGCCGGGATTTGAACCACGGGCCTCTATATTTCTTATTTTATAATTATAAGCGTTAATTCTTGGTTTAGTTCTAATGTCATAAATATTGACTGTCTAAATGTATATGAATATTGAAAGCTTGGATTCGGGACTAGTTATCGATTACGGTAGTGAAAAATCATTCTCCTGCGTAGCTTAGATGGAAGAGCGCTATACTGGAAATATAGAGGCCCGTGGTTCAAATCCCGGCACAGGAGTGTATTTTTCACTGTCTGTTTCCCGTAGTTAATAATAATTATAATTTGATTTAAATTAAAAATTTAACTTTCCGTAGTATGAAAACTACCAAAAACTTAAAAATTGAATTTCGAATTGATTGTACAAGGTACAGGTACTAATTGAGTACTTTATAATTATAAGCGTTAATTCTTGGTTTAGTTCTAATGTCATAAATATTGACTGTCTAAATGTATATGAATATTGAAAGCTTGGATTCGGGACTAGTTATCGATTACGGTAGTGAAAAATCATTCTCCTGCGTAGCTTAGATGGAAGAGCGCTATACTGGAAATATAGAGGCCCGTGGTTCAAATCCCGGCACAGGAGTGTATTTTTCACTGTCTGTTTCCCGTAGTTAATAATAATTATAATTTGATTTAAATTAAAAATTTAACTTTCCGTAGTATGAAAACTACCAAAAACTTAAAAATTGAATTTCAAATGTTTTAATACATACCCGTTTCGACTATTCTACAAAATTAGTTTTTAAATTATGTAGTCAGTTTATAAAACAGATATTGAACTATTGAGTTATTCATTATTAACTAAAGATATTAGATTAAAAGTACATATATGCTATTATCACTATAGCAAATGTTTTATACAAACCGAAACTACTCAGGATTAGTTAGTCATTACAGCGATGTGAACTGATATTGAGTTCATTATTACAGAACATTTATATTAAACTATTCAGTATTCAGTTAGTCATTACGACGCTGCTAACTGGTACTAAGTTCATTATAGGTACAGTGCATTGAATTTATATTGAACTATTCAGTATCCAGTTAGTCATTACCACGCTGCAAACTGATATTGAATACATTATTATGGCTTCAAAATAGGCTCCTTAATAGTTATATTGAACTATTGACTTACTTCTTATTACTACTTAATCAATTAATTATCTTTTATCCAACGGATTACGGTACGTTTTATACCATTGAAGTTCTAAAATAGCACATTTTAGAAAACAGATGATATTTGTTGTGTGTTAAATAACACAAATGTAAGTGAGTGGGAGTAATTCCCAGCGCAATTCGTTTACAACATCCATTGTTAACTTCCTTAGTGTTTTGAGTATTTACAGTATCTTCCACAATTGTAAAATTAACCCTTAGAAAATCACTCTATATTAGAAAATATTACGCAGTTGGTAACTCCTTAACTTAAAATGGTAAACTTAAAATATCTCATGACAGACATCTAAATGACATTCTGTATTCGCTAAGTGTCTAAATCATACTGATCCACACTGACTAACTTCGTTGGGAAAACCCTGTCAGAATTTGTTCTTTTCCTCTGAGAATTAGTCATTTGCTAAATGGTTAATTAAACAATTTGTAATTCACAAAAATTTAAAAATCTTTTCTTATGAACTAATCTAAACAATCATTTTAGATGTTTGTTTTGGTGATTGGTGATGCATACACTAAAATGTATACTTAAGATATTATAAATATAAGTATACATTTGGAGATATAATAGTATTATTAACAACTTAAGTGATAAAGTAAGATTTTCCCTAAGAAAGATTTAAGTGTAAAAATGATACTCAATATATGAAAAACAATACACCACAGGTAATTAAAACAAACTTTTATAACGTTCTAATAGTAGAAATTGCTATTTTATGACTACATTATTTAAAACAATATAAATAAATTTAAACTATAGCACATAAGTGACTAAAATTATTAAATTGCTTATAAGCTGATAGATAGATATAGATAAAATTATAGAATTATTTTATCAGTACACCTCTCTTCGTCTTTAATAGTAATTTGTATATGCTTTTTGCTTCAGAAGCAAAGTAAAGCATTGCGGTAATGACTTAGTCATCGTTCTAAAGAAAAACAATTTTGTTATGTCGCCAATTTCAAAATTTTGTATACATGGATGACATAAATGATTTTTTATAAAAAATTATTTCTAAGTATCCATTAGATTATAGAAAATTACTTTTAAATATGCGCATGATAAAAGTTATATAACATTAAAACTTAATTTAATGACAACCGAGGGATATAGTGGGCATATACTCCAATTAAGGAAAAAGACCAAGCTTCGATAAGTATTAAATAGATTGTTAATGCTATACGTCCTTATCTCTATTTAAAAAATGCAAAATTTAAAAATGCATCTTACAAAATAATTTATGCCATATATTCAATGGAGTGTTATATATGTTATCTTTAAAGTATATGCTTTAGAATATTATTTATAATCACAAAAGACCTACTTTCTTAAGTTTAAACAATAACTTAAAAAATTAAATTAAATTTAAACAAATTTTGGGCTATCAATGAATATTATCGAGTCGTGGAAGAAAATTTGATTTGTTTAACCTTTTTCTATACGAGGTGTTCTAAATATTCAAGAATATTTTTGAGGTCTACTGTTTCTTTTAAGCATTGTAACATCACAACAATGTAACATGTACGTTATATTATAAAGTTATAATGATCAATAATATATAAAATATATAAGGTTTGTTCCAACCACACTTCAAACTAGTTCCAAACTGTACGACGCATGCGCATTAGCGAAAAACGATCAAGTGTGGTCCGATGCGCATTCCGACAGTGTCAAACCAGTTTGAAGTGTGGCTGGAACAAACCTAATATTGTACTCTTTGAAAATGTTCATAACAATTGCGGTTAAAAAGCAAAACTAGTTCCTAATGATTTTGTACGTAAAAACTAACAAACTTTTGTTTTAAAAAAACTATTTTTATTCTGAGTTTCTTGTGATTTTGATTAACTTAGGTTGTCGGTGGACATACTTGTTTCGAATGTAATATGCTTCAGTTATAAAATGTTTCAGCTTTCTAGTCGTAAAGTGGATTACAATTGTATAAGAAATGTGTACCTCACAAACAAGTGTATTCAAATAAAAGGGTGTAAAAATATTCTGCCTATTAGTGTAGCACATATTTGTGTACTTTTAATGTTTTGCTTTAAAGAATAAATATTAAACAGGCGCAAACAGTCGAAATTGATATGGGGCCATCTCTGGGCTACTTTTGACAAACCGTCTTAATTTCTATAAAATCGGATAAGTACTTTTAATATAGATGGCAATAAAAAATGTTTGTGAAAATGCTAGAGGGAAAATAATGCGAAGAAGGTGACCAACAATAGGCTTATTATGAACTACAATCTAAATTTCATTAAAATCGGACGAATAGTTATATGGTGGTTTATAATGCAATATTATCAGTTCATAATCGAAGTAAAATAAACTAAACATAGGCTTATTTATTTATTTAACCATTTGGTCTCAGTATTTTAACCAATCCCTTTTGCCCAACATATTTATTAGAACAATTCCCTTTCAATCAGATTTATGTTGTTTTTTTTTTCTTTTAAGCAAAGTTATTCATTTTCCTTTTTAACCATAAATTCCATACTCAATACGAACTTTTTACTGGATTTTTTTTTTTTTTTTTTAATGTTGTTCTCAACTCTATTGTGGCAGGTTCTTGACCACTCCATGTTCATTCGTATGCCATTAGTTCCAGACTCGCTCAACTACTTTTCATTTTTCTACTGCCGAAGATTATCCTAAATAATGTTCTCGTCTATTTTTTCTTTTTCACCAGCTCAGAAATTATCTTTTAGATAATGATTGATAAAAAGGTTCGAATGAATTAGAGCTTCGAACGTAAAACGCATTCATAAATAAAAACTCGAAACGAAATTAGTTACTAGTAAAATTTAAATAGAATTATCTATAGCTAAAAACTATCTACATTTTATTTAAGAAAACGAATAATTATATGTAAGCTATGGATTGCATATTTCAAAGAATATTTCATGTATTAAAGCCCTTCTATATAAACCTGGAAATTTGAAGTGCTGTAATTTTAAAATGGCACTTTAATTCTGATAACCTAGCTTCTCTTTTCATGAAAAGAAATATATGGTGAATTAATTTCAATTATTTGGCAATGTTGATCCCATTATTACAATAATTTAAAAAGTGTAAAGGATTTAAAATGGATCACTTTCAATAATTAGGCAATGTTGATTCCATTATTATGATAATTGATAATGATATATATGTATATTTATTTCAATTTCTGCATACATACATCATGAAAACGAGATTAAATAACTTTAACTTTCTTTATATATAAAAAAAAACAAGATTTATTTTCACATTCTGTTGTTAAAGATTTGTATTATTATTAGTAGGTGCGAATGCGTGTACACTGTTACCGACATTTTATTTAGGACAGTTATTCCATAGACACCCTGCTCCATGGAATAGAAGATATACCAATCGTATTTTTATGCCAGTTAAATACAATTGAGGAGGAAACAAATCAGATTTAAAAAAAGCATTAAATGTTCAGCTAAAAGATTCATAATAGACCTTATGTTAACTGGATACAGCTACTAAACCTTACAAAACAAATTTGTTTTACCGAGACATCGGATTTACAAATAAGTGTTGAGAAAGTTGTTTTATTCATATAAAACCTATAACATTTATATGTAATCTTTCTCTTAAACAAGGTGTATTTCCAGACATACTGAAACGTACCATAGTAACGCCATTACATAAACAAGGTGACAAGACAGACCCTGCCAACTACAGACCCATATCAATAGTATCAAATATATCTAAAATAATAGAGAAATGCGTTAAAAATAGACTTGTTGACTATTTACAAACTCATCACATCATCTCACCAAAACAGTATGGATATATTAAAAACAAGAACACTGCAGACGCTGTGTATAAACTGACTCAACTCATTACTGATGACTTAGACGTGGGGAATAAAAGTATAGCTGTATTTATAGACTTAAAAAAAGCATTCGACACAGTGTCACATGATTTATTATTAAAAAAAACTTCACGCTTTAGGTATACGGGGCACGTGCCACAAATTGTTTACAAGTTACCTACAGAACAGAACACATTAAGTTAAACTTAATGGACTTATTAGTGAACTTACTGATGTAACTTTTGGAACACCACAAGGGACAGTGACTGCACCATGGATGTTTCTAACCTACATCAATGACTTACTAGAACTAACAGACACATACTCTGATATTATATCTTTTGTTGACGACACACTCTTATACTTTAGGGGTGAAACATGGGAAGAGGTCTTAAAAAAAGCAGAAATAGGAATCTCAAGAGTAAAAGCATGGTTTGACTGTAACCTACTGACTTTGAACTTGACAAAAACTAAATACATGTGTTTCTCACATGACATACGAGGACAGCCACTAGATTTTAGAAATTTGAAAATACATGACACTGACTGTAAAACCATATTAACATACAATTTACTTTCAATGACTGGTCGTACTGTACGTGATAATACAAAACAAAAACAATTAGACAATTGCTCATGTAACACAACGATTGACAGAATACGGAGTACTAAATACTTAGGAGTTATAATAGACTGTCACTTGAACTGGAAAGAACAGATTGAATGGGTACTTAAAAGAGTAAGAATGACAATACATACTTTCATTACAGTAAGACAGTTCGCTAATAAATCTGTTTTAAAACTACTTTACCATGCTTTTACAGAATCTATTTTAAATTATTGTTTAATAGCGTGGGGAAGTTCTGCTCAATCTGATCTAGAACAAGTAAGAATAATTCAAAAACGAATTATAAAAATATGTTTAAAAAAACCAAGAGTATATCCATCAGTTTTGACCTTTGATGAATTCAATGTTTTACCTCTAGATTTATTATATAAAAATGCAGTTTTACTTAATTTCTTCCAAAACCAGACAAGACTGACTGTACAACATAATTATAAAACAAGATCACAAACTTCTGGATATGTACCCACACCTTGTTGTCGAACAGAGAGAAAACAAAGACATCCGTCTTATTTAGGGCCTGTTTTCTACAATCTCCTACCAAAATCACTTAAAAATATTGATAATTTCAAACATTTTAAAAAAGAGGTTAAAAAATATTTCTATACCTTAATTAATAAATAGTATAGTGTCTTTCTTTTAATTTTTTTAATTTTTTTTTATTTGTTTTTTATTATTTTATTTATTTATTTATTTTTTTATTTTTTATGATAACATGTTTCTTATGATTAAACACAGTTAATTTGCTAATAATATAAAACTCGAGACAGGGCCCTCGCTCTAAGTGCTTTGACACTTACTGAGGGTCCTCACCAATTACTTAATATTTTAACTAATGATTTATCACCAGTATGACAACTAATTTTACTGAACTTATCACAAATTGTTTATTTTGTTATTAATACTTTTATATTTTATTAATTTATTTATTTTTGTATCATTTTATGTTTTGGTGGAAATAAATAGAAAAAAAAAAAAAAAAAAAAAAAAATATTCACCTCCTTTCTAAACAAATCCAAATTATAAATTATTTAAACTTTGTTTCACATTGAAATCTAATATAAACTTTCTTGCCTAGATTATAGGTGTCGAATAATTAAAACTAAACAAAAAATAAATTAAGTAAAGATTTATAAATCTTTGTTTACTGATTTTCTCAAGTCTACTGAAGATCTAAAGGTTTCTGGTTCTGGTTCGAGTTCATTAACCGCAGAGATGCCATTTTGATTAATTTCCATTGTCAAGAAGTCTTTTATGTATAAACTTCGCAAGTCCTTTATTATCCGGACTGAATGTAGATAATCCCTTTTTAATCCTACTTATTTTCTTTTCTATAAGTTATGTCACGGTGTCATGTTGGACAATAGGTTCGATCACTCCACTCACCAAAAGATTCAAGTAACAATAAAATAAAATGTGTATTCTATCGATTTAGTCACATTATTTGGTATTGATGAATTTATCTACTACATCAATTCACTAGTGCAACCGGAATCATCCCTCTGTCCGTCCCATCATGTAGTGGGAAAAGATTAGAGTAAAACAAACCGACTTATTTTATTTGAACTCTCATTATTTTGCCTCCGAGTCTACTAAGGTAGCGGAAGTACGTGTTCACTCTCAACACACACATTGTGAACATTTTTTCCTTTCAAGATCAACATTTACCCTGTCATTTTACATTTTCGACCTTCCTGAAAAAATTTAGTTTTGTTTCTTTTTGTCGGTCTGTGTGTCCTCGAATCCATGCCATTCGCATTACTTCCACAATTTTCATCCGATTTTGATGAAATTTTCAGGCATGCCTTAAGACGTTCCCTATGAATTCCATTGTAATTGGAATTCATATTATAGTAGCCTGTGCGCATGTGGAAAGAGAAAATCCTCCAAACATCTATTTCTCGCGACCTACTGGTCCGATTTCGCTCAAATTTGGACGATATTTGAGGATCAAATGTATGATTATGTATGTTATGGCAGACTATTTTGTCTTAACTTTGGTTAATGACACGTATTAACTTAGAGTTAAGTTTTTAACTCAATACCTGTTCATTTTTAATTTTATACACGTTCCTTTCCGGATCAACAAGACACAATACTACGGGGTATTTATATAATCTTCTATTTTTGTTCGGTTCTGTGTGAAGTTACTCATTACTTGATCAAGACAATAAAAGCTTAGATGGCCTTGATGAAATTGGAGGAAAGTAAAAGGGGATGTGTAACAGAGCGTGTAGGGTTTGTCGCAAGATTAGGATGTTGTAAGCTGATTGGTAAGGGAACTATTACTGGTTAATGAGAACTGGAGTTTAAGAACGGGACAGCCGGGTTGGTCTTCTAACTACAGCCTCAACAGAAAGCCATCCCCTGCACAATATTGCCCTTAAACTCTGTGTTTGACCACCTCAACCCATGCTTCTCCTCCTAGACTCTATCTCTTAATCACAATTCACTTTTATTAGTTAGACCTAAAGCATGTTCTTTTTTTTAAACAAGTATCTACTGCCTGGTGAATAAAACACCGAAAGTAAACTTGATTAGTTTATTGTCAACCTCAAATAAGAATTGTTATGGATCGATGCTTTAAAACTAATTGCTTATAAATGAAAGAAAAAGAGCTAATCTTAAAAACCTCAATAGTTCGTTTGATAATTGACATAAATATGAACTTCTATTTAATCAGAGTTTAATTTTAAGTGGATATTTGTCTATCTTATAAGATTTACAGTAAACTCTTGATAGAATCGGTAAATTTACATTTACCATCACACCTATTTCTAGATTCCCGAGTGACTTTTTTTTAAGAACTTTTAACCTGGAGAATTTTCGATAAAATTAATTTTTATTAAGAAATAAAATGTTAATTTCCATAAAAATGTTGGAAAAAGGGGGTTTTCCAAGTGGGGAAAACGTATGGAATAGCTAAAACCTTCCGTTGGATGGTTTCCAATGGAATTGGATGCACAAACATAAAACGCCATATAAGCATGCATATAATCATATAAAAATGTTTTTTTTTTGTTAAAAAACTAACATTCAGTTGAACACGTACAATGTTTACTTCGGCCATCTTTAAAACAGGAGTTGTAGAAGATTAAGAGGACAGCAATATATATATATATATATATATATATATATATCGAAAGCTGAGAGATAACGTTTCAATAAATCCTCAATGGTTTTTGACGCTTTAGTATACGTGCTTTAATGTGATAATATCCCTTAGTCTAATTAACTATTAAGACAAAGAGGTATTTGCACTTCTATATACAGAAGTGTAATGTTTCTTTGTCCAAAAGTTCTAAATATCCCTTTGTTTTAATAGTTAATTAGACTAATTAATTGGTTATTATTACATTTCTAACATTAAACCCGATTCTATAATACAGTGTGCAACAGGTATAACAATGGTAGGTAATAAAAACAATTTTCATGTGTAAGATAGGTCAAATATAAAACAACTAATTACAGATATAGATTGTACTAACTCTTACTTTCAACTAGTCAGGGAGAAATGAGAAAAATATTTCCATAGAAATTGCTAGAACACAGAACACTAGCACCACTTTGTCACCAACATTGTCCATAAAGCTTTAGTACATCACCTTTGTGTCCTAAAATCATATTGACAAATTAATTATGTAGTATATACTTCAAAAGGATATCCTTTCATAAAATATGATGGACAAAGCTAACTAGTTCTACAGCAGGATTATACATATTATTAATATATTTTAACAAAGTATGCATAACTATTATTATGAAAAATAATGGATGAAAATAACCTTCGAACTAACAAAACTTTATTTAGCGAAAAATGTAATCTAGAGATAACTGAATCTTGGTAGATTTAAACAATATCCAAACTAATCCGTATTGAAGTAATAGAAGCATATGTCAGATTTTTGTTTTTTTCGAATAATCGGATCAAAAGTTCTTTTCGTATTTTTCTTGCATTCAACCGAGAATAGGTTTTTTTTATGTTGCGTTAATGCCTATTTTTATTATTGCTATAATTATATGTTAGATAGGGGTTAAAAAAAATAAAATTATTGTTAAAAAAACAGTCCCTTGAAATAAATCTCTTTCTTAAAGGAGGGAGCCAGCGTGTGGCTTAATCATTTGTCACGTATACTCGGCCATCAATGAATCGAGGGCAGCACGAGGTCGTGGGTTCGATTCCGCGCCACTATGCTCTGATTTAGATGACTCACTAATGATAATATTTGCTTCAGTGGTACATTGAACTGTGGTACAATAAAACGTGAAGTGACTGGAACTCTCTACCACGGAGATAATAAAATTGCACCAATAAGGGCCTAATTGATAGGTCCAAACTCACCTTTTAACTTATATTACTATCAACTTTTTTTTAAATTTGGGTGTATAAGACCAGGTTGTCGAACACCCTTAAAAAACAGTAGATAGTTAAATAATTATTTTGATTAAAATAATAAAAAACGGTAAATTTGATTTAAAATCATTCAATCTTGATAAGATATTCTTCCAATACCGGAAATTCTACTGACAGTGTTAAAGATACTTCAGAGTATAGAATAGTTTTTGAGTAAGAAATATGGGGATGTAATACCAATTTTTTTTTTTTATAATTTAGTAAACAACCATTTTTTCCAAAAAGGTATATTAGATATGAGTACTTTCGTGAAAATATATTTATATTGGTACATTTAATTCTTACTTGATTAGATTAATATGATAGATAAAAAACAAATTAAAACAAGCTTCAATATACCTAAATAATCAATCCATAAACTATATTAACATAAAAATGATAAAAATTGTAATTACTTTAAATGTTATGTATTTAGATTTCTTTATCTTTATACCCGAGAGGAATGACGCCCTTTTGTCTAAATAAAAATTTAAAATACAAAGCGACAGCTTCTCTCTGTGTAAAGAAGAAATAATGACTCTTTGTCTAATGATTTAGCTAACAGTGTAAAAACATCAAATGGGAAGCTTCTAAAAAAAAAGAATGAAATAAACAATGGGAATAGCAGCAAGATACAAAAAGTTGATCCTTTGAAACAAAAAAAAACTAGATTTGAATTTAAGTTGTCAGTACAAAGGGTAAAAAGCATGACTGTTAAACTTATTTTTTAGCAATTAATGTGATAAGTTTCTTATGAGTTATAAGAAATAATAAATAATTTTTTATTCATTTTAAAGTGTGAACAAACCTCGCCTATATCTTTCTCATACCCAAATATTTATGCAAAATATGAAATACACGTTTTGTTGGGCGGTATAAATCCTTTTGACCATTTCTAGAGAAGTCATTTGAACCGAAGTCATTTGCGCAGAATAATTTGTCCTGATATGAAATTCAGCACCACGGCAATTGCTTATTTAGAATTAATATGAAATTAATTAAGTATTGAATATTATAAAAACAAATGGTAATTTCTAATAAATGGTTATTTATTTATGGGATTCAATAAACCAATAGTGAACCATCTCATGCAATGTAGCAGACTTCTCAAATTACTTTATGATCATTTTTTTCAGTTTCTTTAATGGTTTTTCTATTAAAATATTGGTGCTTGTATGATAACTATCCCTCTTCTTATATCAGAAAGAAACCCCACAGTAGTTAAAAGTAAATACAAGGAAAGATAAAAGACTTAGTTATACATACTATAAGAAAAGGAGCTTAACATTCTATTTATAAATAATATTGAAACAAATCGTTTAGCTAGACAATAACCCATAATGAGAGTCTACGCTACAATAACAGTATTTTATGATATTTCTTGAATTTTATCTTGAAGTTAGGTCAAGTTAGTTATAAAAAATGCAAAGTTAACAGTCATAAAAACAAGTTAACAGTCATAAAAAAACCAGAAGATTGTCTTTCACCTCAGTGATCTTCAATGAAGTTGAAACTTCGTTAGAAATAGGTTCAAACATGTTGACGTAATAATCCGAAGGATAGAAACAAGGTAAAATGTGCGATATTTAGATATGATATTAAAATTATATTTTATCTACAATTTTAATTTAAAAAGTAGGTACCCTTTAAAAGAATTATATTTGGAATTCTGGTCAAATTTCACGAAGAGTAAGTGGGGATTATTGAACTACAATCAATTTAGACTTAAAAATTCTGAGTTTTTAATTGCCAATGAAGAATATTGTTTTCTGACGGCCTTTATTACTTAAAGCAAAAGCTTAACATTGAATAAGTTATTTTGTATTTTAATATCTTTGGGATTTTTTACGATCTCTCTAGGTTTTGAAAATTTATTATATAATAAAAAATAACTATTAACATCTTGAACATGGATATTCCTCTGTTATTTTGTTCATTAAAGTAAATATTTCTTAGCAATAGAAGGAAAAAATTAATGCAAAGCCAATAAGTACTTAAAAAATTCCCTTTTTTAAATGCTTAAAGGTAAGTTTAGGTTGCATAGTAAGCATAATGAAACAGATATATCTGATTAGAAGGGATATCCAGAAGCGTGGAATTGAACAGAATATATAAGAGGATACAGTGGATTTAATAAAGAAAATTGGAGGATACAGTGGATTTAATAAAGAAAATTGGAGGATAGGAAAAATCGAGACATAAAGGTCAGCAGATAAGGTAAACACACTAGCTGGGATAAGAATTTTCCAGCCAAGGTGATGATGTTATGAATTATAATTAGTGAAGTAGAACATATAAAATATCTGAAATAATAAATGTAATGTCTACTACTCGGAGTCTTTATTTCCAACAGGAAAATTATTTCGACAAATTTTCTGACCTGGTCTGTGGAAATATTAAAATTGAATTAAATTTGAAAATGTATAAGATAGGAGGAGCCTGAAACCTTCTAAGCTAAATTCTAGGGAATTTAATTTCGGATGATTTTGTTAACATAATAGGCCCAGCTCTTTTTAAGATGTCAGCCATTTAATAGTTTGTATTAGCTATAACAATTAAACTGTTTATTATCATGATCTGAAACACCTTTAATCACATTTTTTGTCACCCTAACGCAGTGTAGAAACTACAGACAGGAAATTATAAGGGCCCTCGGTTTTACCTAAAAATACATCTTTTTACAATATTGATTCATATGTTCTATTTTCTGCAAAATTACTGCTTATATTACACTAAGTACACAGACAAGAAATGATAAGGGTCCTCGGTTTTACCTAAAAAGAAATCATTTCTACAATATTGATTCATATTCTCTATTTTCTGCTAATACAACAATTACTGCTCACAAAATTACTTCTTATAATACACTAGGTGGAGCGTTCAATTCCAGATGACGTAAATAAAAAAATCATCGATGGCACAATTTTAGTGTGGAATAGACAACTGGACTCATTTTATTAATAAGTGTAGCGCCAAATGAAAAAACAAAACAAGGTTAATATAAGTGACAACGACTGTGAAAGCCATTTTATATTGATTTCAATTGTCACTTAGGACGTTTATTTCTTCGTACTTATTAACTAGGTATTTCAACAAGATTTATTAGAACTAAATTTTAATTGAGGAAAAATTAATTGGTTGAAAATAAATTTCGTAAATTATATTTGAATTCAATTGCTGATAATGGCATAATATTTATTATGAATGTTTCGATAGAGTTATGACTTATGACTCATGACGCTCATGTTTTGCTATTATCTGATAGAAGTTATATAATATTAATGTTATAACTTATTATATGATTTTTCAAAGATCACAATGTAACACTAAGGATACGAGGATAATCTCCCAAATGAAGATCAAAATTTTAATTAGGTTGTAAAAATAGATAGCCAATTAGTGAGGCGCATAGCTTCCTCGCATCCTATCAAGTAGTTTATTGATTTTATGCTGTTACAAGCCTTTGTCTAATTTATTCAACTATTTCCCCGTTTTTGTTAAGTCAAAATTCTTTTGATATTTTTACGTAAATTAAACTATCAATTAAGCAAAAAATAAAGATCGCAGATTGTTTAAATTAATCTGGTGCTATCTGCGGTCTACTTCCGGCAAACTATCCAAATTTCATAAAAATCAAATGAGAACTTTTGGTGCAATAAATGTATGTTTGTGCGCATGTTGAAAAGAAAAAAATGGGCGCAGAAGGTTGAAACTTATATGGGACCAACAATTGGCTACCAGCAATTATGACCTACCATCCAAATTTCAATAAAATCAGATTAGAATAGTTTTAAGATATGTTGGTTCGCAAAAATGTAGCGATAGACAGATACGGAAGTAAAAATGTTCCCTGGTGTCTGAAACGGATTTAAGTCTCAAAATTTTCAAAATCGTAGACATAAAATATTTTCGTTCTTCAGAACGATCTCTAAGCTTCCGTTACCTTTGGTAAGCTCGGAAGCAATGTGAATTCAGTCATTGGAGTCATTATGGGAATATCAACAGTAGATATTAACGAAATTAAATAATAAATTCTACATAAAGTTGCTGTTTTGTTGGTTTCAAGAAATTATTATATAATTTGCAGCCTAAAATGTACTTCAGGTTTTAGCTTGCGAATTCGATCCTTTAGGTTTAGGTGAGGTTGGTAGGAACTGGAGAGCAGAACAGACCTGTTTAAAGGAATAACGTGAGACACGTCGATCTCCGACATAAAGTAGGCTTACCCATAATTTAATTCTTTTGATTCAATCGGTACTGATGATGGCCTTATGAAGGCTGAAAATTGCTTTGTAAAATAAACCAATGTCAATTTACGTGACAGACCATGTATGTTATTCCTTTGAGATTACCTCCATAGACGCTCCTACATCTAACAGACCTGGTATAATATTTAAACACTTTAAACCTTAAAAGGATTAAATCAAGCGCAAATTTCAGAAGCAGAATAAAGAAGATTGTTGTTCAAGAGCACAATAAAAATAATGCATTTTTGTTCTAATGATTTTTTTTTGTTATACGAATTATCTATAACACAATATACCCAGGAAATTTGAAGTATTTAAAGCCCTTTTATAGTATTAGTTTGTAATATCTGGTCTATATTTGATCGTGATGGACATATACTATTTTACACTTCAGTACAATTAGTTTGTGTTATTAAAAATGATTTGGATATAGAATGTAGAAAAAGCGGAAGTTTAAGTTGGCAATTAAAGACAGAATGAATCGTGTGAATGAATCTGTTCCGGTATGGTCAGCTTTATGGACCAGATCATCGTGATCGGAAGTCGAGTCGTACAATGGGTGTTTCGGTTGCTTTTGTCATGTACTTCCGATGACAAACCAGCTGAGGTCAATAGCAGTTTTTATTGGAAACTATCCATTTTTACATTTAACTAAAAAAAGGAAGATTAAGGTTAGATATAATAATATCAACCGAGATGTCCAGAGATGCTAAACTATACCAGAACAGCATATTTCTTTATTAAGTAGTCCACTTACTCTGGTAGTTCCGTAGTTTTAATAAAATAATTTGATTCTTTCCCCGTGGTAGACTCAAATTAGTTGCCAAGTTTTAAAGGTCAGCAAAAACACATTTTAAATTAGCAAAATATTTTTGTGTTCTATCACAAAGTTTTAATTTAAAGATAGGTCAACCTATCTTTTCTGTATTAAATATTGACAATAGTCAACAATTAAAACCATATTTAGTTGGTCACCACTATACTATTCATTGTACTCCACATTAATCAATTTCATTTCTAAATTGAGGTACTGTATGTGAGGGTCTGGTGAACAAGGGCATTTAGTTCATGGATCCATGGCAATAAGTTTCCTCTTGGGCAACTGTTTAAGGAAGGTAGTTGTGGAGCGAAAAGCTTTTATGCAAAAAATATTTTAAAAATAATCTGTTTTACGGAACAAATTATTGGCATAAATGGTCGTTCTAAAAGTATTTTAAAATCACTGTTTAATCATGTAATACTTTGAAGTATTGGATATATAAATAACAGATATTAATTTATAGGTTGATTTATATGCAAGGACGTGGGAAGTCAACTTAGGCCAGTTGAAGTGGAAATAATTCTGAAGAATTTTGAATTTTGGTTTGACAGGGGAAATGTAGAAAATAGAATTATAATAAAGTTGCAATACCTCGTTTGATCGAAAGTTGATTAAAGAAAAGGTTCTACATTTTTACATTATTTGCTGAAATATGTATTTTCTTTCTGTTTAGTAATTTACTTTCTCTTAGCTCAATTAAGAGAGGGTAGTAACACGACGCTGACAAGAAATATATAGGAATCAAATTTGATTAATATACTCCGAAAACTAAATTCAATTTTTTTTTGTTTTTATAGTTTGTCATTGGGAATAAAAAAAAAATTAAATTAAAAAAAAATAATAATAATAATAATATTAAAGACTATATTTCGCCCATACCTGAGCATCTTCATTCAGGCCTTGATTTGAATTATCCAGAAATATTAACATTTATAGCACAAAAAGCAAAACATTATTGTTGTAACCGCCACAAACCAACTCTTCCATTCCATTGTTAACGAGTTACTCTATTAACTAGAGAATAATAATTTGACGGTTACTCCAATAGTGATTTGTATTTGTTTTTTGTGCTATAAATGTTAATAATTTTGGATAATTCAATTCAAGGCCTGAAAATTGTATGGGTGAAATATTGTCTTTAATATGATTAAATGATTGTCTTTTTTTCATTCCTAAAGACCAACTATAAGAAAAAGAAATTACCAAAATTACATTTGTTGGAGAAAATTTACACAATATCTTGGGTTAAAACATTTTTAAGATAATAACAAAATGAGTTAATCTTCTCTCTTTTCTCGAATCCTTGTTCTCTTCAATGTTTTCCCGAGAAGCTAAAAATACTTGGTTACCATAGTGCCGGTGTTTTTCAAAGCAAAAATAAACAGTATAAAAATATTTTATTATTAAATAAAGTATAAAAGTTATATTCGGTTCCAAATAAAATTAGTTAGACCATATAATTCTTATAAAAGAAATTAAAAGTAATGTTAAATTAAACATGAAACCGTGTCAATAGTATGTTCGTTATAAAAATGCTTGAAACCAAATAACATCCACCGACATAAATATCTATCTAATAAATTCGATTCCTAGAGTAAGATCGACATCGATAAGAACAACATCGATTATGATAATTGAGATTACGTGTAAAGTGGCTGATCCTCTTTCCTAATGTGTTGATTGTGACGAACCTAATATGTGCATTGTGGATCCTGTTCCCAGCCGAACTGGTTTTACAAAATGACTCAGTCCCGTCAAAGGACATAGTTTTAGCATAAATCGGTTAACGTAAATATGACGAGTGCAAAAACAGTGAACAAAAATTCAAATAAATTTTTAACAATTTGTTTTGTATTTTAACATCAGTTCTGATATAAATTCTAAGATTTATTTTTTAAAAATTGTTTTGATTGTCTGTCAATTCGAGTAAAACATCATAAGAATCAGGTAAAACACTTTGAAAATGATCGTCCATGTACGTATATAGGTTTATAGGTTTTTTTTTTTTTTTTTTTTTTTTTTACAAAAAAGTGTGGATTTTTCCTATTAACCAAATTCATATATTATTCACTTTACATCTTTCTATTAACTAAAAAAAATGATTGAATCTATATCCACCTTTAGACCATTATTATTGGGTAAAGGCTGTTAGATCTTGGTAGTTTTCCATAAAATCTTTTCACTTTCTTATATAAAGAGAAAGTATTGTGATGGCACAAAAATACGATTTCGATGGATTTACACGTTTTGAGGTCCTCTTAGTCCAAAGAAAAGTGGTTTTTAAAAAAAAAATCTGTCTGTACAAACGCCTGGAGCCTAAACTACTGGGCAGATTTTGACGACATTTGGTATGCATGTTCAGAAAAATCATACCCCGAGGCGAAATCAAGAAATGAATTTTAGCTCCATGTTTGGTGGTGCAACCCCCCCCCCCCAAAAAAAAACTCTGAAAAAACATGAAAAAAATTAATTCTCGAAAACTGTTCCGACGATTTTCTTTAAAAAATTCTAAAATGTAGTCCATTTAAATAAGAATCAAATGATATAAGCCGTTTTCCCGGGAAAAATCTAGTTCCTGAGAAAATAGCATTAAACCTAGACAGAGAGAGGCCGGGTTCGATTCCCTGCCGAGGAGAAATTATTTTTATGATAAATTTTGATAAAATGTTCAATAATAATTTTATGTACCTACGAAAACTAATAAATGGAAAACACTGGGCTAAGTAATTATAACTCATGTATGAGACAGTTTGTCCGAGTTGTCTCGGGCCGATTTTTTAATTTCTATTCTACAACAGTGGCGCACGATTGGCAGTGGGTCACGAGGGGCACGTCCCCCCCCCCCCCCTAGCCAAAGACCTAAAATTTAAGTATGCAATCCCGCAGCACATGTTAAAGTAATGTTAGTAAGCACATAGTAAAGTTAATTGTTAAGTGATAGTAAAAAAATGAATAAATAAGTGATTATATACCTAGTTTTGCCAGACATATTTTTTTTAGCATTAAAACAAGAAGGTTAAGAAGAAGAATAAAAGTACGTAAAGTTATTAATCCGTTTAGGTCAAGGTTCTATAAAATAGGGATGGAGCACTAAGTACATTCCTGGATAAAAATGTGTCGTCTATAGAACTTGGAAAAAAAATCTACATAAAATTACGACTGCGCACGCTCAGAACTTTTTAGTGGGACAAATTTCTTCCCGACTGTTATCCATTGTTTATTTTGAATGAAAGGTCACAATATAACATTTTTAAATCAAGTTTTTAATTAAATATTTTCTTGTTTTAAGGGTTTTCATTTTAATTTACAGTTTTACTTTAATATATTAATTAAATTTAAATAAAATAGTTAGTAGTAGTCATTAGAATAGTTTTTAATTATCGAATAATTAATTTGGAAACGGGTTCTACTGTAGGATAAGATTTTATTCTTCAAAATTGTCACAATTGTCAGTTCGGGAAAGATTCTATATTTTTCTATTCTTCGAGACAATTTTTTTTTTTTTAGTAAAACTAAAACCAACAGAGGCACAGCTATGAAGTGTTAACAATCACCAAATTTATTTAATTGCATCACGTTTTAAAAAGAGAAAATAAAGTAGAAAAAAAATTATAAATAAAGAAGTTGTAGAAAAGTTTATCCTCTACAATATTGATAATTACTTTGATCTACTTCCGGCAGCAAAATGAGACATTATTGAACTTATTTCGGGCAGAGAAATGTGATTTTACTGCCTAGGCGGTAAAATGAGGAAAACTTTTACTGCCTAGGCAGCGAAATAAATTTTGCTGCCTAAGCAGTAAAATTTGTATTGTTATAATGTTGGCAATAACAGTTTATACTATTCTATCTTATAACATTATATATTATAGTTCAATAAGTAATATTTAATAATTAACGTTTTAATAATAAAATAATTTATTTATATTTTTTGTTAATTCTGTTAAATAAGTTCAATGAATAGTAGATATTTAATTAAAATAATAGCGGAGTCACTGGCCACACTGCAGCTTCATGTAAACATCCAACATCCATATTATTATTATTACTCTACCTTTCGCAAGGAAGACTATTTTTTTGTAATTGACTGGATTGTTTGGTACCCTACTATCTTTATTTTTAACCTAATACTATCAGCTAATTTCTGTTGAACTCAAACACTACTTAATTTTTTTGTTAATTCGCGTAACTAAAATATTTTTAAAATTAACCAATTTATTTTTCTGGCTACTAAAATAAAACATTAATCTATTATATAATTTACAAAATTAATAATAAAATATTATTCAAATATAATTTTGTTTAAATAAAATACCTAGGTCTTCATGTCACATAAAAAACTTGTTATGAACATTTTTGTAAAAAAATGTTCATAAAAAACTTAAATTTATTTGTTTAAAATAATATTTTAGATGCTCTTGGAATAGGCTAAAAAGACGTTTTCAAGTAACGTAAACTACAAAAAATTCCTTATTTGTGAAGACTGTAGTTATCATTTTAGTTTAATTATACCCATTTTTCAATAAGGGTATTCAGTGTTCAAGGATTTTCACGGATATAGTACATACTAACATATATTGTTAATTTCTTAGTTGCACGTTACGAGTATTTTCACTTTTTCAATCACCTAGTTTCGTATATTATATGGCGTAACCGAAAAAGATACTACAAAAAGTCATAGGAACACATTTAGATCTTTCTTATCAGTTACTCCTGGAGCAATCCATTTTTTGATACGATTTACCGTTTAGCCGCACTACACCTCTAAAGAAAGGTTTTCTACCGACTTTTAACCACATGCTCTACATCGTCGTTGCCCGGGGTAGGGAGGGGGGGGGGGGGGGTTGAAATCTCATGTAGACATACCTTTCGTCTTGTTTTGAAGGCCGAGTCATAATTTTAACAAGCTCGGGATAAAACTATAGATTTGTTTAATGGACAAACAGACAGACACTCTTCTTTATAATATAATATATAAATATATATATGACGTGCCACAATTTCCCGGTAGAAACAAATATTATTATTGAATATTATATTATATTGAAATATAACACTATGTATTTAAGAATGATATTAACTATAACATAGATTAATAAATAATAATATAAATATAAAGTGATTTGTCATCCACTTGTATAGAGTTGACAAAGATATCTTTTATTTATTCCATGTCTTTCAATTTCATGGCTTCCTTTACCTCAGTTCTTTAAGTTTCTATAACTCAGATCATATTTACGAAAAAACTTTAGAATATTAGATAAGAAAAGTTCACAACCATCCAATTTTATTAGTTTTTCTTGCAGTCAGATTTCATATCAGTGCATATTACAATTCAATACTGTAACTGTTTATTTTAGAATTTAAAATTTAATTGTTAGTATAGTTATTATAATTTAATTTAATATTTTTACATGGAGTCATGTTATGATAAGTAGGAGTCTAGTATAACGTTATCAAGGTCAGAGCGGAGTATGTTTCCTGGGTTGTTATCACCTGTTGCACACTCAATAGCAATAGGAGATAGTAATTGATGGGATCTCTTGACCTCTGGTCTTATGTTAGACCTCTCACCCGACCTTCACTGTACTAGATTCTCGAACACCTACACCCAACTGGTTCAATTAGAAACCTCTAATTTCTCTAGTAAAAAAAAGAAATTGTTAAAACGCTTGCAGTGAATTGTGAAAATTTAATAACTTAAATTGTTCTTGTTCAGAGTTTTTTTATATAAAGCGAGTATTATAAGATGCTGAAAATTTAATAACTTGCAATGATCTACTTCTGAGAGTTATCTACTTTCTCATATTTATATATAGTGCATCATATACATAGAGTACTGCGAGACGCTGAAAATATAATAACTTCCAATGATCTACTTCTGAGAGCTTTCTACTTTCTCATATACATAGTGCATCATATCCATAGAGTATTGCGAGACGCTGAAAATATAATAACTTGCATTGATCTAGTTCAGAGAGTATTTTACCTACTTATACATCTAGACTCTAGACAATAATATTAAGGAAGAATAGTGAGAGGCTAAAAATTTAATAATTCGCATTGCTCGTAGTTTACTTCCCCCATATACGTGGTGGGTACCTAAACCATATTCTCATACATAAAGAGAGTATTATGACAGACTTAAAATTTAACTTTGAAATTTCGATGGATTTATGTTTTTAAATCTACTTAATTCATAAATGTGGTTTCAGGTAATGATTTTTGCTTCCGAGCTTACCGAAGTTAACAAAAGCTATGTGATCGTTCTGTAGTACGAAAATATTTTGCCTCCTATTTAAAAAATTCCAAGACAGAAATCCGTTTCAGACATCAGGAAACATTTTTGTTTCCGTGTCTGTCTGTCGGTCTGTCGCTCAATTTTTGTGAACCAACATATTTTAAAAACTACACGGCCCATTTTAATGAAATTTATATGGTAGGACATATTTAGCTCATTACTAGTCCCATATACACGTTTCAACCTTCTTAGCTCATTTGCTTCTCTTCATGCGCACAAACTTACATTTATTTAAACCTATATATTTAAAAGTGCTCATCTGATCTTTTGAAAATTGGATGGGTTTTTGAAAGTAGCCCACAGATAGACCCAGAGATTAATTTCAAACGTCTGCGCTCTTTACACTTTGCTAAATTGTTACTTTAATTCATGTAAAAAATCAAAACAATTTTGACAAATTTAATAAACGGGGGAAACAATTATATAAATTAAACAATAACGGGTTGTAAAAAAGCATGAAATTAAAAAAGTACGTGTTAGGATGCGAGGAAGCTATGTGCCACACTAATTGGCAGTTTTTTATAACCCAACTGAACAAATGTTGAAGAATATTTTGAAAATAAAGGTCTAAGTTACCCAATACAACATCCGGAATCAGGGGTGGATGGGGGCACCGGGAAGACGGGGAATTTCCCGAAGCGCCTCTAAGCCAATAATAAAAAGAAAAATTGGTCCGACAATTCGAAAAAAAACTTTCTCAATATCAATATGGTATTTCATTAGTCTGGAGGCTCGATTTTCACTTCTTACAAAATGTGTAAGCCACGTTTTAGACTGAAATAGATATCATAAAGGCAAAAAGTACCAAGCGTCTTTATGCTGTAATTGGTGCTCCTTCTGCCCCTCCCTCTTTATCAGGGAGGCGCCGGAGCGCCTGTAGGAATATGAAATAATAATGTGGATAAAAATAATAAAAACACGACACACAGGCAGCAGAAGGTGGGTATCGGGTGTCCGTCAGACAACCCCAAAAACCCAATTTTCTGGATCGATTTTGTTAATTTTCCTCCTTTGACTTTTTTTTTACAGAGAAAACAAGTGCAAGTATTCTAGCTTAGCAATTTCGTTTTTTTTTCTTTATATCGTTGGAATCAACATGTAAATTTTGGCGCCTATTTTATTTTATCACAAATATACCACTATTTTATTGTAGCTTTAGTTATCTCATTATAAAATAAAATATGAAACAAATTGTGATATTAACTTTACTAAAATTTTGAACAGTTTTACTTATAATAAAGGTGACAAAAAATAAGTTTTCAGGGAGGGGGGAGTCTAGCTTCTAATAGACCACAGTTATATAAACTTTAAAAATAAATTGATTAATTATAAAAACAATAAAAAATAACGATTATAACTAATAGTTAATTACAAAACAACTAGTACTTTAGTTTGATCATCGTTTCAATAATTGTGCTTGAGTTATGTTCACTGTATTACAACATCTGACTAAGTTCTACTTACATAATAAACTGTTTGATCTTTTTAATTTTAATTCACGATTATTATTAAGTAATTATCATTAATAATAATTACTCCGTTTCCGTGAGGAGTTTTCAAAACAGTTTTCTCAACAATTTTGAAAACTATCTAACTCAACTAACTAACTAACTCCTAACTCCTAGACCTACTGCGCATGTCTCGATTCTGTTTTCAATTCAATACCCGTTTCCATGCTATTTTTTCAAAACAGTTTCAATAATAAACCAAAAAATTTGATGGTGTGACCTTGAACTCAAAACGTTTTGAAATCTCATTTCTATTCGGTTTGGTTTGAATACCAAAAACGTTTTAAAAACGGGTTTGAAAACTCATGAAAACGTAATAAAAATGTAAAATAAAGTGTGAAACGGTGTTCAGTGGCCACACTATTTTCAGCTGACATCTGGCAATCTATTGTCTTATCTAGTTGTTTGAAAACAGTCGTTCTAAATTTTGTTGCGATTTTATACGACAAAAATCCGTCCGATAAACTAAAAAAAAAAAACTTTCTCATCCGTTTCCATGATTTCAAAACCGTCATCCAGAAGTGTAGGGACATAGCAAAAAGAATGATGAAAAAAAATAAGAGTTAAAACTGGAAATAAGATTTGCACATACTACCTTTTAAGTGTCATAATCTAAATGCAGAGAAATTTACGAGAATCAGACAATTCAATAAAATTAAAAAAGAAATCAATTTTAATTCAAAGAATTCAATGTAGAATGATCTTCTAGCCCAGTGGTTCTCAACCTTTCTCACCCCACGTACCCCTTTTTTGTATAACTAACTGTGCGTACCCCCTAAAAACAACCCCTTATTTTTATAAATACTTTTTATATTAGATGAAGTGTTGTTTAACTACTGCTAATATTGCTACATCCTAGAAACAGCTGTAAATAGGTAATTTTAATTCAAAACAAGATTTTTTAATTGACATTTTACCAAAAAGTTTTATTTATTTGACAGAAAAGTAAACAAAAAACCTTATTTTAACTCACCACGTACCCCTTACACTTTTTCGCGTACCCCAAAGGTACGCGTACCACAGGTTGAGAACCGCTGTTCTAGCCAGTCAGCTTGAACAAGACCCAATAAGGAGGGGTCGAAATATTGCTAAAGAGAGCATTTTATTTTTCCTTAAGACCAAACAGCAATTAAATTAAATAAAACAAGGAACCAACTATTATTTTAATTTAAAATTATTAATTTTTTTAACCTGAAAGTGCAAATCGTGTTTTTTTAATTTTAAAGTAAATTGTTATATTCGATTTATATAAAACCCCTTTTTTTGTTTTCTCCACCTTATTTTAAATGTTGTTACAAAAGCACATAAAAGCATAATTGTAGAGATTTACATAAACTTTCTTACTATATTATCTATTCAAACAGTCTCAACAAACAAGAGAATTGTAGACAAAGGAACTGGTTATTTTATAATGAGTTAAAAAAAAAAATTCCGTTGACTTTTTTATTCTTCATTCAATATACTCCCAAATAATATCATGACGTATCCCCCCCCCCCCCCCCCCTCGCAGCATTTATTTAACTTTATTATATTAATGTTTCATATAGTCTTGAAATTTTATATGCTTACTTAAATTTTAGTTTGCACTAAATTTTAATATCTAGATTCTAGATTATTCAAAATAATAAAATATTTGAAGATTATTTTATATAGTTTTAAGAGTCAAAAGGCACTCAATAAAGCCAACGCATAATACAAATTGGCAAACTCGAGTTCTCAAGTACTCTAGTCTCTACATTATGTGACTCATATCAGCTTATAGATAATCCCATCACGTGAGCTCTCCAATGTTATATTATCATACCTGTTTTGTCTAATCCTTATCTCATTATATTCTAGTAACATTTTTAATTTAGTACATGTTAATAATAATAATTGATAATTATTCCACATATTCCCTTCCTTGTACTTTACTCAAATTACTTTTAAATTGTTCAATCAATTATTATGAATACATTCTGACATACATATACATTTTTTTTCATATACATATATATTAAGTGGGAAAAATAAGTCGTAAAGATAACGCTTATTTATTTTTTTTTTTTTATCTAAACGATTTTGGGTTTTATTTATCTTTACGTCCAGGAATTTCATTTTTATCTTTTAGTCTATAGTAGTATGAGTATAGTACAGTCAGTGGCGTAGGAATTCATTTTTGTTACTTTTCACATAATTTTAATTAGCTCACTTTGACAGAACAGGACAAATCCTTAAATCTATTTTTATTTACTACATGACTAACTCAACTTAGGCTTTTTTATTGCTATTCTGTTTTTAACTCAACTTTGGATTTTTTATTGCTATTCTGTTTTTAACTCAACTTTGGATTTTTTATTGCTATTCTGTTTTTAATTTAACTTTGGATTTTTTATTGCTATTCTGTTTTTAATTCAACTTTGGATTTTTTATTGCTATTCTGTTTTAAACTCAACTTTGGATTTTTAATTGCTATTCTGTTTCAATTTATAACTCAGCAATATAATCTATAATCCAAATAAATATATATTTATTGATTTTCTATCTATAGATACTATGAACATTTGTTCAATATGACCTGTAATTTGTTTACTTAAGTATCGGGGCTAACATTTTATTTTGGAAATTTCGATTGATTTACATTTTTTAAGGGCCCTTGAGTTAACGCATCTGATTAAGCATTTAGAATTTACAACAATCGAAACACTAAATGTAAATAATCACCTGTTGAACACCTTTTTAAACATGTTTAATAATACATAAATTAAATTAGATAATATTAGATAATTAAAAAATCAACATATCAGAAAGTTTTTGTTCGATTTTATCGGTCCGACATGTTATAGTTGTTTTCTTTTAAAGTTACGTAACCCAGCAATAATACCCAAACATAATATTGTATGTATTTTATCGATTTCCTTTTTTGTATTTGAAAACTATCATTTATTCTGTAACTCAAATTAATAAGATAATATTTAAGGTTGTTTCTTTTTGTTTATTCTGTACACAAACATTTTTGTAATCCAATTTTTTTTAGTTTCTTTAATTCATTTCTAATTTAAAGATAGAAAAATTTACTCTTTCACTCTTCTGGAGCTTGTATTTCAATTTAATTCTAGTTAAAAGAGATTTATGTTAATGAACAATGCGCACTTTTGAACTCTGCATGTTTTAAAGTACCTACTCTTGATTGTTTGTTAAATAAGTTATAGTATTATCATGTAAAAATTATCTTGTACATTGCGCGTGCATCTTTTAATGATAATGATTGCGATTAAATAAAATATTAATTAGTTCAATACTATTTGTGATTCTCAACATTCTTTGTAAAGTACTCCAAGATAAAATATATAAATTATTGAAATTTAAATAAAAAAAAAATATCAATTGTTTAATAATGTGCATTTTAAAAACTTTCATCATTATTAGATTCAGAAAGCTAAAAGAAGTGCTATAACAACAAAATTATAAATTTAATTAAGGATTAAGGCAAGAAACTAATATTATATTGTCTTTTACGTTTCTAAATCGAGGGCTAAAATCGGTTTAAAATGAGAATCTTTAGCCTAAACATATGTATGTATCAATAACATTTACAGGAGTAATACATATTTATTCATGGAGACGAACCAGTTTATTTATTATTAGTTGAAACTAAAGCGTAATAACCGAAGTATTATATATTGATTTAAACTGGATAAATAACGTAAGGTCGTAAGGAAGCCTGTAAAACTCACATATCTATAGCGTCACCGAAAACAAATGAATATAAAGACTTATTCAAGTGAACAAATATTGTCTTATGCTTTATTGTACACCAAAGAAAGTAATAATAATTGATGTTACTTTTAACAGCTAACTTAAGCTTAAGTAAGCATTATACAATTCACCAATCTATAACATATATGTATATGAGTAATAATTAATGAAAAATACATAAATACTAATAATATTTGGCGCAGCAACCCGTAATTGGCTTGGGGCTACCAAAGAGATTGTGCAGCTATAGGTTTGTTCCAACCAAGCAGTGCACCGTCCGTGGGATTGTCACGGGCATGCGCAATGGATAAAAGCCGTTCCAACCCGACTTGTGACAGTGTTTTGTACCGTCATCCAAACTGTTTCAACTTACGCAGAGATCGTTTCCAAATATTTTACTGCCCGGTCCAAACGATCCTCTGACAATACCAAGTAGTGGTTTGTACATGCGCAATTATGCCAATCACACATGTCAACAGGACAAGTCACACATGTCAACAAACAGGAAGGTTCCCTAACTGTTAGGTTACCTTGAATGTTTTTAATACGGTGCGATTTATAGTCCTAAACCTGTTCCAACCTGACATGATTTTATCGCAGTATAATATTAGCGCATGCGTATTAAACCTGTCCTAAACGATTCCCGAACGATTCGCGGGACTATACAAAGGACGGCAGGTACAAATAGACTAGACGTTCGGGACACAATAAAAGTCGCCGAAGAAAGTCGAATCTCACTCGGGAATCATTGGGTCCGCTCTACAGTAGTTAACCTCTACAACTTTGAACACACACTCTTTTAATCCCCTTTACTCCACCCTTTACTCGTACATATTTCGTTTAACAAGATAATAGGTTAAAAGAATGCTTATACAATAATTTGTAAATTGCATTGTCTTTGACTAATTTATCTTTTAAGAAATTAATAATAATTAGTTCGCTTTTATTAGATACTTTAAAGCATATTCCATTTTATGATTTATAGTTTAGCCCCTATATTATAATTTTCAGCCAAGGAAATATATATTATATCAACACACTTCACAAAACTATATATATGTACTATTAACCAGAGGGTTAATATCAGGTTATTTTTCTTTTGTGATAGACATTATTAACTATTTAATTATTGTGCTAACAGTTTTGATTGTGCTGAATCCATATTAATACAGTACTCTATGGCTTAAGCTTAAGAGACAACATTAACAACAGACGATTCAGAAAATTCCAAATTTTTTGGTGACTACTTAGTTAAAGGGATACCACTTACGTGTTACAACAGACGATTGAGTTGAATCCATTTTACTTAGAGCGACACCTGCCTAAAGAGACATCATTTGCAGCAGACGATTGTGAAGATTCCACATTAATTGGTGACTACATACCTAAAGAAAGAGACAACAATTACGAGTTACAACTACAAAAGAGGATTGTGTTGAATCCATATTACTTAGAGCCACTACCTGCCTAAATAAAAAGACAACATTTACAACAGACGATTGGGTAGATTAACATTACTACACAACAGACAGTAACTTCCGGGCTCGAAGGACCAATAATAAGAGTTCCAATATAAATTTACGTATTGATTGGCCTATTGTGATTTCTTAAATGGTCACTTGTCTAATATATTATATTAAAATAAAATCCGTTGTCCCTACGTTACATCCATTTAAATAAAAACTATAGTAAAATAATATAATCTATAACAAGGCCTCATTCACACTAGAGATTCCCGAATGCGATTCACGAATCTAAGATTCTAATGATACCAGGCGGCCTATGTATTTTGCTTATGTCCATTCAGACTACGATTCCGGTATGCGATTCGTATGAGATTCTCAAATCGAGTATCCCGTCCCCGTGAGCCGCCTCGATTCTTTTTAGAATTCTTCTTAGAAAGCGGCTCATGATACATTGCGCTATATGGGCCCATTCAGACTAGGCGATTCTGAATCGCATTCTGCTTCAATCCTCTTGCTATTTATTTTCTTTTAATAAAATATTTTAATTATAAATTCATAATAATTACTGTAATATCATTATTTATAATATTTTATTATAAATAATTTTATTTACGTTGCATAAAATATTTTAATTATATACATATATTAATAAATCAATGTAATATATTATTTAATATATTTTTTTTTCAATTGTTTTATTTACTTTAAATAAAATAGATTAATTATGAATATAATAATAAATAAAATATAATTAATTATTTAAAAATTAAATACATATATATGTTAGTGTATAATAAAAGTGGGATCAAAACTAGGAAAAGTGGGGGGAAGAAGCTGCCGAGATACTGAATCTGATACTTTTTTGAATCTCATACACGAATCGCATTCGTGAATCGCATTCTGGAATCCCAGTGTGAATGAGCCCTAAGAATCCTTACTATTTCACTTAATAAGTGAAATAGTTGGGATTGGATCTTATGAAAATTTTAAATGTCAAGCGATTTTTTGTTTCAGGATGGCCAAGGCAAGGTTGGGTAGAATAAGGAATATTTTTGCTTTTATCTTCGGTGTAACGTTTCTTCTCATTGGTACCATAACCTTCTTCTCCTTCGACGCAGTCCTTCACAGCATCTTTCTTAAGGTTAATTTGTTTTTATAAATAAATTATATAGTAATATTAACCACTAGTTAATAGTAATTGTTAACCACTTATATACTTGTTTTCTTTGTAACTTCTCATTTGGTAAAGGTTATACATATTCTGGATATTTCCAAATTATCCCGTGTCCCGAAGTCGCTACATACATATCGCTTAAAACTTGGACTTTATAATCATACTAATTAAGTTAATTCAAATAGCTGAAGACCCTTGCTATTTGAAAGGCAATGTCTATATGTCTTTTTGATACCATTTGATCAAAAATAATGAATACTTTTCGCAAAAATTTCAAATTATCTCCACTATGTTTTACTGACGATTTGGAAAACAACATAGTTGCTGAATTATAATGGATATTTTTAATTTTTTTTTTTTTTTCATTTCATCAATATCCCTATATAATCTTCTTTGATTTATATACCTCTTATACAATCACCCAATGTTTTCTGTACTAATAATGCACAATTACCTTTTGCAGGAGTTGGTGCTTCGGCCTGATTCTGATTCATTTAAAATATGGAGGGATACACCTATACCAATGTACATGAATTTCTATATGTACAACTGGACAAATCCAAATGAACTGGGCATCGAGAAACCAAATTTAGTTCAACTTGGACCTTACAGATTTAAGTGAGTATGTAGTTGTGGAAAGTTTTTTTTAAGTTAGTACTACCAAATACATTTGTGGAATTATTTGCGGTGAGTAATAAATTATCCACACTTTGGTTTAATATTAAAGCTTATGTCGTGGGGTCCACTGTCAAATCAATAATTGGTAATCTACGAAAACTTAGTGTTAAAGTATTCTCCTTATAGCCATGCTCATGTTCTATTAAAATAACTTGAAACCATCAATTCGAGGGCAAACACTCATATATGCTCCTCTCTCCTCTACACTAAAAGTTAGAAGAGGAACGAAATAAGTAAGTAAAATTGAGATAAAGTAAGTTAAAGGGACAAAGAGTAATCCAGAAGAAGAATATTAAGTACAAAAATTGTATACTTACTGATTCAAATAAATTCTACAGCTATAGAGCGCGAATAATATTTTTAATTACCATCGTAAAAACAATTTTTATCGAACAAGGAACAAATGTAAAATAATTTTAATCTCTAATAGATATAGGTCAAGGAAAAACATGTATAAGGAGGCTAATGCGGTAAAAAAATAATTTGTAAAATTAGTTCAAATTAATAAGCTCTTAATAATTCCTATTCATATAATAGGAAAAATATTCAAGGTTAGTACTTACTCTATAATGATGACCTGGGTTTGTTCAATGGGCCCACCGCCCACCTAAGTGGCCTGCGTCTTCGGGAGTAAAAGCCCCCTGGAATAAAAAAAAAAAATATATATATATATATAATGATACGTAAACAACTTGAATTTTTCCCCCTTTATCCACAAAACATTACAGTGACCACAAACTTTAACAGTGACACAAAACGTTCTCAGTGAGAGGTAAACCTGTACATGTGTTTAGCCACCTTTAAACACAACAACTGAAAAACAACTATGTAGGTCTATCCACAATACAAACATTTTACAAAGTTAAACCTATGTAATAAACAAGTAGTTAAGACACTCACTAAACCTATAACCACTGTTCCCTATGATTATATCTGGACTATGCGTTGCCCATACCATCAAGGAAGTTATATGGTCAAACCTAATTTTATATTAGACTATAACAGTTGTAATGAAGTTCTAAGTCTTCCGGTGGTGACCGCGTCTCGAAAGGTGTACGTCCCGACTCCCGACGTTTCGCTCCTACTGCTAGAAGCATCTTCAGGGTTATTCATGGTGTCCTTAGTTTAAGACAGGTATGAACTGTTCACATTCAGTTCACACCTGTCTTAAATTAAGGACACCATGAACAAACCTGCTAAAGATGCTTCAAGCATTGAAGACCTAGAACTTCATTATATTAGACTAGCGTAAGTAATCAATGTTGCCAGGGAAGGGAGGGAGGAGGGGGGAGCGAGTTTTTCGAAATCAAGTTTTGGAAGCTCAAAAAGCTGAACCCAACCAGGTTTAAATAATTAAGCGCATTAGATAAAAGCATAATGTAACTAGAGTATGTTGCCGATGCCCTTATCTTCCGGGGCAATTTTTATTAAAAAAACATTTTTGATCAACTTAAACTAAAAAAGTATTCTTTTAAATATTCTGATCATGACATATCAAACTGGATTTAACCAAAATTGATAGTAAATTAGTTTTAATGATAAGCAAGCTGTTGCTAATTGGTTTAATGTTATAGTCGACTCTTGTCTGTCCAGTATGAAGGAAGAGAAGACGGACATCACATGGAATTCAAACGGAACTTTGACGTACCGCATAGGCAGGAAATGGTTCTTTGACGAGGAGAGATCAGTTGGATCACTGAACGATACCGTTACTACTCTTAACGTCATATCAATGGTGAGCATAATTAGTTTTAAATTTAAGCAGTTATCGTAGTATTAAAATTTAATTTAACATTAGTACTATCAACTGACATCAAAGATCATGGAAATAATATGTTTTTCACATAAGAATTATTCATTATTGTAACAAATTTATCATAATTTGCCATTCTGTAGAGATGAATCACGGTGAGCCAATTTTAAAATTTACTCTAAAATACAATTGCTACACATAAATTATAATTTTAAAGAGCAGATATCATCAAAAAAGTATCATTAATACTCCTTCAATTCGTATTTAAGTATAGAATCTTTGGCTGAGCATATTGTTTTCTCTTCTATAGCTATGCAGTGTTACATGTACTTTGCACTATTCGGGATATAATTGTTTTATGTTAATTTCTATTAACATAAAACTAATATATATAACTCTTATCTCTTTTACTCGTAGATTGTAAAAAATTAGTTTATTACTACAGTCAACACTAAAAGATTAGAAACTTGTGAATTAGTATAGTATAACTTGAGTTATCTGATAAAACAATTCTTTTTCGCCGCCGGTTACGCACTACGTTTCTGCCTGTTCTAACTTCTTTAGCAATAACAACGAATTAAAAATGTTATGAAGTTAAAATTAAATTAGTTTATACATTAAGTTTATTATTATTAAGATATTATTTTTTATTCAAACCAGATGTTTTAGAGGCAATAATGCTTTCAATGTACAATTTTTAAACATTCATTTTCATATTACTGTCTCCATAACTTAGATGATTTAGGATATTTATTGATTTGCTGTTTCTTTTTACTTCTTGATCCTGATCTAAACATTTTTAGATTATTACAGAACAAAGAGACCACTTAATGATGGAGTTATCAAGGTGAAATATGCTTCACCTTTCTGTGGTTCTATAACCAGATATGTTTGGGCAGTTCTTTTAGGCAATTTTGGATGATATCCACTCGACTAAGTCAATCACCCGATAGTTAATCATAATTTTTAAAACAAAAAGAATATGTGCCATAACAACGTATAATCTGAAAGCGACATGATAACTTAAAAGGCAATGTAAGATCCTGCCTAAATTCGTATTTGATCGATGAGCTTTTATTTTTAAACTATGTTCCAAAGGAAATAAATATTGGATCTTAAATATTTTGACATTAGGAAATGTAAACAACCCTCTTCCTTTCCCTCTTCCTCCTCTTCTTAAGCCCCATTTACATTCTGCCACTTCCGTGAAAGTGAGGAGGGAAGAGGGCAGCCCATGCACTTGCGCAGCCCATGCACCTGCCACTTGCTACTCGCGCTGCCCGTTGCTCCCTTTAATAACCAGGCAGCGTGAGTGGCCGGGAGGTTTTACACTCTGTTCTTCTACTTACTTGCCTAAACCGATTTTGCTGGGTTAAAAAATAGACAAATGTACCAATTGCGCTGAACAGCGATTATACCTCTTTATAAAACCAACAGTCCCAGTGAATTTCGTTTTGATATCTGCCGCTATTTTGAAAATATCACATTTGAAACTTAAACACTAACTAATTTCGTAACTATTTCGGCAATATCCACAAATAAGGTATCGACAGAAACTGTTTAACATAAAGGATGCAATATTTTGCTGAAGCTGCGACGTCCTCTATTTAGGTAGAATTGGTAGCAGAGAGAATGTAAACACTCACTGCCCTTGATCCTGCCACAGAAGTATTTTGAGTTTGAGGAGTAAATACAGCAGCGCGAGGAGCAGTAGAAGTGACTGAATGTAAACGAGGCATTATAATACAAAGTAGATTTTAAAGTTTGAAATATGTGCTTTAACTTATTCTGTCCCTGACTTTTAAAAAGATAATACTTATTTTTTATCTATTAATATTACGGGCTTATAAGTAGCAATTAGTTAAAGACAGTATATATTACGTATTGTGACGTAGAATATAGAGAACCTATCCATACAATAATTTGTAACTAAACTTTCGATTTTGTTTATAACTCCCTTGCAATAAATCTATGAGACAGCTTCTATGACTCTAAACTCTAAAACAATACTATTATTTTTGAAAGGTCGACTTTTCATCTTTAAGATTTTCTTTGCAAAACAAGAGTGGATTAGACTTTTCATCTTTCAATGCAATCGATCCAGATACTTGTCACACATACTCTAAAGACAATGACACTAAGTTTTTTTTTATTTTAAGTGTTTTTTCCGGTCAAGTGTTCTTCAAATCCATTTTTTTTTTTTTTTTTTTTTTTTTTTTTATCGTCGGCTTGTCTTTTATTGTTACTTTACTTGCTTGTAATAATCATTTGATTAACATCAGCTTGCGCAATCTATTTAATTCCATTTTCAGTAATCTTTGAGTTTAACTTCCAATATATGAAAACTTTATTGTGCCAGTAGTTGGCTTTCATTATGTCCTTGTATATCATTTTTCTAAAAAGAAAGCATAGTGTGTTGAGTGTTCTAACATGATTTTCTTAATTTAAGAAGGCAGGCAGAAGAAAATAGACTGCCAATTGGTGTGGCACATAGCTTCCTTGCATCCTATCCACGTACTTTATTGATTTTATGCTTTTACAAGTCATTATTATCTGTCTTGGAATTGTTTCCCCCGTTTTTTTATACTATCAAAATTGTTTTGATTTTGTACACGAATTAAAGTATCAATTTGGCAAAAGTTAAAGAGCGCAGCCGGTTCAAATTAATCTGGGGCTATCTACGGCTTACTTTCGATAAACTATAAAAGTTTCATTCAAATCAGATAAGTAATTTTGAAGCTATAGGTGTAAATAAATTTATGTTTGTGCGCATGTGGAAGAGAAACAAATAGGCGCATTAGGTTGAAACTTATATAGGACCAACAATGGGCTAATTATGACCTACCACCCAAATTTCATTAAAATTGGGCGTGTAGTTTTTAAGATATGTTGGTTCGCAAAAATTGAACGACTGACCGACAGACAGACACGGAACCAAAAATGTTCCCTGATGTCTGAAACGGATTTCTGTCTTGGAATTTTTGAAATCGGAGATCTAAAAATTTTTCGTTCTTCAGAACGATCACATAGCTTCCGTTACCTTCGGTAAGCTCGGAAGCAAACTGTCAAAGAAATGTCTATAAAACATATAAAAGTTCAAGGAGTATAGAAACAATATGTCCCAGGAGTATAGAAATTGTAATAAAGGAATCATCAGTCCGTTCGATGCAAGTAGTACTAAACTTTCTCTTATACGAGTGCATCACTAATTGTATTTAATTTATTAGTTGCTTCAAGTACAATAATTTATTAATTATAGAACAATTTACCATAAAAATAACTCCTCCCTAGTGGGACGAACCGGGCCTCTCACCGTCCGCGTTTGGAGCAATTTTCTCAAGAACTAGATTTTTCTTGGGAAAACTACTTATATGGTTAGATTCGTATTTAAATAGACTACATTTTAATTTTAAAAATCGTCGTCACCATTTTCAAGAAATTGTTTTTTACGTTTTTTTTTAGTTTATTGTTGTAGGTGACCCTAAATATAGAGCTTACATTCTTCATCGAAATCTGCCTGAATTACTAGGCCTTACAATACTTTGTCTCTATATATACATCGTATGTAAGAAAGTAAAATAAGACTTTTCCATCCAATTTATTATTTTTTTTTTTTTTTTTAAAGAGGCAATTTTCCAACAAAAAAGGCAGTTGAGGAATAATACAGTGTGGAAATATAAAGATGGAACAGTATTTGACAGAAGATAAATCCTGATTCAAATTGAAATTCTTGAGTTAAAATTAAATCTCTCCCAGCTCATTGTATTCCTTTCACAATGTATTATCTCGTCAGAAATAAAAACCCCGCTTTGAAGAAAAAATCTTTCGTTTATCATTATTATAATGAATAAGACAAAGATTACATTTTTATGTGTAAATGTTCAACAACCAAAATATATAAATATCTAATAGAGACCGGTTATAATTCATTGATGAATACCGACTAAAGTATTCAAACCCTCTCTTTATTGAATATTAACAATTTAAAAATTAAGTTTGTTCTTTAAATTTTATTCAGTACGAATAAATTCTACAAAACCACGGTATACGAACAACTTGCTCTTTTTTACATTTGTGTTTGTATATCTACTTAATTTGTTTCATTTGTTTGAATTTTTACTCAATATATTTGTATTTCTACTCAATGTGTTAGTATTTCTACTTAATGTGTTAGTATTTCTACTCAATGTGTTAATATTTCTACTCAATTTGTTAGTATTTCTACTCAATGTGTTTGTACTTCTACTCAATGTGTTTGTACTTCTACTCAATGTGTTAGTATTTCTACTCATTGTCTTTGTAATTCTACATAATGTGTTTGCATTATTTTCAGTCAGCAGCCCATACAGTAAGAAACTGGAAATTATTTATGAGAAAGTCACTATCGCTGAGTTTAACCACGACAGGGCAGAATGTATACATCAGACAACAAGTGGGAGATCTGCTATTCAACGGATACACCGATCCACTTCTCAGCATAGCAAGAACTCTCCCAGCCTTTGCAGGCGTCGATATACCTTATGATAAGTTCGGCTGGTTCTACATGGTCAGTTCATAGCCATATGAAATAGTAAATATATCAACAATTAATTTAATTATAAATAGTTAGTGGGCTGCCATCCCGTACATAATATAATGTTAATGTTGAAATGTAGCAATATTGTTATTTAACATTAAAGACAATAATATTTTACCGGTACTTTTTTATGTATATAAATGTGTGTATGTAAAGTATAATTCAAATATAATTAAGGGTATTTTTTTTTTTTTTTTTTTTTTTTTTTTTAACTTTTATTGAATATTGCAACTACAGTTCTACATGTTATAAGCAATAATGATAATTGATTGTAGTAGCTTGATTTTAATTGACAGATATAAGACTCCTGTCCAGTGACAGAGCTTATTGACTTTGCATATTTTTTTTTTTAAATTTATCAAATGTAGTCTTTTATCATATTAGATCTCGAGGCCATTGCCGCTTCAAGCGCCTGGGAGGGTTGTCAGGAATGGTTTGGGATGACAGGATATTGATAAGGGGATTTGTGTGGAGGGAGACTGAGTGGTGGAAGGATCTATAGCGGGAAATAGCTAGGTCTCGGACAAATGGAACATTCAGGTCAGTGTGTAGGATTTGGTTGGATACGTAGTAGGGTGCATTTACTATATTTCTGAGGATCTTTGACTGTAAGGATTGGATGCGGTAGGAGTTGGAACGTTTGGTGCAGCCCCATAGCTCGATGCCATATGTCCATGCAGGTTTGAGAATTGTGTTGTATATGAGTATTTTGTTATGTGTGAGTTTGGATTTTTTGTTGAGGAGTCTATGTAAAAGTTTATAGCGTGTGTTGATGCGTTTGCGTAGTGTTGATGTGTGGTGTGCCCATGTGAGTCTACGATCGAGGTATAAGCCAAGGTAGCGGACGGAACTATGGTGGGGAATAAGGATATGGTTAAGGAATAGAGGTTCGCAGTTTCCGTGTCTTAAGGAGAAATTAAGGGTAAAGACAGAAAGAAACACACGCGTATTAGAGACCAAAACAACACAAGTGTTTAATCATTAGAATCGATACAAGTATATATTTTGGTATATCGATTATACATATCGAATCTTAGTTATTGAACATAACATACTTCTTTAGATTTTTACTCCCTTATGTTTTTTTAGAATATAAAGGACTTTGATTAAATAATTATTACGACAAAGGGAAGTTTAGTCCAATGTACATGGGACAAAGGAATATCACTCTTAAATTTTTATAACATTCCGTGCACCTTCTTTAGATTGTTACTCCCCTCTGTTTTTCTTACAAGGGGAGTAAAAATCTAAAGAAATGCCAGTTTACCACCCATGTACAAACTTTCACGTCGTTAGTCGTCTTTTTTACAATTTTAGTAGTTCCCAATCATGCACTATTTAAATTTCAAGTCTTGCCTTGTTGGAATCCATTTCCCAAAGCAAACTTTCAACAAACATTATTCATCGATTATTTTAGAATAATTTATTAGAGCAATAACTGAAATTTACATCTTTATGTGGGCTCTATAAAAAATATAACAAGTAAATAAACCTAATTTATGTTTAAAAAAGTTGCATCTCTTTCGCACAGCAAAATTCATGATTGTATAAAGGGTTGAAAAAATTTCTATTCTCTTGTATTAAAATTTCTTTACGATCCGTAGTTTTTAAGATATAAAAGTTTTATGATTTATGTATAAAACAGAAAATTGAAGTAGCCCGTCATACCATTAATACTAAGCCTTTTCAAACAATAGTTCGTATAAACATTTTTACTCCATGTTTGGAGTAAAAATGTTAGATAATTCTTAAACGTTAAGTTTGAACAACCCCGAATACGAGAGTTAAACTAGAAATTTCACCCATTCGATTGTAAGCACGTTATTATTAATACAATAAATTTTAATATCTATAGTAAACACATTATACTTTTTAACTCTGACAGCTTAGGAAAATCGAGAAAAAAAATGGGAGGAGAGTGTATGAGAGCTTGAGATTTTTACGGGTAATAGGTCGGGCAATGACCTATTACCCGCCAAAATCTCAAGCTCACATTCACTCTCCTCCCATTTTTTTTCTCGATTTTCCCAAGCTGTCAGAGTTAAAAAGTATAATGTGTTTACTATAGAGCAGCTACGATTTTATTGATTAAAAAATATAATAACATCCGTTGCGGCGTAACAATAGCCTGTCGGCGGCTTGGGCCTGCCAAAATTGAACGAACTTCGGCACACAGGTGCATCTTAGCATTTGTGACAACTTCATAGTTTTTGGAAATATCAAACTTAATATTTTCAAGATAGTGGCCAATATTATGGCGGACGATTAAAATGAAAGGTATTTAGTTAGTATAACATTTTATACGTCCTTGTGTGTGTGTGTTTGAAGGTGTTGAAGAGTAGGAAACGAATATGTAACTATTATTACAATGGCCTGGGCAGCAAATATGCAAAGCAAATATGGCTGAACTAAGGGCAAGGATGTTGAAGAAAAGTTTATGCTTATAAAGCATGTTTCATGTTATGTTAAAACTATTTTCAGGTAGATTAACAGTATGTAAGTTCTTTTCCCAAAAATGTTTCCTAGTCGCCATATTGGAAATCAGCCACTTTACACAAATACTCGATGATTATCAGTTTGGACTTATCTCAGCTCTCTAGGATTTGAACCACATCCATATATCACGAACTTCTAGGTAATTAGAATAATTATGAATTTATAGGACTTCCCGTGCTGACCGCGACATGTTCAAAGTGTTTTTGTTGTTTTTTTCGACTTTTCGCCTCCTATGTTAGAAGCGTCTTCAGGGGCATTTATATCTGCTACCGGTCTTTCCTATTAGTTCACGTTGTCTCTCGCTTAGAAAAACATGTACACCCCTGAAGATATCTCCAGCATGGGATGCGAAAGGTCGGAAAACAAATCGAACATGACGCATATACCTAGAAATCCATGATGACATTAACCGCGGAAACCTACTCACTAAGAGAACAACTTTTAGGGGAGTTGTGAAGGTCCTACTTTATATAGTTATAACTCGAAAACAAGTAGATTATAAGGACCCAATTTATTTGTGTATCCATGTATGTATTAAAGTAATATTTACCTGTCTATATGAATACAACATAAAAATTAATACATTTTATTAGTCTTCTATGGTGTGGGTCGTGAAGGGTATACCCTTCACGACCCACACCATAGAAGACTAAAACATTAAATAAAGGGACAACAAAATGGTTAAAATTCTTTGAAAATTTTAAAAACAAGTAATAAATTTTATTTTTCAGAGAAACAGTTCATCTGATTTTGAAGGAACCTTCAACATGGATACGGGTGAGCGAGGAATCGCTGATATAGGCAAGGTAGGATTAATCATTTTAAAGCTCATTGAATTCAAAAAATTTATTGCTCCTTCATTTATTACCTAAACTTGGTTTGAAAATAGAAACAATTTTATTCCTGCACCTGGGTTTTAAATTTGAAAAGAATTGACGATATTAACTTGAAGAGAGGCTAACAGGAAGAAAAGGAAAAAGTTATTACCTTTGAGCTTTGTGAAAAAAATCGGTAAAAGTGATTGAGAGGGATAATAACCACGAAAACAAGTATGAAGAAACATAATGGTAACGGTAACAGTTATAATTTGCAAGGTTATGTTAACCTTAAACATTTACCACGATATATATAATATATTTTTTTTAATTTAATTTAATAAATTAATTTTTAATTAATAATTTTTTTAAATTAAATAATTTTTTTCACGTTTTGAGCCCTGCTCAACACCTTTTTTTTGCAAAAAAAAAAAAAGTTACAGATAAGGTAGGTAATTTAGACTGGATTTTTGTTTTGTATTTATTTATATGTATATATTTCATCTTCTCCTAGGCCTAAGGAAGGGGGATACCTCCCCCTCTTGAAAACGGGTCTGAAATCATCCACCATCTCCCCTCCCTCTAATTAATTGAAATTACATCTAGTAATTCAAAAATTGTTTGAGTTGAGGAAATATCTGTATAATAATAACCGGATTAATTGACATGAATAATTTTGCTTTAGATTTGGAGGTGGAATCATGACACTGAGACAAAATTCTATGAAGGTGCATGTGCTAAGGTTTATGGTTCAGCTGGTGAACTCTTCCCTCCTGGCCAATCCAAGAAGATACCCATTCACATGTACTCTGCAGACTTGTGCAGGTAGATAAATGTTTAATTATTATTAAAACATCAAAATCAAAGGACCTTTTTATAAAAAAAAAAAAAGGGTTCTGTGAATCAACTGAGACTGTCCTAGTAAAAAAGGTCGATGTAGCGTTCCTGTAGCCACATGTCAAAATCTTAATGATGTTGGCCCTGCATCGTTTTGTCACGTCTGACTCATCAGGGGCCCTTTGATGCCCACACAACTCTGGAGCTGTACTAGGTCCAGAAGAACAGATATAGGGCTTATCAGAGACGAGTGTGCTCTCATACCGCCATACTTGCTTGGCTTGGCAAAGCAGATCAGCAATATGATACCACACGGAATTATATTATTGATGTAGATATGCTACATCGACCGTAAATAATACCTCACCAGGATTTTAACAATATATTATATTAAGAATGATAGGAACCTGGTGCAGTAGTAAATGAGTATAAAATAAATATGTCCAGCTTGACCAGTAGCTTCAATGACGTGTTTTTAAGGGACTGAACTATTATTTTTATGTTTGTGGAAATAATATAGTATTCGAGCAAATAGAGACTGCACTTATGCACTATCAATTCACAAACGGAAGTAATGGTCAACGATTAAGTTGGACAGTGTCCCATAGTTAAAAATTTACAACTCTGATAGATTCCTACAGTTTGCGCGTTATGAGTTGTGACTTTTGACAGCATGGGAAAATTAAAAAAATTAGGGTGGGGAGCCAATGAGAGGTCAGGATTTTGAATTCTAGAAGGTCGGAAGACAAATAATCATATCGCCTAGGTGAGTAAAGTGGCCAACCCCTTATTCTGTAATAATCTACTCATGAGTTGATCTAGACGTAAAAGAAACAGCAAAATAATAAATAAGTAATAATAATAATAGTTAAAATTTTAGGTAAAAAATTTTTATATTTAAAATCATGAATGAATATAAAAACTATGATTCTCCTTCATTATGCGTGTAGAGCAGATCCCTTATACATAGTCTGTCCCAAAAATACGTATAAACAATTTTTTACTTTACATTTAATCATTTAAAACAATTTTGTTTCCCTCAAAGTACTCCCCCCCCCCCTGATAAAACGCACTTGGCCAAACGCTGTTTCCATTATTGGAAACATATTTAAAAGTTTTCTACTTTAAGGCTCTTTAGCTGCCTCGTCGTCGCTGCTTTTAAGCACTCCAAGCCCCCCAAAATGGTGCCCCGAAGCAAAATTTTGCATTTAGGAAACAAAAAAGTCACTTGGTGCCAAATCGGGTGAATATGGGGGGTGGTCAGTGATGATAATGGACCTACGCGCCAAAAACTAGCGCACAACCAACGCCCGTGTGTTTTTCATTGAAAGGGGTTGGATCAACAGTCTCTAGAGAATGAGTGACGACACCTGCAGTGCCCTCCACCTAGCTCAGGCTTGCTTTGGTTGTTGTGGGGGACGGGAGCTCACTATCTAGTCTCCTTACTTCCTACATAAGTCTCTATAATTATTTGATACGTATTTATGGGACAGAGTAGTATTTACTATTTTAATTTTTCTTACTCTTCTAGCATAGAATTTTTTTTTAGAGCTTTTAATATTATTTTAATAAATAAAAAAATAATTATCTGAAAATGATTTCAATTATACTAAGAACTCACTCTATTGTCACTATTTTTTTTTATTTGCCTGTAATAATTGTGATTCCTCTATATGCATGTTCAGGGATAAACAATAATGCATTGTTTCGATTTTCTAGAACAATAAGGTTAGAGTATTCTGAAGAAACGGAACTCCAAGGTGTTAAAGGATGGAAGTACACAGGTGGTTTGTGGAATATGGACAACGGTACGCTAGATCCAAGCAACGAGTGCTTCTGTTCAGGTACCTGTTCACCTGCTGGTGTAGTTAATGTGACTACATGCCGCCTAGGAGCTCCTGGTTTCGTATCATATCCTCACTTTTTACACGCTGATCCTATATACAGGGATCAAGTAATTGGAATGCAGCCCAGTCTATCTAAACATTCTCTATACATCACTCTAGAGCCTGTGAGTTATTATTTAAAGTTTAAACTTAAAACCAGTTTATTTTTACAGCAAATCTTACTTATAAGGCTTCACTTGTTTATAATTCAATTATGAAATACAACCTTTATTGACTGATAATTCGAAACAGAGACACTTTTGTTTTAAGCTATCTAAAGTCATGTGGGCTTAATTTATCTGTAAGCAATCTTGCTCAAATTGTTATCTCCCCAAGTTTATAACAATCATTTTGTCCTTTTAGTCGCAACATCAGACACTAGTAATCTAAATTAGTCTAGAATAGGATGGTTTTGAACACAAATCTTAATTATTATTAGTTAATTAAGAGGGAAAGTGTTGCGATTGTGATAGTATAAATATTCTATTTTTATGTATTTACACATTTTATATTCCCAAATCCAAAAAATTGTCTTTTTGGTCTGAGCAGAGCCTACACTAGCGAGAAAAAAAACAACAATTACATTATTATTAAAAACATAAAATGTGTTATAATAAATTATTTATTTATTTTTTTGTATTAAAATTCTGAATTATTGAAGCTATTGCTTTGTCTAAAATCTATGTATTGAACTGTACCAACTTATACAATGCACCAAGACATGTTTTTAAATCATTGTGTTAATAAAAAAAAAACACTAAATACAATTCCTGTCACTTAAAAATTTATAGATTATGATATCTAACTATAATTATTTTTATTTTACTCATCATCAACATAAAATTTGCGCGCTAAAATAGCAAGTTCGAAAATCCTCAATTAGTTGTTTTTTTGTAAAACAGCCGAGGATATAGAGATGTTACTCCAAATTATGTTTATAATAAAGGATGCTTTCCCTGCAGTAATTTTATAAATGTTGCTGATATTTTTTTTTTAATGTGCAGGAAACTGGAATCCCACTAGATGTTGCTGCAAGGTTTCAAATTAATATTCTACTTTCAAAGGTGGATGGCGTCTCGTAAGTCTATTGAAATAAAAATATACATTTCAATCAAATCAGTAGCTTATTCAAAGACTTCCTTGCTTAAGTTTAATTTAAATTACCAGAATCATGAGATTGAAAGTACTAAAAGCCGCTCAGAAGCTAACATGGAATGTGTTATTAAAATGTTATGGACTTATTCACATTGATTTCTAAGTGCCTCGATCCCTGTTGCTATTTAGTGATGGAATCTAAAATCATAATTTTTCCCTTAACAAAAATAGAGGACTTTAAGGTAGTAAATTAATAAATTAAATTTATCTCATTTTCATTTAATTATTATCATCTTGCTTTTCTGGATTCACACAATCCATTTTCTTTAAACTTTTAAGGTAGTTTTTTGTAACACTTATTAATAATGATTATTTCATAGCCAAATGATTTATACTTGTTTGTTTTTATATTTCAGACTATATCAAAATGCACCTAAAATTTACTTTCCTATGATGTGGTTCGAACAGCGAGCATACATCAGTGATGAACTTTCGGCAGAGTTAAGACTTCTACTCATGGCTCCATTCGTAGCCAAAGTCACTTCTATAGCTATGGCTATTTTGGGATTCCTTGCCATCATAATAACTACCTGCCTTGTTTGTGATCCAGCCAAAAAGTAAGTTTATTAGCTTTCAAAATATTGACACAACATTTCCAAATTAGTCTAATAAATAATTTTTCACTTGAAAAAAAGAGTAGATAGTTATGTGATTTATTTGAGGATAAAAAATAATTTAGCATAACACTCTAATCTACTGAGCTATCAGAGGCAGTTGCGTAATTTAAATTAAATTGCTTAAAATTAATTTATTTCAATAAATTTACCCCCAGAAAAATGAAGATTTTTTTACTACAACTGCACCAATGTCAGTTCCTATTGGACTAGGTGATATGGAGTTATTATGGAGTGTTGAGGAATATTAAGAAGATGCAATCCTTAAGTATGTATGTAGTTGAAACAAGCTTGTACTTTTCCTAATACATATATTTACAATAAGCTCAGCTCATTGGCATGCCATAATAAACATTCTGTGAGGAGCTTTAGCTCCTCCCCTCACCCGTAGTACTCTAGTAGAGGGGCTGTAGGGAGATAAGTCAAAACTAACAGACCACTCTTCAGTCTTTTATCAAACTACAGAATTGCGCATTCTACACAAAAAAACCATTGTCATCCCTACAAAGGAAGATCTTGTTATCTTCAGTAGTGCCCCTACTCCTAACATCTCATTCCTCTACTCTCTCTAGGTCATTCCTCTACTCTGCCAGGGCCTCTATTTTCGGTTTTCAATCTATCGGAATCTAATTCTATGTTTAAAATATCTTATAGAGCAACAAGCCAACCCAGTGTCATCAATTACATATATAGTTGTATAAGGCCTTTAGCAGGCCTAAGCCTTCCAAGAGCTATTGACCACATATATTATGATTTTATAGTGGACAAACAATGAGGCACGGACGGCGTACTTTATGCGCCAATGCATTTTTCAAACCATAAATGAGTCAAATCAAGATTATCTAAATTGGGTTTTGGAATTGTTGAACTAAAAAGTCAATTAATGTATTAAATATTTATTTCTCAATTATATATTTATTTATAAAAATAATAATTACTATAAAAAATCAGTAATTACTCCTTCAGCGTTCTGACTTAGTATCGGGCTTTCAACCTTAATTATTATTAGTTGTCAAAGTCCTAAGGTAACTCCTCACAACCATCATCCTAATCTGAAAACTCATGCAAAACCGAAAAATATTGATCAGAAGGCATAATTTCTCTATACCGGACATGGTGGCTCGGGCGGCGTATACTGTGCACCAAGACAAATAAACACGGAAAAACAATGCAGAACAAAGCAATAATCAAAGCAGACTGTTTCGTCCGTTTTATGGGTCTCTAGTAGTAGGGTAAAGTGAGGGGTTATTATTCTCGCATCGTGAATTTATGATTTACAGGAACTTTTTTACCCGTGGCACACTCAATGAGCCAGCCCGTGTCTGGAAGGGGTCTGGTGGAACAGACAATTTATATTTATTTTTTAAATTATTTATTTTTTATTTTACTTTCTTTTTTTTTAGGATATCTGTGAAAGAAGAAATAGTGATGAATGAAGCCAGTTTAAAACCCCTTATGAAATCATCTGACTATTATTTGACAAAAACCGACAAAGCATCAGAAAATATTTATCAAAATGGAACTTCTTAAAACAAAATTACATTAAATGTTCTCTCTAATTTAGAGATGTGCCCATCTGCATAAATTAAAAGGTGTTTATTAATTTATAAATTTAGGCAGTCTAATTCCCCCTAATTTGTCTAATTTGCCCATAACTATGACCTTCATCAAATTTTGTTAATGAGCAAAGACATATATTTTTGGACTGAATACGTACTAAACTCTAATACATTCCAATAATTTTTTTTTTAAGAAAAGTTATTTTTCTTACTAGTTAATTATTATTATTATTATTTATTTTATTTTTTTCTTAAAAAAGGAAAAAGTATTTGCTTATATATAATGTACTATATTATGTAAAATTTAAGTTAATGAAGTATTAGAAACAATATGGTTAATAGTTTTAAATTTCAAGGGTAAAAATTACCTAGTAAAATTTGGGTATACTTTAGGAAAGTAGTTCCTCTTCTCGTAGTCCCAAGTTATGTAAAAATATGTAAAAACAAAAATTTAAAATTTCAGCTCCTAAATTTAAAGGAATCTTACTAAAGAAAACTCAGAGAGTACTTACATTTGAATTTAACACACAGTTATAAACTTTAAATCAAATTTAAAGACCAAAATTTACCAGTTAATTGTCAAAAATCACAGTTACAAATATTTTAATTCACACTAGTTTTGACCACTTTTAATTGGTTTCCATCAGTTAAGTAAATCTGAAAGTCTATGCAAGAATAGTTTAGAATAGCTTACTTAATCGACATGCTGGATGTAGAGAACACCAGACTGATTTTAGATGTACCTCATTGACAAATGAAACTTATGTGTCCTCAGTCTTCAAATAAGTATATTACTTGTCTATTGGCTTTTTAAGGACATGCACTGATTTGATCATGATACCGAAATTGGTAAGATAAATATATTTGTTAAGTATGGTGGATTCGTGCTCTAGGATCTGTATATGCCCCCCGTGAAACATTGTCTAAAAATCAATAAAAATGGATCCCGTGGCAATTAAACACTGATTCCCAAGTTTCTGTGTTTCTCCCTTCTATATTAGAAATAATATTGTATAAAACTTATATGCCTTAAAATCAATCTCTTTCACCAAAAAGACAATTTAATTAGCATCTTAGGATTAATATAGATTTTTTTTAATATGTATTTTCTTTATTAAATCTCCTGCATTCAATCTAATTGCTTCAGTTATTATTTTCCTTGAAATTGTTTTAAAGCTTCTTTATCTACTGAGTGTGATTATGCCTGGGTAAAGTCAACATTATTTTAAGACCTACGTTTCTAAGACAAACGGAGATTACAAATAATTACACCATCAGATTATAGGTATACTAATAGTTACAATAATTTTGTGTTATTTTAAAGTAAAATGTCTTTTTGTGTAGTGTACAATGGTCCAGGAGATATCGTGCAAAAAAGTGTCTGACTATCATCAAGCTAGAATTTTGTGTATAAGTAAATCTTTTGGTGCCTTTAAAGAATGTTAGGTCGGCTAAGTTCGCCTGCGGGATATAGCTTGGCAATAGACATTTGAAAAAAACAAACTGGTGGAGAGCAGCCACGTCCCGCCCTTTTTGGTGGACAATGTGATTTTCATGATCCTGAGTACTAAGTTAGTTGACCAAAAATCAAGTTGATGGCAGTTTGCCACTTAATAGGCTCTAACCACCTCTTTGATTTGGAGTAATATTTGACTAAATAACCTATCAAGTGACAAACAAGGATCTTATATAAAGGGGATAGAGGGTTGAGGCAAAAAAGTGACCCCAAGAAGATATGTAAAATATTAGCTCCAATGGGACAAATTACCTTCCTCTTGGTTATAGGTTTCCAAGAATTTGTTTATAAGTGTCAGGTTATAACCTGTTAAAAAAGGTAATTTGTCCCAGTTCAAAGGTCGTGGAGCATGCGCAGTATGATTTTTTCTCCAATTTCTCTTACCTTCATGGGGTCACTTTTTTGCCTTAAACCCCTTCTTAACAGTACATCCGCTTTATATAAGATCCTTGGTGACAAACTACCATCAATTTGATTATTGGTATACTAACTAACTTCGTTCTCAAGATCATGAAAATCACATTGTCCACCAAAAAGGGCAGGACGTTGTCCCGCAGACGAACTTAGCCGACCACATATTCTTAAAAGGCACCAAACGCTTTACTTATACACAAAATTCTAGCTTGATGTTGATCAGACACTTTTTTGCACGCTATCTCCTGGACCACAAGTCTAATAATTCAAAGGATGTCCTACTACAACCATTTTAAATTAAAATAGTTTATAGAATTGAGTGAGCTACTGATGAGTTACTATTCCTTCATAAGCATTATTTTTTGTTATGATAATAAATCTAATTTGTAAATAGACCAATAATTTATGTATAAATACAATTATATAGTAAATTTTTATTTTATATTATTATTAAAAAATATTGTAAGATATTAAATTGTTGTTAAAATGTGGATTTTATAATAAGTTTTTAATTATAAATTATATAATGTAGTAAATCAAAATAATAATAATCCAGAAGCATAAAATAGTTTTTTTTATCTATTCTTTGTTAGAGGTATAATTTTAATACATGCTGAGTGAGTAATAAAGGAATTAATAATATGTAAAAAAAAAAAAAAAAAAAAAAAAAAAAAAAAAAAAAAAAAAAAAAAAAAAATGTTAACACAACCCAAAATTAATTTGTATGGGATTATTTATAATTTGTTTAATATAAGAAAAAAATAATTCCTTTATTTCTATAAATTAATATTTCTTTTCTTGTCTCAAATAAATTTATCAATGAAACACCTTATCAAAAAAAAGAGGTTTGGTTTTACTTGGACTTTTATTTTCAACCAATCCTCTAGCATATTAGAACTTAGTGAATCTCGACTTACCACCGCTGATTATCGATACATTAGATTGAATTACATTCTAGGTTCTTTCTAAAGTAAGTTTGAGGTGCTTCAAATATTTAAAAATGTTTATACTGGATTTGGCACCGGTATTTAAAGATTTACTAAGTAATAATTCACAAGAGGTTTAGTTGGAAGTAAAAGCCCAAACCTCCAGTAAATTTGATTGTCAAATCCACTCAACCAACCATAAAGCTTTAATTCCTTAACATCTACTATTCTGTTATATAGTTCAATGTAAATATTATTAAAATTTTAAAAAATTCCAAAAGGTATTTACAAAAGATTTTTTTTTTTTTATCAACCATATATATCTTCCTTAAGTTTTATCATGATGTCTTGTGGTCTTCCATATCATCAACACGTCATTTTATTTCACTCTCTTGTACCGCTACAGATTTATGTGTACTATTATTTATTAATCTGTTAGGTACTTTGCTTAGTTGTATTTGTGTATTTTTTAACAAAAAAAAAAAAAAAAATGTAAAACGTTTAGCATGAATACCTTTCCAATTATTAAAAAAAAAAAAAAAAATGGTGGATGGATGGTTTAATGTTTATACATTAATTTTTTCATTCTAATGGATTCAGTTTCAATCTTTATAAATAATTAGTAACAATTATAGATAATTAGAATATTATAATTGTGTTTTTGTAATCTATATTAGTTCAAATTTGTTAGTAATTTATTTTAAAAAATAAAAGGAACTGATTAAGAATGTTAACTTATTCTTATTGTCTTATTTTAAACTAAAAATTATTGACAAAAGATGACCCTATAATGGGTCGAAACAGGTCTCTTAAGCGGCCCACACACTAACAGTTTAACTGAAGATAATGATCTGTCCGTCCACGGAGCTTGGCCACACACTTATCAGTTTTCCTTAAGATGACGGACTGCAGTCGGAGGTGGACTGTAGGTGTGTGGAGGGTAGAGGCGAGGATCGGATGGAAGGAGAGACGACAGTCCGTGGACTGTCAGGCCTGTGCCTCAAGATCAATGCCGCCCTACACTATCAGTCGGCCTACAGGCGTGTAGAGTGAATCATCTTTATTTTGTTAATTTCCCTTCGTCGGACTGCAGGCCAAAATCTTATCACGTTGTTAGAAAATTTTGGACTGACGACACCATGGTTGACTATAAACCTAATTTTATTTCAGCTTTCATAGACATGTCTCGTCTATAAACATGTCTAACAATCGTCTATAAATTATTCAAACAAAAGGCTGCGAAAGGTGTGTTATTAGACTTTATAAGAAAAAAAAAAAAAAACAGTACCGACTGCGACAATAGGTAATTGCACTTTAAATATGGTATATACATTTAATAATAATTCTTTAGTTAAATAATTTATAATGGTTTAATTTATTTATTAATAATTTCTGATAAATTATAAATTATACATTTTACATTTCTAATTACATTTTTTTAGATATAGTCTACAGGCCACTATAAGAAGTGAGTCGCTGATTGATAAAGTTTTCTTACCTTATGGAATCGCTTATTTATGCCGTGTCCACCGATGAATTGGGTATATGGCAACTGGGCGCTGGGCCATTTCTTTTTTGTTGACATGCCAAACTTGCCCTTCTGCGGGAACATTGAAAAGGGATAGATAAAGTTTTGATTTTCACAGGATCGTTTAATTAAATTATTTAAAAAACAGTGGTACACGTGGCCACCGATAAGAGTGGGCCGTTTTCTTTTCAACGTCCCCGCAGAGCGATATGTTTGGGGCGGTGGACACCCCAAACGGCCCACTCTTATCGGTGGCCACGTGTACCACTGTTTTTGAAATAATTTAATTAAACGATCCTGTGAAAATCAAAACTTTATCTATCTCTTTTCAATGATCCCGCAGAAGGGCAAGTTTGGCATGTCAACAAAAAAGAAATGGCCCAGCGCCTAGTTGCCATATACCTAATTCATCGGTGGACACGGCATAAATAAGCGATTCCATAAGGTAAGAAAACTTTATCAATCAGCGACTCACTTCTTATGGTGGCCTGGGGACTAATACTGTTAAAAAGAAAATAAACAATCTCCTGCAATTATTGACTGGCACATTTTGGTGTTAATTTTACTAATGAAGGGTGAAACCAATCGAAACATTTTGTTGAAATTGCCTTCGTTCATTCGCAAATAGTTTAATAAATCTTCTTTATAGGAATGCCTCAATTCACGCAACAGAGCAATGTGTGAACTAGTGTTTCTTTCTTGGAGCCGCTTCTTTCACCAAAATCTTTTTTTTTTTTCTTCGTTTGTTCACAATAATTAACGTACAACGCACAACGTTTACTTCTACGCATTCAGAAAGTCTAGCGGGAACTGAGAGGGGAACAGTTCATGGCCTGCAGTTAAAAATCGACAGATATCGGCCTGCAGGAATTTATCGCACAGTGTATGGCGCATACAGGCACAGATCTGCAGTTCTTTACGATTGCCTTCAGGCGCTGGACTGGTAATGTGTGGTGGTCGGAGATTTTGGCCTTACGATAATCGTATACGATAACGGCCTGCAGTTAAACTGTAAGTGTGTGGGCCCCTTTAGAGAAAAAAATAAAATACCTGTTGTTATTATAAATCTAATCCATCCATCTACTGAAAAATATATATTTAAAATGTACCTTTAAGTCTTTAAAATGTTGTTTTTTAAGTGATTAATTTATTAAGATCTCCAACAATATTTATATTATGTATCTTTATGTAAATATTTAAATTATAATTTTTTATATAAAATATTATTAGATTATTGCAGTATTTTCTTTTTTACAATGCCTATCCTACATATACCCATTTTCTTCTTTCTCCTATAATTTGCAGTATATTTCAATTCTACTCAATTTAGAAATTAGTGACACTGTCTGAAAAATGGGTTTCTAAGTTCAAAAAGAAGACAGGAGACCAAAAATATTTAAAACATAATGTCTGAAACGCATTTTGGTTAAGAAAAATTTTGATTTTGGAGACATTAAAACTTTTATTTTTTTTTAATCACAAAGCTTACAATAAATAGATATAAACTATTGTTTATTATTATGATCATTATATTACTTAATAAAGATGAAGTTGCCTCTCAATTAAACAAAATCTAAAATTCTAAACCAAAAATAATAGGCCAAGTGGTTAACTCCACTGAAACGGTCTGAAGAGATTTGTGTCATACTTATGATCACATCGAATAGTTATGTAATTAAAACACTTACTGTTCCATCAAAATGATTTTATGAACGCATCTTGCTTGTTGGCTAAGCTCTACATTTAAGTACTCGTGGTTAAAGTCTTGCACTCTCCCCTTCCTTTGAACACACGCTCTACTTCTACTTATACCCTCATCCTCATGTATTTGTCTTACAGTAGAGTCTCGTTTATCCGGACCCCGCTAGTCCGGACATCCGTATAATCCGGACGGGCCAAGAATTATGTACAAATTGGAACCAGGGCCTTTTAAGATTTATTAATTGTCAAGATAATTGGAGTTTCTGGTTTTATTGTCTATTAAAATGTATAAAATTGTTCTTAGTATAGTTTATAGGTGTATATTCAAACAGTCTAACACGAGGAATACCCGGTATTTTGTTAAAAATTAACAGATTTAAGAATAAGTAAGTTTAAAACTACACCGATAAATCTGTTTCGGTTCTATAGAAATGGAGGGCGGAAGATAAAAAGGAATAAGTGTATTCCAGGAAGTACAATTACATGTGACTGAGATGGGGAAGGGTTTTAAGAATATGTAGCGGTTCAACCCAGTTCCATGAAATTTTGCCAAGCCGACAATGTCTAATGTCTCAACTTTTTGTGAAATGATTATCGCTCCTCGAATTTCATATCGGAACTCAGCCTGTTTCTCAGGAAGTCCCTTCTGTACTTGCCACCTGCGTAATAGATCGTCATTTTATTTTAATTCATTTGATATTTGACATGACTGGTACTGGTGACAGAACAGCTTTTAACTTAAATAGTGGACCTACGTTGTACAAGCATGTTTTGGAGACTAATAGAAGTGATTTTTACGATAAAAACCTCGATTTTCATAGTTTTACTCTACTAAAGCATGTTCTACAGACACATTAAAACAGATTCCGTTTAATCCGGACTTTCGGTAATCCGGACTGGGTTCGGTCCCGTTAAACCCGGATTAGCGAGACTCTACTGTATTTCGTATTTACCTTTATTCAATTCATAAAACACTTAAACACTTACAAGTACTCATTCTAACACAAGTAAACTAATAAATAAGTCAATAAGCAGCTACAAGTGAAACAATGTAACAAGTAAACAAGCTAAAAATAAAACGAAGTAATCAGAAAACAAGAAAAAGCTAACAATAAAAAAGTAACAAGTTAATAATAAAAAAAGTAACAAATAAACACGTTAACAATTAAAAAAAAAAAAAGTAAAATCTTTGTGGATGTAGAATAATCAGTAGAAGCCTATGGTAGCTGGAAGCAGATGATAGCTTACTATCTAATAACTAAACAAAATGATATTACTTAAATATAAATTTATACACACCATACTAGAAGTCTTAATGTAGCAGTGGACTGAACCATCCAGGCACACACCCACGGGACGCAGCGCAGTTTAACAAGCCTTTTATCAATATCCTATTTTCATTTAAAAGAAAATAAATACTTCATTAAATTACGCACAAATAAAAAATATATCACTCCTGTGAATTTGAATACAAAAATTGAAAAATTGTTAAATACTCACACTCGCAGCAGCAGCTCTACTCACACCCCTGAACACACATTCCTAGCACCTGAAACAAAAAACAGTACATTACTATTTATATGACTGAAAATCAGATTCTATTATCATATATTGTATTACCTCAATACAATGAACCGTCTGGTTGTATCAACTAAAAATATTTCATACAAACACACTTAACGTCTTCATATATTGTTTATGAGTATATTATTTGGATGTTTGAATGATCCACCAGAAATATATAAAATTAATCTTCCTATACAAAAACTGTTTACTTTATAACTTATACTACATTTTAATTTTGAAATTATCATTTCAGATTATTAAAATTGTACAGAATGCATTGTTATTACTAGCTGGATTGCTATGCTTTAGGTAGGGAGTAATTTTTTATTTTATTTTTTTAATTTGATGAATTAATAAACTAACGGCAAGAAGGATTCAAATTATTTTAACAAGAGAAAATATCTAGATGCCACAGTTTCCCTAAATCTTCATAAATCTCAATTTAAATCAAATTATAATTATTATTAACTACGGGAATCAGACAATGAAAAATACACTCCAGCGCCGGGATAAATCCCTCTCCTTTTGGATAACATAATTTGCAAAAATCCCTAATTACTAATTGACTTTGACTACTGGGGAAACAGGTTTAAAAGTTGAGTCATCATCTCATGAAGGCTAGTTAGTCACTCCACTGTTTAATTAAGGGGGGGGGGGGTTGTGCCTTCCCTCAGCATTACATCTATCTTATATATTAAAAGAAAATATGAATGTATTATGGAATGGATACATAACTTATACTAAATTTTATGAGAACTTTTAAATAAGAATTATTCTATTGTTATTTTGCTACATTCGGCCATTTTAAATCAACCGGTGGTATGGTAACCTTTAACGTAATGTTTGGTTCTTTCTTTTCTAATTTCCACATGAGTGGACCATAAATTGATTAATAACAATTGATGGTAGAAAGATTTGTTTACCATGACAAGAGTATATTCGGTATTATACGAAATGGAACACTCATCTCCCATTTTCTTTTAAAATATTATAATCAACTTCTTAGTGAAATGGGAATTAGTGGTAGAAGGGAATTAAAAATAAAACATACCCTATTATAAATTGTTGGTACAATATTAATAATTTTAACCCCCTTCTTTCCCTCACATTGCACTTTGATTGTGTTTCTCTTTCTTTTATATAAAACAATTAAGGGGGTTTCAATAAGAATTGATGTCCCCTTGTTAAGGTCAGGTCACTTATTGGAATATTTATTTATCTAAAATTTAATAACTTTTTACAATTATCATCAAACCTATTAACATACCTTGAAACAAATAGTGATAGTGAAGCAAACATAAGCGAGCTTCTTACATTCAACAAAATGTGCATTCTGTCTGTCTATCAGTCAGTTACGTTTACGTGTCCGACTAAAACTTGAGTAAAAGTTGACCTATTTAGTTAAAATTTAGTATACATTTTCCTTTTACTAATGCTCAGTGCTCAGGCTAAGTTTGTTGGACAGCGTTATCATCTAAGAGTTCGCAAGCAATTCTTGTGTAAACATGAGCTTCAAATGTAAAATTGGAATTTCAGGACGGGAAAACATTCTATCATTACCTATTCGATGATACGAGCATTTTTGTCAAATACTTTTTTTTGTAAAACCAACAGTGGCACCACTATGAAGTGATAAAGATCGTTAAAACTTTTAAATAAGTGGACCTAAAAGTTTAAAATAGTGAAAACATTGTTTTTACCGATGTCTTACATTCAAACGTAACGATTTTAATAAAACTTCATGTATACATCGTCTAAAGCACAATTGAAACAGGCATGAAAAATTTCAACTTAATGTAAGTAAAGTTTTTGATTAGTGAAGTGATCCATTTTATAATAACTGAAATGAAGATGGTCGGAACATATAAGTAAAGGAATATGTTGAATGGTACTCTTCTCCCCCACTACATGGCTCTCTAAAACAATCATTCTCTTTAACGATCAACTCATCATGATTAACTATTTTCTTAATATCTAAAATTTATTTAATTTCACTCGCTTCAATGATATACAGCCTTGCAATGCCTAGTTAATTATAAAACATTTTTAGTAAGGTTAGTTAAGTAGTATTACTTACCGCAGAGATGAGTTCAATGAAAAAATAAAAATTAATATGTAAATCAAAGTATTGGTTTATTTTGGATGTATATTTTAGAACAGCCATTCGTATTCGAACTCATGACCTTTCATATATTAAGCACATGCTACACAGAGGCAACTGTTGAATGCTGCTGATTTGGGCTAATTCGTATTGTACGTGCCATCGAAATTTCTTCGAGTTGGACCTCTACCTGGTTTATATACAGGAGGGTTGTGAAGCCACCGTGAAGTGGTGTGTAGCGGCTGTTGAAAATTCAAGGGTACACAAAATTAAGGTTTTTAATTTAATATGTGGGATTTTATACCTAACCTCAAAGTGGTGGCACGAACAATCCGAATTTAGCCTGATTTGTAATACATAAAAAAAAAAAAAAATTCAACATATAAAAAGTAGTAAACCCCTCAATTATCCCCTTTTTTTTCTCTATCCTTTTCTATACATTTTATTTAATTTTATTTTTTCTATAACCTATTGTTTCACCCACAGTTCAGTATGCATCCTATTCTTTCTTTTTCACTAAAGGCTTGTCTGTTTACAAAACTTTTTTAATAATATAGAAAGAGAAATAATTACCTCTACTTTTGTATTATAATACATAATTGTATAAGGATTTTTCAAAGATCGTTAGATGCAGCCTAGTTAGAAAAGAAAGTTTAATTTTACTCTAATAAAATTACATTTGCATTTTGTAGTTAAAATATATAGTTTAATCAGGTTTGCCACTACAATTACAAAATTAAAAATTCCTACCTATATGTTTTGATGTAATTTAAGAGATACTTTTATTTTTATTTGAAAATATATTATATTATAATGTAAATGCGTGAGATATACTTGTCAGGAAACATCAGTGACTTGAATGTTTAGACTCCCCCCCCCGTCACGACTTCTAATTTTAACGGCCGGGGCTCAAGCCCCCCCCCCCCCCCCCCCAGAAAAAAATTTGGCACCGTGATCTCCCCCTTCAAAGAGTGCAAAACGTTAGGTCCTCTACTTATCAAGATATGTACCAACGGAAGACCAATGTGGATGGGTGGGGGGGGGGGGGGTCCAACACTCAAAACAGCAAGAACTAATAATAACTAAAATGTTTTTTGGAGAGGGTTGTTTCCTTTCTTCCTAGGAAACACATGTGAGATGGTTGAATTCTCATGAAAAAAGGCTTTATTGTTTTTATCAAGTATTTCCCGAATTAAATTTTAACACCCCAATTCTCTGATTACATCTTATTTTATTAGATTTACAAGTGACACTTTTATTTCAATACAATCCACGAATAAGCAGGGTAAGAAGGTGAATGTAAAAACGAAGTCACAAATAAATTCTCGCGAGTAGGGGAAGTCGTGAAAGTTAAAGATTGACTGCACACAAATAAAAGGACAGCATTATAAAACAAAAACCTCTAGTGACTTAGTTACACACATAATATTGCAACTGCAGGTCCACGATTAAAGATTTAAAAAAAAATCTCACAAACTCTATGTTAGGATTGTTGATTGACAGGATAAATTAACAAACAAAGTACTTAGAATAGGTGTTATAGAAATTCTTGCTTTCTTTAATAAGTACTATTCCAAGAAATGGATAAGTATTGAATACATAATAACCATAATAAAATTGGACCAATCAACAGTACTTAATCAGTAATAATCATTAGAGTTAAATAATTTATCTATAAATTTAACATTATAAAAACAATAACTTTTATATACGCTGTTACCTCGCAGATACTTTGGCATTGTGTTTGATTATTATAAATCTTCCCTCGATAATACTTGATTTTTATTTGGATTATTTCGGGGGGGGGGCAGGCCGGGCTACGCCCAACCTAAAAACAACTCAGTCACATTTTTATTTTTTATCGACTAACAATATATTTTCTCTTCCTCTTTTTTTTAAAGTTACAGTAAACCATCAACACTTAACTGTATTGCGTGCTAAGTGTTCTACAGAAAAATCGATTCGATATTCTGCTTTTTCCTTATTGTAACCTTTTCGAGGCTGTTACCTTTTCTTCGCTATCAGGTTATTCTGCTCGCGTGAACTCCCATTTTTTCTCACGATTGTAATTCTCCGATCTGTGATATGATTTAAATAATTTTTCTGATGTAATCTTACATTTATAACATTGTTTCAAGTTAACAATAAAATATTTATCTAACTATTTTATTCAACTGATAATGCCGAGACAGGTTTAAACGTAGTTAACGTTAGATACAGTCCAAGTTCCTCTTCTTAAATTTCATCGAGTTACGTAAAAAAGAAGAAAATTAGAAATGGCCGAGAAGAGTACTCCATCTGATGACAAGAAAACCGTCGAAAACGACGATGAATTAAACGATCTTTTGGATAGTAAGTGGCTTATATTTGTTCTATATTGCAATTGAAAATGTTAATGAAATTAAGCCATTTGATCGATACTTAAGTTCCAATTATTAGAAGTAAAAAATAAGTATATTTATTATTTTTAAATATATAATACAGTTTTCTAGTCATTTATTATTAAATGTTTGAGCGAAATTCTAAAGCTTTAATCATCCGACGACGTTTCAGGAACGTTTGTATTCCCATTATCTGATTTTTCTGCTTATCCCTTTTGAGAGTAATCTTTGTTGAGATAACCTTACAGTAATTGTACTGTCGCTTTTATACTACTTCCTTTATTTACCTCTTTTCTGTGGTGCCTGAAAATATAATGTAATCGGACCAGCATATACATATTATGGTTTTATTTACTTGTTTTGTGATTTTTTTTTTTTTTTTTAATACCATTGTACTAGGTGGATATTTTCACCTTGAAAAACCAGAATGAAATATTAGGTTCCATTTTTATTTTTCAGTATAGATTACAATTGCATCATTTGTCAAGGTGGGGCTCTTTAGGCTAAAATTAAAAGTCAACTCCTCAAAGTTATACTATTCTTAAAGCCACTATACCTATAGCAGGCATTTCACTCCATTGTCATTTTTGTTATCCTAGTTGGCCCTACCTTCTTGACGTGAAAATCTCGAGCTCTCACTGCCCCCCCCCCCTTATTTCTTTCCTATTTTCCAACACTGTCAGAGAAAACTCATACTATACTCATGTCATTATGATTTGTAAATCTGTAAGCTCAGATTGGCCAATCTATGTGAGGGAAAAATAAAACCACTAGGCGTTTTTCTTAATGTTATCCAGTGATATTTTTATTTGCCTAGTTGGCCCGACCTACTACCCGCCAAAATCTCGAACTCTCACTGGCTCCCCTCCTGTTTTTTTATTTTCCCACTCTCTGAATAACAAAGTATAATGACATTAGTATAGACTAAACTATCTTCAAAAACTAAACTAAACTTCAAACTCAATTGTAAAACCGATATAAGTACATGAATGTCACTCTAATATTAATTGGACAAAATGATCTAGGTATATACAATAAGACAAACCAGGAATTAGAACTGTAGAGAAAGAACAAGTAAGTGAAATTAGCATGGATTCTATAATAGGCTTCCGCAGACAGATTTTGACTCTTCCAAAGGGTTACCAAACGTTTCCAAACTATTACATAGTTCATTCTAAAGAGCGTTGCACATGATAAGATTCATTAGCAACAGTGAACTGAATTGTTTACGACGTATAGTGTGCATCACCCTTAATGATTCCTGCGCTTGCTGAATGTCAGTATTATTAAAATCCCTTAAGTCGTCTCTATGGAAACCTAATTAACACAGACTAACCTGATTGAGTAAATTCTGAAACTACTGTCTTAACGATAAAATTTGTAACATTTCTGTTTACGAATCCTAGACAGGTAAGAAAATGTTTAATACGGATGATCAGTTATTTTGAAATGGCTAACCCTCTATCCTTTGATACCTAATGTTTTAGTCTGAAAATAAAATAAGCTGGATAAAAATAAATTTATGTTTTCACTTCATAACTAACTCTAAGATATGGCATGGCTTATGATCTTGTTCTATCGGGTTTGATGTTTTGTCCCTCTTTCTCTTATTGTAAGAGCATACAGTTTATTGTTTAAAAATAATGAACAAATGTCATTATTCGAAATCAGTCAGTTAGGCACATGTACCAAATATTAAAAGCTTGTGTAAAAAGAAAATATGGAAATAACCTAATGAAATTTTTGAAAATTAAATAAAACCATTCTTTCTGAGAATATCACATTCTAATTGGTTTGAATTTATTCAAACCATCTAGTCTTATTTGTTGCAAAGTTCTATTTAATTATTATTATTTTATCTCTTTTTTACCTTGTTTTGTAATTATTAAATCAATTTAATTAATAAACAATATGAGCTTTTTTTGTTCAGATTTAGTAAAAAAAAAAAAATTGTAAGTCCTATCACAATTTTGATGTCACCACCAATATAATTGAATTATCTTTTTGTTGATATATCCCTACCTAATTAATTAGGCAATTTTTTTTTTTTTTTCAAGAAAGACATTTTACTGAGACTGTTAAGTTTTGTTTATAGTTAAAGGTGGCTAAGATAAAACTTTTGTAAACCTGCAAATTTTTAAGGGCACCTTGCCAATAATTGATTTTTTAATAGACTTGGCGTCTCCAGTTTTGATTTCATAACATTTATAATGGTGGAATGCATTGTAGAAAAACTTGGCAGGGATTTCTGTATTGTTCTGAGATTATCCTCTCCGTCTGTTTAGTGATTCAGGCTATGACACTTCAATTGTATTAACAACAATATAGCAGGTCAAAAAGCTAAAAAAGGATATTATTATTGTTTTCCCTAATAAAAACTATTTTTTAAGATGAAAGTTCATAACTATAAAGGAGAATAAAGGCTTTTCTGCTTTTTTTTTTTTTCAGATATTTGTAGAGTATGTAACATTTTTTTGTGGAAGTAAGTAAGGATTTTATGTAAGTGGGTGAAGCATCCTCGTCTTTTGAATAGCGTCTATTCAATCAAATTGAGTCTATTAGTCTAGTTAGTCAATGTTATTGTATGCATTTAGTAACGTCAGTCAGTTGACTGAGAGTATGTTATTGATGATTTTATATCTTGTGAATTGTAATCATCCTGAACGAATAGTTATAGTGTCATAAAGTTAAGTAAAGTGTTTTCTTATTCACACTATTACATAATCCATCTTCTATCCACAAACTTTTCAGTATTATAAGTATACTCTAGAAGCTCATTGTTCAGGGGGATCCAGTGAAAGAGTACTTTTTTGAGAGATCATGGATTGTTGGATAGGCAATCAATGCACATTTGCCGTACTTTGTTATTATTTGGTGGACATTGGTTTGCCACCTTTTCAGCTAATGGATCAATATCACTGGGAATCTCATCATTAGGCTGCATCAGTGTGCTGACAAAAGTGGAGGTCATCTTTCAGGCTTTATTTTCAGATTTGTTTTTTTTAGTATTACGTTATTTTCATTCATGTTGAGAAAGTTCTTTGCAATATATTTCAACTTTCTATTTTTTTCAATTGTCTGTAATAATTCACTTTTACTGAATTACTCTAAACTTCCACAAGTAAGCAATGACAAACCTTATTAGTAGTAGTAGTAGTACATATATTACTATATTATTGCTATAGTATTATTATCTCTACAAAAAGTGCTTCTGTCCATTTGTAAAAAGCATTTTTTTAAACTATCATTTATTTATTTTTCAGGTGCACTTGAAGATTTCGACAAGCAAGCAAGCCCAGGGACTGGGAAGACAGTAAAGAAAGTAGAAAATACCGGAGAGGAAACTCCACCTGAAGAAGCCCTGTGGAATGAAGAATTTCTGCTTGAAGCTCAGAAACAGTTTGAGCAGAACTTCAAAGCTCTTATGGGCGGCTCAGGTAACAATTTAAACCGATTATTTCTTCTATTCATTAAGATAATTATGAGTAAAAATATCTATGCTTGTAAAATCAGGCACTTCTTTAGATTGTTACTCCCCTTAAAGAAGGTGTGCGGAATTTTCTTCTTTAGACTGTTACTCCCCTTACAAAAACAGAAGTGTGATATTCCTTTGTCCCAAAGTATATCAGTCTAAACATCCCTTTGCCCTAATAGTTATTTAATCATAGTGTCATTTATATTCTAATAAAACATAGGGGAGTAACAATCTAAAATATAAAAATTGTAATACCTAAAATTGTACAAAACTAGTTAATTTTAATTGTCCAGTACCAGCCTCGCAATTTTAATATTTTGATCATCTAAGAGTTTTAAAAAATAAATTTCTATAAAAGAAAAAAATATTGTTTGTGAGATATTTTTTAAAATAAAAATACTAATTCTGTACATTTATGACAAAATTAATTAATGAGTTTAATTTTTTTTTTTTTTCTAGCTCTGTGAATATAGAGAACAAATATTAGTGATGATTACTTTTTATTTATTTAGAAAATTATTTTTATTGTTTTAAGAATTTATAAGAAAATTATATAAGGAACTAATATAAACTAACTATGGGATAAAATGCATTTTATTTGTGATAAAAATTGAGACAGATGACAATATTCTCCGTGTATGAAAAATTATGTCTGTATAAAATTATAATCAGTCTATTATAAAATTGTGGAAAGATAACAATATTATACAGTCTATTTAACATTATCTTTGAAAATAGTCAAAAGAATGAAAGTCTGATTGTAATTAGACAATTGTAGATTATTTTAAATTAAATCATCAGTATATTATTATTTAAGTGTGTACCAATTATCATTATGTTTGGTTTCCACAAATTATCGATCAATACAACCAATTTTTTTTAACAATATTTTGTTTAATTTTACTCATAGCTTTTATTTCAGCAGTTTAGTTTTAAATAATATTCCGAAAAATTTGAAAGCAGATGAAAATGGTATTAACTTTTCTTTTAATTTCTTTCTGAAACGCTGCAATACATATTTGTTATAATGAATTAATGTTATTTTTCCTGACACTTATACATTAAAATAAATGTTGGAATTTGCAATGGTCTGATTTTTTTTTTGTGATAATGTAACAGAGCATTACAGACGTACAATTATGCCAGTGACATTCAATGATTCCTACTATTCCATGCACTTATCTACCATTGAATTTTTCCCGAGTTAGATCTAGATATAAATATTTATTTATGATTGTTGGTAGTTCCATCCTAGTATGATTTAATGTTTAATTTTATATTCTCTAATCTCTACTGAATCTTAAATTTTCATTTTATCTTGGAAGCTTGGACTTAGTGTTTATATTGCAATTGTATTTTTGCAGGTGAAGCGGAAGGAGTAGATTCGGAGGCTTTCGGTGAGCAGTTTCAGAAAATGGCACATGAAGCTCGTAACTTTTTTGCCCAGGAAGGTTCAGATCCTGAATTTTCCAACACCATTGCTGAAACTTTAAAATGCCTCACTGAAAATTCAGAAAATCTTCAGGTACTTGCCATATTTATTGTTAGATTATTAATAATGATACAGCATACTGTTAGTGATTAAGCTAATGCAAACTAAAGTGTGCATAAAAGAGTTGATATCAATTTGAAAAAACTTAACACTCTTAGTATATGACATAGTTAGAGGTAAAAAATGTTTCTCACACAACTCTTAAACCGTTTATGCATACATATTGTTCATGCATTCTGATAAAATAACTTTGCTAGTCTGTCATCTGTCATTCCTCCTCACATTACCATTATATTCAAAGTCCAGCACATATAACTTTTATCAATATACTTACATTATTTTTTTCATTCCAATTAGTCGGAGCTGGAGAAGATAGGAGATGATGAGTTGTCCTCATTGTTCGGAGGTCTTGGCCTTGGTGGACCTGAAGCTAACACTGATTTCCTACCATTTATGCAAAGTACTCTCAGGTCCTTCCTGTCTAAAGATCTTCTGTATCCAGCCATCAAAGAAATCACTGAAAAAGTAAGTTAATTTCATTACACCTCTAAAGATTACTTTCTTGATTAGTTATGTCTTTACTCAAGTCTAAAATCATTAGTTACAAGTTATAAGGTTTTAAGGGTCACCAACTAAAAGTTAACATTTCTGTTTGAGGCATAAAACTTGTTTTTTATTCTTACTGTAAACTAGATTTATGTGGAACAAAAACTATAGTGGTACAAGTTTAAATTAAACTATTGAAATGGTGAATCTCTCTACAGTATGTTGATTTGTAATCAATCCACATGCAGCCTCATTTCGGGATGCAGCCAGACCGTGCATCAGTTTCCATGGATAAGCGGCCATCTTTGTAGCGGTTGTACTACTCTTTTATTTGTGTGGTGCCAATCGCTTCGTGGATTGTTTCCATTTGAGAATCCCCAAGTTTAAAACAAAATTTGGTGCAGTAACGCTGTTTGACTTTTTCTGTAATTTTGTCAGAAAGAAAAATCCGACGACACTCACTCGCACTGGCTCACTAATTTATAGCCTACCGCCGACTGACTCGTGTAGCAGACGTACAAAAAAATGAGCATTCACACTAGGCATGCCTGCAACCGTACACCAAGCCCCACCCCCACAGCTTTCTTGGTTTGACCAATAAAAAATTAAGGTCGGATACTTTTTGATCATACCACATCGCTGGTCCGGAAAAAGACTGACATAACTCAAAAAATGAATTTTTTCAGGAAACGCAATTAAAGATTTTAACATGTTGGTAAATTGCTAAAAGCTTAATTAAAGTTGTAAAAAGAATAAATAGGATTAATAACAATTTTTTTATTTATAGCAGCAATCGTATCATTGCATTCCAATTAAACAAAATTTATTTATTTTGGAAGGCGGGGGGCCTAAAAATATTTTTTTTTTAATGAAAATTTGAGTTATAACTGTCTTGTATTGAAAAAAGATCACTTGCACGAAATAAGTCATATATAAACATGTCTAGTCAAAGGAAGAAGTTTGATAGATTTGGTTTCAAATATATCCGTTAGATAGAAACAAAAGAAAATTAAAATTAAAATAAATTGCAAAGAATGATGAATGCAAAACAAAGTTTGGAACTTATCAGATTGCTCCAGTAACATAATTTTTCCATAAAATAAAAGAGAATTTATTTTCTTATGAAAAGAGTTGCCTGTCTTTTTGGCTAGCTTCCTAATTGATACATAATTTTCTGGAATGTAAATAGGTAAAGATTTTTTAAAAGCATTGATTTGCCGTTCTATGGAAGTGCACAGAATCTCCCTAATTTTGGATGTGACCAGTCACAAGAAACTTATGAGAAATACTCTGAATATTTTCAAAAAAAATACTGCATACATAAATAATCCAAGTATATATTTACTTTTATTCTGACCGACACAATTATCTGAGTATTATATTTTTCAAAGCAAGGAGTTTCTTATTTAGCTGGTCTAGATAATTCCAAAGACATGTCCATAATATCTCATTTGCTCCCTATGAGAAATCTACGAGAATCTAGATGAGAAATATGAGAATCGCCCTCTTGCCATGTAAAGCAGAATGTATTGTTGCTTTTTATTTCATAAATTGTGAAGTTGTAAAGATTTAACTTTGACACATATTAAAAAGAAGATGCGGAAAGAGCAGCCTGTAAATAAAAAATTGGTAGTGTGTGAATTCTCACGTAAAAGGGTTTCGTTGGTGTTGTAAACATGAAATTAGTAGTTGAGGGGGGGGGGGGGGGGCGGAATTTGGATGTTTTTGACAAAATGGTGTAGAAAATTAAACGCTTTCCACAAGTATTATATATTTTTGTAATCTACCCTTCAATACCTTTCACTTGATACCCCACTCCCCGTGACAGCAATTAGTCGCCATCTTAGATTCCCAATTAATCCGACCAAGTTGCTATTCTTATTTTTTCTTTGGCCCATCACGCACATTTTGCATATTTTTCTTTATTTTTAGTAGCAGCGGAAATACGATTTTAGGGGGGGGGGGACACGAAATTTCGATGTTTTTTGACAAAATGGCGCCGAAAATTGAACACTTTCCCTAAGTGATATATATATTTGTAATCTACTCTTCAATACCTTTCATTTGATACCCCACACAAAATTTAAAAAAATATTTATTTTCGTGTGACATGAATTATCCGCCATCTTGGATTCCCAGTAAATCAGATCAAATTGCTAATCTTATTTTTTCTATGGCCCACCAGACCACACATTTTGCATATTTTTCTATATTTTTAGTATGAGCGGAAATACGATTTTAGGGGGGGGGGGGACACACAAAATTTCGATGTTTTTTAACAAAATGGCGCCGAAAATTGAACACTTTCCCTAAGTGGTATATATTTTTGTAATCTACTCTTCAATACCTTTCATTTGATACCCCACTCAAAATTTAAAAAAAAAAGTATTTTTTTCGCATGACGTGAGTTAGCGCATGAGTGATTTTGGATTTCAGCTGATAAACAGCTGATAATTTGAGTTCGCTATATTTTTCCTGTGTGCGCGTCAAAACGATCTTTAATATTGGAAAGTTTCATGTTTCTATTTATTTTTATTCAAAAGTTATTGGAACCGTACAGAGTGACAGACAGACAGTAGGTGACACATGAACGAAACTATAAGGGTTTCTTTTATTGGTTTTACCAACGAAACCCTAAAAACAGCAGCAACAATTTGCCTAAGAATCTTTATCCTTTATTTTCTCATTTCCCAGCAAATGCTGGTTGTGTTCTTCTCTAAGCATAGGCTTCTGCTCTTCTGTAAAGCTATAAAATGCTTGGCAAAAGTCACACGTCTTTCTTTCTTAATAATTAATATAGTTTGGAGTGATAACTTATTAATAGTTACAATAGAGCAGCAGTTCTCAATCCACGTATCCCTTTTTTGTATGCTTAACTGTGCGTACCCCCTAAAAACAACCCCTTATTTTTATAAATACTTTTTATATTAGATGAAGGGTTGTTTAACTACTGCTGTGTGTAGAAACAGCTGTAAATAGGTATTTTTAATTCCAAACAATATTTTTTAATAGACATTTTACTAAAAAGATTTTATTTATTAGATATAACAGTAAACAAAAACCTTTTTTTAATTCACCGCGTACCCCTTACAAATTTTCACGTACCACTGGTTGAGAACCGCTGCAATAGAGGTACAAATAGTTTTTAATTATGCTAGAAGATGTAAAAATGAATTTATTTGATTACCTTGTAGAGAAATCATAGTAGGTGAAGTATTTAAACATAATATTCCTATTTAGATCTTTATAATTTTAAACTTTTTCTTTGTTATTTGTATTTATTTTGTCCTTAATTGTATCCAGTAATTTGTTGTTTTGTTCATTTATATTTTCAAAATCAACACATCTTATTTCTTCTAAATTTTTATTAACCTTAATTCTAGCCAACTCTACTATAAACCTACCCCTACTGGTATGAACTGTAAATAAAATAAATGATATCAAAACTTCAACTTTTTAATTTAATCTAAAAAAAATGGCTAGCTAAAATTTTACAGTTCAACTGTTTTTAATATTATTAAAAATAATAAGCCTAAGGAAACGGACCTCATAATAAGCAAAAAAAAAAACACTAATTTTTAATTTTTTTGTTTAAAACTGACACATTTACAGATCAAATTTAAAAAAAAGTATGACTTCAGAAACAAGAGTGTCACATATTTATATTTATGACTTTAATGTATTAGAACGATGACTAAGTTCTAAGATATTAATAATAAAACTGTCACAACTCCAAAAAATGTTTGTGCATGACTGACACATTATAGAAAAATACAACATCATTGGTAAATTACAAGAGTTATCAAGTACAAGAGTGTCTCACCTCCAAAAATTTTTTTTGAAAAGAGACATTTTATAGATAAAACTAATTATAACCACTATGATTTCAAAAACAAAAGAGCCTTAACTCAAAATAAGGCCTTATTACAGTTGTAATAAAAAATGTTTATTTGATCATTTTAAATTCAGAGAGGGTCATTTCAAAATGTGACGATATTGAAACGAAACTAAGATAATGAAATTCTCCTCTTAAGGTCCAAACTGAATTATTTTGAAATGAGACAGTTTAAAATCAAAAATATTCTACTTCTGTTTTAAGACTAATCAAATCAATACAGCGACATATAGATGGAAATGTACAGAAGTAGTACTATTTGAGTGTACTCCTTTTTTTCTTAAGTTTGACAAGTGTCTAATTGTTATTTTGTGGCAGTTCCCAGGTTGGTTGGAAGGTAAGAAGTCAAACTTGTCTGAGGAGGAAGAAGAGAACTTTAAACACCAGTTGACAATTTTAACTCAAATTTGTGGCGAGTACGAGAAGGAATCCCCAGCTGATACTGAGCCAATTAAGAAAGAAAGATTCTCCAAACTATTAGCTCTTATGGAAGAGGTAAATATTTACATGTATTAGCATATAATGGGTGCATTTTGGAGAACCGAACCTAACCTAACCTATGGTGAACTAATATGGTGGTGTGGTGTTAATTTATTTAAAGGCTTTAATAACCAATTAACTCATTTTATCTCTTTATTAATATTTTAATTTAGTTTTAATCAAGGCTCTATGGAGTTTAGTTGAACAAGGGATTTTTTAATTGAAGTATGAATACAAAGTTTAAATAAATTGGCCTAGTATGTGCTTTCAGAATATACAAAGGGTACATGACGCATTTCCATTAAAAATGGATTTCAACCCCTAGTTTTTGAGGGATGTTTTTTTGGAGTTTTCTCTATAATTTTCCTTATTTTGTATTTCCAAATTTGTAATTATTTATCTTTATGCCTGTAATTTGCATAAATGTAAAGCGATTTACACATAGTTTAAAATATAAAAGCACGCTGCCCTTCAAATTGTTTCAACTTAAACTGTTTTAGAGTTGATATTACCTTGTTTATGGGTTTTTAAGTGTTGATATTTTAAATTATTAAGTTATAATTTTTGTTTAGTTTTTGCATCCACTTTGTGTTTAGGGTATTAAAGTTGTTTGGGTAATTTTAGCGTAATAGATATATTTATTATTTTTCACAAACATCTCTTAATCTTAGTCCAATACTAATAAAGGTTATACATTCTTGAGTTTGGACAAATTGAATACCATTTTAATGTAAATAGAACTTTTGTTTCTTTTTTGTCAAATACACAAATTTAATAATTTAAAAAAATACCTCATTTTAAAAAAATACCTTATTTTTGTTATCTTAACCCTTAATAAATGTGTTGCATGCTCATCTTATTTAAAAATTAACATATCCCCTCATGATTCCTAGCTTATATATAAGGTAGAGTTCTCAGCCCAACTATTTCCAACATACTGCTTATAATAACCATCTCTTTCATTTTTCTTATGGAATGCCTCTCTTTAAATGTCTCATCCCTTCTCCCCCAAATTTTTCATACATCTTGCTTATGAAATTCTCCTGTTTCTTTGAGATTCCTATAACTTTGGCTTAAGGGATACTCCTTCCTTCTATTATTTGCACATATTTTACTTAACAAACACTCCTCTCCCCATGTATCTTGCTTATGGGAAACTTTCTTCTTATTTTCATACATGTTGCTTCAAAATTGTCCCTCTCCCCACCTGTTCCATATATTTGGCTTAAGGATTAGCTCCTTCCTCCCATTACAAGTACCCTAAATTTTGCTTTAGGAATACCTATAGCGAAAGCCTTTATTTCAGGTTGGTGGTGATACTGTCTGCTTTATTATGAGCTGCCAAATATTTACCTCTTAAATAAACTTCTCCCCGGCTCTGAAACGTATGTTTTGCTTTTTTAATACATTAACAGTAACCTGTTTTTATTACAACAAGCAAACTGACAAACTTAAATATTAATACTATTATTGTTTAGAAAAAAATTATTGGATTTGGTAAACAAAAAAAAATCATATGGTTTATTTACCTTTTTGTTATTTTTACATTAATGAGACACCACTTTGCTTTTTTCCCCTTAAACTAATAAGCCCTTACAACTCATTTTTCTAATAGAACAATATCTCTGCATATCCTGACCATTCTCAGATAGATAAACAGTGGATAGCGAATTTCAAAATATTCTTACTGGTAGAGTGCTGCTTTAGTATAATATTATGTTTATTTATACAAGTTAATTTTTTGGGAGACTTGGTAGCTCATATAGGAGGGCAGTTAGCTCTCCTATCAATAAAGTTAAAGTATGGGGTGTGGTCACAAGTTGGATGGGTGACCACAGATCTAGGTTTAATTCCCGGACCGGGCCTCCCACTTGGTGTTTACCTGGCATAGTTATATTAATAGGAAGCTGTTTATGTGGTGACTAACTGTTTGTGTACGCCCATTGTAAGGTTTATACAGCTGATGGAGTGACACACTAACCAGTTTCATCCAATATATTTATACTTGTATAAGCCCTTTGTCAGACCTAGGCCCTCCAAGGGCTGTTGTATCATAGAGTTTGTTAGAAGTTAATTTTATGCTATAAAACTTCTCTTACTAGATGTTAAGACTTTAATGCCGCTGAATGCTTTTGAAACATCATATCTTGGTTCAAGCTTTAATGTTTTTTTAATATATTTATTTTAGAATCACTCCCCTACCACTTACTCTTAAGGGTAAAAACAATGATACTAGTGAGATAAAACTTTTTTCACAATAAACAATAGTTTTCTGAAAGAAAAGTGTACCTTGAGTAAATCTATAAGGGAGCAAAGTATTTTGACCAGACTAACCCAGAACCAAACTGGCTTTGATTTTTCTGAGAGGAGTGATAATGTCGCCGCTACTTTGTTTACATGGAAAAGAATGTGGATTTCGTGGATGTGATGTATTTTGCTGGCGTGATATCACCTGCTTTGATTTAACCCTAAGATGCTCTAAAAATTCTGCGACAGTTTTTAATAAAACTCGCACAACTTGTTATATTTTTATTGATGAATTGTCATCAAATAAATTGTTTAATATTGGTTTGAAACGAGGTCATATCTGTATTATTTTAAGTTAAACAAATTCTAAAGAAACATTGTAAAGAAATATTTCTTATTTTATATTTGATTGATAAATCTTAAGGTGTTAAGGGAAAATTTAATTAGAAAATGCTGAGTGTATTTAATATCGGAAAATGATGAAGGTGGTGTCTCTTTTGTTGTTAAAGTGCTTAATTTTGTATGGATCATATTGGCTAAAGCCTCCCTATCAAACTTCTAATTAAAATAATTTCTTTAATATGAGCATGAAAAATAATTTGTCCCTAACATTTCTGGCAATATATATATATATATATATATATATATATATATATATATATATATATATATATATATATAAATCACAATACCCAGTCACTAATCAATATTATTGGGTACTTCTCGGCCACATAGAGACTTGGTGATTGGTCAGTTTTCAGTGACTTCATCCTTGCATGAACCCCGCAGGAAGTGCTAGGAGAAGGCTAGTTATTACTAAACAGGGATACCTACTACTATAAGGAGATCTTCTTAGCCAAGTGGTTATCATATTTGGCTGAAACCTATGTCCTAGCACTTACACATTCCTAAGGTGGCTTTAATTACAAAAATTGCTTTTGATTACATATTAATAACCACTATCTCAATACCTGCCAAAAATACAAAAAATTTCTCCAAGAGGTTAAAGAACATTGTGGAAGAGTGTGAACAACTAATAGATACATTTACAGTGAAAAACCATTGTCTTTAATTTCATTAATATGTTTACTGTGTTTGTGTATTCCAACTTCTCTAAAAAAGACTTCTGACAACCTGTGAACAACAGCATCCTAGTAAGTGAATGACTACACGCACCTGTAATAAGGGGGATACCTGTTATATCAGAGGAATATACCCACTAATTTTGTTTTAATAAGCTAACAACATTTTTTTTCCTCCAAAACAAAATCTCTTTTTTTTTTTAAATAAAAAACAGTGTTAAGCTCTGTATATTTTATTTTTTATCTCTCTTTTATATTTGTTACAGCTTCAAAAAGCTGGAAAGTTACCTCAGGAGATTGTGGAAGAGACGCCGTTTACATTCGACGAACAAGGATCACCTATACCTATATCTGGCTTCGACCCCGCCCAATGTTCTATCATGTGATTTGTTTCTTTCATCCGTCAGCTTAAACTAACTTTATATTGGTTTTCTATTCTAAAGAAAAACAGATATTAGCTTAAGTTAGGTACCGTTTTATTTTACTAAGTATTTGTACGACTTTTACATATATTTATTTAAAAATAAAAGTGTTATATATTTTCTTAAGGGTGTATTCAGAAATAAATTACTGGAATAATTGAAGTGGCCAAGCATGTCAGTATTTTGAATGTTTTGAACAGTTGACATTTTGTCATTGACTATAATATTCCTTCAACTCTCTTTCCCAAATATGATTGTTTGTTTTAATATACTACATTATAACCAACAACTAAAGTTAGCAGTTTCCAAAGTAAAATCATATCATGTAATATTAGTGCTGTGTGAATTGACCTTGGTCAAATTCTGCTTGTTCCAATTTAAATATCTGAGTATGCCCATAATTATAATCTGTTGATTAAAGTCCTTAATATTTATAACCCCTAATGTTTAATAATTTAAGTAAATTAAAAAAAAAAAATCAATAATTAACGGTGGCTCCTCATAAGATACTTGTGTCACCGTCTTTTCTCATCTGTTATATTAAAGTCAAAATGACTGTTTACCAATATCTTGTGAAGATACATGTCGACACCTGTCTGGTGTTATTAGGTAAATAAATTACATATTGCTGTGCTGTGTACTGTAATGTTTTAAAAGAATTGAAAATTTTGGTTTAACAGGCCATTTTTTGTCATGCCGCTAGGGATTTGGTCCTAATGTGGCAGGTTAAGAAGGCTTCCACTATATAGATATATTATTTATATTTAATAAGGGCTTTAATTATCAGAACAAATTTTAGTCTGTGTGTCATTATATAGAATAAGGGCTCGTATGTTTTACAATGATTAGATTTTTTTTATACGAAATATGATTACTGATATTTATATTTTTGCTTTTGTGTAAAATATGTAATAATTTCTTTTTTTTAACTAGAAGTTTTTTTTAATATAAAAAGAAAATTAGTGTTTTTTTATATTTATTTACATCACTTCTAATTTTCTGTAAATCAAATCTTATACGTTATTCTATTGTTTACAAGGAGAAAATATATTATTATTAATTTAGCTTTATCAAAATCAAAATTATACCAAAAAAAGCATCGTTTGGATTTTTTTAGGAAATTGGATATGAGATAAAAAATGAAAATTTACAAAAAAAAAAAAAAAAAAAAAAAAAAAAAAATGCTAATTGTGATGGTCACCATGATAAGACTGGTTAAAAAGAAATAAAACAACTGTATAATCTAATTTTTCTTTTATATAGTCTTCAAATATTTCATTGTATATTTCTTATAAATAATATTACCTCACTGCAGTTTCCTATTTTATGATTAATTATGTAATATAAAAATGAGTCCTTATGAAATGTGCTAAATGAATTATTTTGTCTTCTGTAAATAGTCACTAATACCTTCAAATAAAAAAAAAAAAAAAACAATGGTGAGGAATGTATTCCATTATATTGTAACAAACCTTATGTATATTGTAATAACAAACCGTATCTGCTTTTAGACTGAGCTAATTCGTATAAATATGAACATTGTGTGATAATTATTTTGGTTTTTTTTTTACTATTTTGGGATGGATAATTAAAATAAAATCTTTTTTATTTTTGTGTAAGAGAATTATTGATGAGTTAATTTTAAACTAACTTACTTAAAACTGAATAAGTTTTTGATCATTTATTTTTATTTAATAATTTCTCCTTTAGTCTTAATGTGATTTTCACTTGTACCACTCTATTTACTTTCTTAAATGATCGTATGAAAATTATGACTACTGAACTCTTTCGTTGGTTGGATTTTGACAAGGACAAAATATCATCCCTTTTTAAATCCTTTATATAGACTTTGATTTTGTTTGTTCGTTTGTGGTGCCTGTTGTCAAAATCTTTGGAGGCTAATTAACCCTCTTCCAGTCATCTGATCGAGCTAAAATTTGACTCATAGACTCTGTGCCAATGCAAAAAAAATTCTATCAAATAATTAAATTAAGTAATTGAAATTTATACACACACACACACACACATATATATATATATATATATATATATATATATATATATATATATATATATATATATATATCCTTACACAACCAAAATGCATAAATATTGAGGATATATAGTATAAAATAGTGCGTGGGGCACTGAAAATTCTTAAATAATTCAAAAAAGGTAGGCTGACAAGTATACTTAATCATAGTATACTCATCATATGCCTCGCTAGCATTAACTGATTGTTTAAATCCCCCAGCTCAGAAAGGGTTAAAGAGTTAACTGTCAATAAATACAACAAAAAGAATAAAACCACAAACATTGCTGGCTCACCTTTATATAATCACACAAAATATTTGAAGCAATAATTGAGTTTATCTATTGATGATGACCACTTTTCACGTACAGATACTTAATGGCGCATTTGATAAGGACTCAATTACTAAATAAAAAATGAAAAACAATTTATATCAACATATTGTTTGTGATGTACTTATTTTCAAATACCTATTAAAATGGAGTGTGTTAGAACATATTTTTGATATAAAGCCGTGTTAAACATTCAGAGGGATTTGTCAAATGGTTTCCCCTGATGTAATTTTTCACCTATATATTTAGTGAGTAGCTTTCAGTATTTTTAATGTCTTAGTAATCCTTTATCTCTATTTGAGAAGAGGAATTACAGCTTCTATTCTGTAATTTCCTTATTCTTCTGAATATAGTTAACTAATGTTTTAGATTTGATGAGTAGAATAGAAACCACTTATTAATCAGTAAAAAATAAATAAATACAATCCCTGTTTTGCACCAAGAATCATAAGAAACCTTGTTGCATTTTTCTCTTATTTATTTATTTAATTATTTTGACAACAAAAAATGTTTTACAATAATAAAAAAAATGTTTTACAATAATAAAAATAATTTATTTACATCTACTTCCCCAAAAACAGCTGGAGCTATGGGTTTTATTATTATATTTCTTGCCACAATTTCATGAAAAATATTTATTTTTTTGTTTAATTAAAATGTATTTTAATTATTTTAAGTGGCTAAGCTGATTGGACTTAATTAGGATTGATTGTATAGAAAAAACCAAAGTTTATATATTTGTGTACAAGTAATATGTCGGTTGATATTATAATTATTAATTTATGGTTATATTTAAAAAAATATTGATTAATTACAGAATATTATCGGTGAACTATTTTTATCAGTAATAAAGTGGAATGAATGGCCGAGTGGTTAGCGTTCACACTTATGGACACATCAAGATATGTAAAGAGGTCAATTTCCTATCCTGTAATATGCAACCTACTTTGTATCAGGATGTAAAACAAACAGCTAAAAAAATTAGTGGACCCACCATCACATAAGGTGATTATTTATACCATAACCACTGACTTGTACCTTGATGATACTGCACCCCTCTAAAGCAGTATTTTATTGTCTATCTCTTAATCACTGATTATTCATAGACATTTTCTTCTTAAGTTTACAAGAGTTCTTACTGATCTCCTGTTAAAACTTTATAAGTAAAAATGTCATAACAAACTCTTTTTTTTACTCAGTCATGGAAACATTTTTTAATATCATATTTAATCTTTTGTTTAGCAAACCAAATTTTTTTTTTTTTTTTTTTTTTTTTTTTTTTTTTTTTTTTTTAGATAAAAAGCTTCACCATTATTAAATGTTTATTTTACTGTATCAGTACTTTAAAGAATAATAAAGTGACAAAAAGTTTCAGTAATATGCTGTATCTATAAATTTATTAATTAAACATTAACTGCATAAGTTTTTTTTTTTTTTTTTAAAAAAAAAAGTATAATATTTTCTTATAATCGGAAAAACTTAAGAGAAGTTTGTGTGATGTGAATGTAAGGAATGCTCAAAAAAATGGTCCCTGTATTTTCTGCCTCTCTTCTTTTATCATAAATATTTTGTTTTTTTCTAGGTATGTTTTATTTATTTTTGTTATTTCCTTTTTAATTTTTTTTTAATTATTTATGAAAGAAACCATTTATTTTTTATAGTTTTTATTTTGTTGTTTTTGTGTAAAGTTTTTTATATTGTATTTGATAATGTATATTTTTTATTTTATTTTATTTTTTTGCTTCAATTATAATATAAAATAAAAAAAATAATGTCAAAAAATTTTTGTTGTTAAATTAAGTTGATTATAGACCTTTTTATGGGGTGTTCATCATGACAGTATATCTGAAACATAGATTAATGTTATGCACTTTTTCATCTTATTGTTAATTAATTACATTTCATTGTCAATGAAATGTAATTTTGGTGTCCATTTTTACAACTAAACCAACTCAACTTCTATGACTAAGCTAGCTCATTGCTATTGACTGCTTCTCATTTAGAAAGTTAGAAAGGAGGCAGTAGCTCCAGTTTTGACTCCCTCACAATATAAATTGGCATCTATCTGGTTGCACTTGTAAATTATGAGGTTAAAGCTGATGAAGTGACACACTAACCCCATGTCTTTCATTAAATAATATATACAGTAAAGTACGTTTAACATGAAACATATTGTGGCCTTGATGAAGTGCTAGGTATTTTCATACATTTTAATTCTTTTAACATGGAACAAAATCGCTTAACCAGAAAATATTTCGCTTTTCGGAAACAAGAAAAATACATTTACCTTAATTAATATGCCAAGAATGTAGAGGGGTCTGAAATAAAAATGAGACACCCAGGCGAGAGCCCTTTAACTCAGCTTTGAAATATTAACACCGAAATTGAAGAAAGAGTCGGTGAAACGAAACGATAATGTTTATCTAAACAACCCCCTTCCTGTGACCTCGGTTTCTCTTTATCTCTGTGAATTGTACCTATCCAAAGAACCGATTTTTGTTTTTTTTCTTACTTGAAATTATAGATTACATATTTTTAAGAAATATTCATAATCAGTTTGTTTGAAAATTGTGTTGAAATCAGTGTAAATATCAGATTATTTTCCAAAAAATTAATAAATTTGTTTATCTATTTTTTATTAAAAATTTAAAATTATTAAAGACTAATAAGATTTTAATCGTTTAACACGAAAAAATATTTTGGTCCTCTCAGTTTTTGTGTTAAACAATTTCCACTGTAGTTGTATGAGCCCTTTGGCTAAGTGCACTCCTAAGCTAAAGGCACTCCTTGTGCTGTTGCATCACATAGTTAGTTAGTTTATTGCAGTTATGGTGTCAGGAGTAGGGTTGGGACATCGAAGTCGATGTATCGAAAACATCGATGTATCGGACTTAAAAAAATCGATGTTGAACATCGATGTTGATCTTTCGATGTATCGGTCAACATCGATGTTTTCCTGAAACATCGAAAAGACCGATGTTATCGATGGATTGCAGCCTAAAAAATGGACGACAACGAAAATCGGGGACGAAATGGAGAGATTTTTTGAAAGTGGTGACCTTTTTTTTTTTTTTTTTTTTTTTTTTTTTTTTTTTTTTTTTTTTTTTTTTTTTTTTTTTTTTGCTCTTCAGTGTGGAGGACCGATGTCGATGTATCGAAAACATTGATGTTTTCTTTTGATGTTTTGGCTAACATCGATGTTTGTTCATTCGATGTTGATGTATCGAAAACATCGATGTTTGCCTATCGATGTCCCAACCCTAGTCAGGAGTTAAGGAATGAGTAGGAGGTAGTATTTATGAACTGTTTAAGAAAAAGATATGGTGAGACCCTAGAAAAAGATTGTGTACCTGCTACTATTGTATACATGGAATGAGCTCCTCTCCCCTCCTAAATCCCTGTCTCTGCAAAACCTTTTGACCTAGAAAAAGTAAAGAAAAACTCTGGTTCCTGAGAGCATTGCTATTACAAATTATTTTTTTAAAAAATTATTATTATTGCTATTACAAATTATTACAATTATTTTGTGTGAACGTTGTTTGGGTATTGAACTACACCTCTTTATTTATAGATTCTTCCAGGTTGGCTGATCATAGCCACTAAAAGCAAGACGGTATGAGCATTTCAACTTGAAGTTAAAATTATGAATATTTTAATTATCTGTGGATTGTTATGTATATATAATATAATAACAGTGCAGGAACAAAATAAAATAAAAATATATCAATAATAATAAATAATATATTTTAACAATATCAATGTATTTAAAAATAATAATGAAAATTATAAATAAGATTTTTAAAAAAACAAGCCTCATTTTGTTTACTTTTGGTAATCTTTTTTCTTTTTAAAAAAAAAAAAATATATATAAACAATAATAATAACATTTAAAACTTAAATAAAAATATAAAATTTTGAAGAAAAAAAAAAATCTAAAATAGCTCCACAAAAACTATAACAATAATGATTTCTTAAAATCTTTTCCTACCAAGAAAAGTTGTAAACATCTAAAAATAATAAGTATATTTACAAATCATGATATTAAGTTTTCCCAAAGCAATGATTGAGTGGAAAATAATTTTTTTTATGAACTCTAAAAATATATTCTTTTAGCAATAGATAATGTGGTCAAGGAGTCATATAGTGTACTTTATGATCCATCTTTAGAATTTTGAGTAGTTTGCTTCTAACATAGTGATGGGCAAAGATGAACATTCTGAAAATTTAATTAATAAGTTAAATTTTAAATTAATAAGTAATTACACTAAACATAAACTATGTAATAAGTAATAATGTTAACAAACACACTGCGAGAGCATACTATTTTAAATACTCCAGTAACTTTATTGCATTTTAGAAGTTCCATTAAAAAGTGGCAAAAGTCATTAATATGTGACCTTACTGATCCTTAATTAAGTAAGTTAATTATCTTATTAAATTAATATGAATAGACACAGATTACTATTGTGATTGAAAAAGAAGTTATACAAGCCAAATTAAACACTCTGTGAAGTACGCGTATTAAATTACACTAATTTATACAATTACAATCAAGCTTAAAATTCAAATCTAATAATAAACACATTGCTTTGAGAAAGCTTTTAATCAAATCGCCTTTAAAAAACTAAATTCACACAAAAATGTAGCAAATAAAAATGAAATAACTATCTACCTTTAATATTTAAAACAAAATACATATAATAACCTTAATTGAAATTATTATTTAACATTTACATGAATAGAAATAATATCATAACTTTTTTATATATATATATATGAAGGCTTTGTTCAACTAAAATGGGGTAAATAATAAAGGGAAGAAAATAAACACAGGTAATTAATTATATTAATTTAAAAGTGAGATTTTTTTTTCTCTAAAAAAATAAAATTCTTCAGAAATGTTTTCTTTACAAAAAATATAATACAATATAGTATCTAATTATCACAATACTTAATTTATTTAATTTTTATTATACAATTTTTTTTTTTAATTATTTCTAAAAGAAAATTTTTGTTTTTCTTTGAGTACTTTATGGATTTAAATAGTAGATTAATGAAATAATTGAATTTTAAAGCATAATATAATTTATTTATATTCATTGGTGTATCGTTAAGAATAAAAGCTCCAGTGTGTAAGAGATTTAACTCATAAAAATAACACATTTTTTTTTAGAGTTTTAGTATAGTTAAGTGAAGGTGTTGCTAGGATCTATTTAAATAAAGCAAAGAAATCCAGTTGTTTCTGATTTATTTATTGTATTCTGTTATTATAACAACATTTAGATATCACAGGAAGGTTAGATTGCCAATTTTATAGAGCTAATTTCACCCATCTAGGAATTAAACTCAGGTCATTGATATTCTTACAACTATTCCAAGTAAGAAGGCCTTTAACTCTTTTGATTAAAAAATAAGTTCCAGGTACTATCTATCAGCTTTGAAATTTTGAATAGTACATTACGCGTCTAGTGCAGAAAGTAGCATTTTGCATGCGAGTGTGGAGTTTGCACCCGAGGGATAGTGAGGGTAGTAAAATCACACGAGCAAAGCAAAATGCAGTTTTCACACAATTTGCGTACCATACTTTATCTATGATTGTTGGATTTTAATACAGAAAAAAAAACAGTTACTTTAATTAAACAAGCAGCAAATTAGTTTTGTTAAATGTAAACAAACACTCGAATTGGGTGATAAATAAATAATAAATAAATAAATAATATATATTTCCACAAAATTTGGATAAGGCGAAGAATTATGCAACGTGCATGCGCAATGAATACAACTACAAAAGGATCACTTTCTGCTAATTTAAAAGGGGATAAAATGTTTATATTTTGTATCAATTGTAGATAGATATATTTTTCTTAAATTATAATCATAGAAATTTTTAACATGGATTTTTAGCTCTGGGGTACAGAAGAAATTTCCGTCACACAAAAAACGACATGAAAAAAGTGACCCTAGCACCAGGAAGTTAGAATCTAACAGGAGCTTAGTCAGCTTTCTTCATTTAATACTATATTTTTCCAATAGGTGTGTTGAGTTGAATTAAATATACTAGGTACCAGGAAGTTAGAATCTAACAGGAGCTTGGTCAGCTTTCTTCTTTTATTACTCTATTTTTCCAATAGGTTTAAATAATTTAAATATACTAGGTACCAGGAAGTTAGAATCTAATAGGAGCTTGGTCAGCTTTCTTCATTTATTTTATTTTTCCGATAGGTGTACTGAATTAATAATTTAAATATACTAGGTACCAGGAAGTTAGAATCTAACAGGAGCTTGGTCAGTTTTCTTCATTTATTACTATTTTTTCCGATCCTATTCAGAATTTAAATGTAGTAGGTACCAGGAAGTTAGAATCTGACAGGAGCTCAATAGTTAGTTTCACTTATAGTTCTATATTTCGCCACAAGTGATGGCAGTCTGAGGAGTGCGCTAGTGTTGTTTTTGTGTCAGCTGTCATTTAATTTTTTTTGATTATTGATTAAATAAGTAGTTTAATTGATGTGATTATTTATAATTTGACTAATTAATAACTATTATTAATTAATAATGAATTAATAAATGTCTATAAGTGGATTCAATGACCTAAAACATATCTATGATTCAATGTTTTTCCATCAAATGGAGAAAATTAACCATTTTTTTTAAAAATGAACTTACTTCCCATTGTAACAAGTTTTATCTAATCAATTTTAGTTCTCTTTTCTTAATATCCTAAATTAACTGTAAGCTTTGGGACAGCAGCCCATGGTCTTCAAGGTCGAAGAGGCAGCTTAACTAAAATTGTAATGATGGGTGACAAAGGTTTAACTTCCGTAAGCTGAATTATTTGAGTATACAAGACTAGCTGGTCACTTTTAAATATACTACAACCTCTCACGATTTAAGGTGAACACCAAATTTCTTAAGAAAATTACATTAGGTCATTACAAGATGTAATGAAAATGATCAAAAATGAAAAGGTCAATACAAAGTGATGATGATGGTTAGTAATTTTACACATTTATCTTATGCAATCATTAGTGTGGAACATGTCTCACTCCTCTGGGACTCACTAGATTTGTAAGTGTTAAAATGTGTTTAATGAGCCTTTTTTAACTTTCCAGATACTCTCTTTCCAGCTACGTAGTAAAGAATTGTTGTAAAGTATAAGGTTTAGGGTGGGGCGTATATACCGTATTGCTTCGAATATAAGACACACTTTTTTTCCGTTTTTGCTTCTCCAAAAATCGGGGTGCGTCTTATATTCGAGGAGCGTTTATATATGATGCATTAATTTTTTTCCAAGATTTTTGGTTCGAAAATCGGGATGCGTCTCATATTCGGGGGGCGTCTTATATTCGAAGCAATACGGTATTTAAAAATGCAGGATTCTTTGTTCAACTCCCTTGCAAGTAGTTATATATTTTTAAAACTATAATTTAATAAACAGGTCAAGTGTGTGCTAGTCAGCACTCAGCGAGGGTCCATAGGCAACCCTGTATCGTAGCGTTGGGACAACCGACTAGAAAAAACAACCGAATGAATAAGTCGATTCGGGAAAAAACAGTCGATTGAATTCAATCGACTGAAAACAGTCTCATAGCGGGTATAGGATATATGAATAAAGATATAAACCGAGACTGAACTCGCAAGTCGAATTTTTCAATCGAATGGTTTTTTTTATATAGGAGAAGTACGGTGGAGGCAGTAAAGGCCTCAGAGCTGAGGGGGGGTGAGAGTGAGAAGGCGCTTGACACTCGTTATCTCGTCCCAAACTACAGCCTGCTATGACATCGTTTTCATTCGAATGAAAAAATATAGACTGAGACTGAATCCAGTCGACTTTTTCATTCGAATGTTTCATTCGAATGTTTTTTTGTTTTGGGTAGGGGAAAGGAACGACGGTGAAGGGCTCAGAGCGGAGGAGGGGTGAGAAGGCACATGACACTCGTTATACACGTCCACATATACACGTCCGAATTACAACTAATACAACTTCAAACTATAGACTGATATCATTCGAATGAAAACTAGATATCCACAACCGAATGAATGAATATTTTATAACAACCGTTTAGTCGACTTTTTTCAATCGATTGGTTCCCAACGCTACTGTATCGTTTAAGTAGTACCCATTTCAACTAAACACCATTTAGTTGATGGTGTTCTTTAAAATGTTAAAAAGCTTACTTTGAACTATCCTATGGGTCTGATATTCTCAAAACACATAAAAAAACTTCTGATAAAGTATTTTTTTGCCACTGAACCGGACTACAACCATATAAACACATCGAAAAGACCATAGTTATAAAAAAAACGTATTTTGTCAATAAAAAATAAAATAATATTTTTTTCGAAATTTCCAAAAAGTATCTTTACTTTTGGTCGAAAAATGTTCAGGAATTATTTCAGATTTTTTGCACATCACATAAGCGAGATAGAAGGGGGGGGGGACACGTTTCACACCCACTTCAAACTTGCCTACGCTCGCCCTATCAAAGTTATAACCAAAGAATTATATATTTTTGTAATCAGCTCGACGTACCCTTTCATATGATACCCCTCACAGTGTCAAAAAAAAATAAAAAAATGGTAACCCTTAAGGTTTTTTACCCTAATTGTTTTGAAATTTTTTTTTTTAAGTCGCTATATTTTTAAAATATGTGGGCAGGTACTAGACACATACATGCCAAATTTCAAAGTGACCGGACGAAAGGTGTAGCCGTGAGAGCAGGCGACAGGACGGACGGACAGACACACGCAGGAAAATATAAGGGTCCTTGGTTATGCCTACGGACCCTAAAAATTGCATATTATATCCTATCCTTTTTTGCTTTCCAAAAGTTCACAAAATCAAACTACTGCCTTGTTTTTACAGTACATCCATCAATTGCATAAGAAACAAAATATTCATAAAGTAATCAAAGAATTTCATAAAATTTCCATTCCTCTAAATATCAAAATCAACCATTTAAAAATCACTAAGAATTAAAAAATAAGGGGATTAAAAAAAAAGAGAGCTTTCATTTCAAAATAAAATAGTACCACATAACATTCAATAATAAAACAGTCTACTTTCAATATTTATACATAAAAATAAAACAAGAGTATTGAGTGCAATTATTTTTTTAACAAAAGTAAAACGAAGTAACAAGAAGGCAAATATTATTTTTAATATTAAATAATTTACTATTTCACACACAAATCAACCACAAAATGTGGTTTCAATTTTTTTTTTTTTTTTTTTTTTTGAATATACAAAAACAATATTATAAAGATGAATACACTAATTTAATATGTACATTCAATATATAATTTATTGATATCATCATTGGATATAATGTAAGGCTATTCACAAACTAATATTAACTAGAATATGCCAAAGATATTAATATCAGATCTATGATAACATAGAAGAATATAGGTGCTTTACTTTTACGAAATAACCAATCAATTCTCCATAATATGTGTATTATATTTTAAAAATGGCAGAACTCTTACACAACTTATTTTTCAGTCTGCTACACTCTAACAAAATTATTATTTTTTTTTTTTTTTATCTATGGTGACAATATGTAGTAAGAAATCATAATGATTGTATAAATTATTATCAAGAGGGCTGTGAGTGTTACAATATGATTGCTCAAGATAAATTAAAGGCACTTGGTTTACATAATGTAGTGTGAGCATGTAACAAACAAAGGTTAGTTAATATATATATATATATAGTCATAATGAGAGTTATCTCTTAAAATTTACAAATAGCCCAAATTACTTTTGGGGGAGACATATCTTTACTTTTAATTAAGTGCCTTTACTGTTTGAATATCTACATTATTTATACTATAATGTATTCAGTATAATAATAATATAATAAATAATGTATTAGAGGACCTCATATTCTAAACTTGCCATCTTTAAAATTGCTAAAAAAAATCCAATACTTGCAACACAACAAATAAATTTTCTGGCAAACCTATTTATTTCACAAAATATACGTGTGAGAGTTCTAGAAATCATCAAACCTTTGTTTGCACTTGAACATGAAAATTTGGGGAGAAATAAAATCATAAAGAGATATTAATACGCAGGAACTTAATACAACAAACAAACCAAATTGAGTATTTTAGTTTACTGTATCTAGTGAATGAAACTTAACTTTATTTATTGGTAAAATATCGTTGAAAAAAAAAAGAAAAAGGAAATTAAAATGAAATCTTCAATTTCTAGTTTCTACACTCTTTTACAAAGTTATATATAAATTAGTAACTAAATGTACTCCAGAAATTTCACAATTAGAAAATTATGAGTCAATTAAAGGGAATCTGTAAAACAATTGATTTATAAATGAATATTAAATAATGAATAGATTTCAGGACCTAACATCTGAGATTTATGAATCCCTGGGATTTAAACAATCTTTTTCTGGAATAGTTAGTATTAAACTGAGGCTAGAAAAGCCTGAAATATAATATCAACTAAACCACAAATTTACCATTAGATAATAACTAAAATATGTTCATTTAATTTTTATAATAATTATTTTTACATAATATTAAACCTGGCTACACAATAATTAAACCAAGTGATGTAATTGAGTCAAATTTACAAGAACAAAGAAATTATTTTACTTTTTAAAACGTAATAACTATCGAAATATTAAAAAAAAATCTTAACAATAATAATGAAAATATAGGGAGAGATGAGAAAATCTAAATAACGAGATAGGAATCATGTAGTTTCACTAGATTACTATGAGTGTTTTACAGGGTTCAGTCATATTGAGTCTAAACCACCTCCAGTTAACTTGGTTGCATACATTTGCAGCACCTGGAATCAAATTACATTATTATAATGGACAGTTAAAAAATATAACTTTAGTTATACTTAAAATTAACAAATCATTCCTTGTAGTTTTCAACTGGTAAGTAGTTAGGTCTAAAAAGAATTAAAATTTGATTCAGTAAAAATTTAGACACATTTAATCGTACACATATTTTTATAACAATATTCCCCATTTTCCTATGAATTTGTGTGTGGTTATTTCAAAAACTGGATTTTGTGAAAGGTTTAATTGTTGTTATTTTAAATTAATTACCTTTAAAAATTTATTATTTATAAAAATCCTTCCAAATACTGATCTATGAAGGAATTATACTGTAGTTTAAGGTATCTTGTAAAATTATTTTTAAGTGGTAAATCATTGCTGACAGGTAAGAACCTCCTATATTATAAAAAAAAAAATTGACTGGAGGAAATAACTTCACTGCAAGCATTATCACGCAAATGTCTATAAATATTTTTTATTTAATTTTCCTCTGATCTGAATACTTAATAGGTTTTACTACAAGATGCGATAGCTGATAGTCGATGCAGGAAAAAAGTAATGAGAAAAAATTTCCAAATTTCCTCTGTAGGAGGTTTTTAACCCCTTAGCGATGAAATGTGGAATGAATTTTTAGTTTTCCCTAAATTATCAGAATGATTTTGAAATATGAAATTTAATTGATCTTCCTGGAGCTTAGATTGGGAATAAAAAAACGATAAATATATATATGTAGTAAAGGCTTGTAGCCACCCCTTGTTGTCCCTACATACTATTTATACAGGGTGTTTGGTAGAAGATGTAACAAACGAAGAGGGCAGATTCTACCCATCATTTGCAACAAAAACACTACACATACCATGTGGGTCAATTCTCAATAGTTCACCACAATATTTTTTTTTATTTTCCAAGATACAACCATTTTACTCTAAACAATTGTTTGCTGTTCCTAAAATAATGGTGATAGAGCTGAAATAGAGATACCGTTGAAAAGAGGAGAAAATTTCAGTTTATAAAAAGTCTATTTTAAATGCCTTACATACCAATGGTATGTATAGTGTTTTTGTTGCATATGATGGGTAGAATCTGCCCTCTTCGTTTGCTACATCTTTGACCAAACACCCTGTATATTGTAATTATATTTATAATTATAATTGCTAAAAAAACGGAATTGAAGACATTTTTTTCTCCCTAAGTCAAAAAATAAAGAAATGAAGGAGACAATACCTTTAACCTTTGCAGTTTAGGAACCTTAATAATAATGGTATGATAATAAATTTTTCAACAGTACCTGGTAAATAAAAGCATACTGGTCCTTGGTCTGTACAGAGCCTGCCCTGTCTTTCCTTATATTGCACACAGTTTTGGGGACATCTATAGTTCTCTTGACTTCAAAGTCCCTGATACAGATATCTATAGCTATAATAGTGCCTGTCCTCCCGGTGCCAGGGCTGCAGTGCACTACTATGGGAGAACTGTTCTCCTTGCTCTTGATGTAGGAACGTGCTTCTATGAGAAAAGCGATCACAGCTGTCGGCTCTGACGGAACACCTAGTGGTGGCCAGCATGTTAACCATAGATGTACAACCTCCCTCCATAGATTGTTCTCCAGATTCTAAACAGAAATAAAAAATAATAAATTATTATACGAATAATAAGGGGAGGAGAACTGAGCAGGGTAAAATTATTTATAAGATCCAAGAGAGAGACAATGCAGGTGGATAGGGCATACACTAAAAAAAATAGAGGGTGGCTAAAAGAATGCCAGAAGAGGCCTTGAATAGAATATGCAGAGAGAGACGAGACCTTGTTGAACCTGGGCCTGGAGAAGGACCATTATGAACAAGAGATCAATGCTTGCTGTAAATAGAGTCCGGTGGAAATGCTTTGTTAATAATCTAAGCTGCCCCTCAGAGTAATAAGGAGCTAAGTCAACAAATAATCATTTAAAACAAGAGATTTAGAACAAGCGATCAAGGCTTGCTGCAAATAGAGTCCGGTAGAAATACTTTGTTGATGCTCTAAGCTGCCCCTCGGAGTAATAAGGAGCTAAGTCAATGAATAATCATTTGCAATTAATGTACTCTGTGTTCCTGATAAAACTATTTTAGCAATGAAAATACTTGTCTACATGAGTAGTTAAAACTCAAAGGATACCCCCAATCTGGAATAAATTTCATTTTCCAATAAATAATAATAAGCAAGGAGATACTTTTGTTTAGGACCAACCTGCATATGGGTGGTTCTCAGACTACAGGCAATTTTCATGTCCACACTCTTCAAATTGCCCATAGTGCTATAATTTTATTTTATTTTTTAGATAAATTATTTCTACCATAAATATGCAAGTTAAAATTAAATGTAAATATGCTTTAACAACGTTTTTAATAATATTCGGCTATAAAAATATGTTAAGAAGTGGTAAAACTGTAATTACCATGGAAGTCCAGAAATAGGATTTTAACATTTTTTTTGTTAATATATTTACCTTAAATAAGTGTATGGATAAAAGTTATAAATACATGCATTCAATACTAGTGAATAGTTAATAAAACGCAATATTTAATTTAAAAAAAATATTGTATTAATTTTCAGAGCATTTTGACTTGTGTCCTTTTGTTATTTGTCATTACCATGCTCGAAATAAAAACAAATCGTAGAGAAATTTAGTGTAAGGAATATATTTTTTTCTCCCTCATCGAAAGTCTTTTGGCATGCCTGCTGATAATAAAAGGCAGTGAGTTTCATGTTATTCAAGGTGAGTCTGCTTCTACCATCAAAAGAAATCAAGTGTTCTGGTATGTACCTTTTTAATTGAAATTACCATGGTTGTTTATAACACAGGTTATAATTGTTTGTGAACGATTTTGTCCCTGTGATTTATTAGCATAATACTGCCTGTTTACATTATGTCAACAATATATTTTATAAAGTCATTTTTAAAGTAAATAATTTACTTACAATTTTGAAATGTAATTACCATGTCTTTAAATAGTTGTAATTACCGTGGGTCTTATTCATTTTTAAAAACCACGGTAGTTACAGTTTTACCACTTCTTAACATATTTTTATAGCCGAATATTATTAAAAACGTTGTTAAAGCATATTTACATTTAATTTTAACTTGCATATTTATGGTAGAAATAATTTATCTAAAAAATAAAATAAAATTATAGCACTATGGGCAATTTGAAGAGTGTGGACATGAAAATTGCCTGTAGTCTGAGAACCACCCAAATATCCTTTTTTCTTTTATCTCTATTATTAATGTTATCGAATTTTAAAAATTTATTTGGAGCTTTGAACAGCATAGAGACATGACAGAAAGTATAAATATGGAGTATAGTGTGAGAAAATGGAAACCAATAAAATCATTTTAACAGAGATTTGAAGGGAGAGACAAAAAATCAATCTCGTTTGGTTTTCCAAGCCATTATCCAAGTAAGCATGTGACCTTTAATAGGTGTAGGGTAAGGTCTAATAAAGTATGAAAATCACGATTATAACTTCTCATTGGAAAATAATTATAGTGGATGGGATATAAAGAGGAAGTAAGTAAAAAAAAACAACTTTAGAGGCCTACCTTAAGTTGAAGATTGGATATAACATATTTTTCTGTGACTTCCCTCTTCTTAAGAGTCACTTGGAGGTCACCAAAGACTCGGTGGCAGTCAAGAACTTCAGATGGTGGCAAGTAATCTGCACATTTCTCCTGTAACAAGAAATTAATTAAATTATTTTACATACTTAATATAAATTTTATTTATTTCTTAGTTACTAAATTATATCTTTTCTTCCTTCGTTATTCTTAGATTTGCTATTGTAATCTCTCCCAAATTAACTAAGCTTAATGGTATTGGACTGTAAATGCTAAAATGCCACAGAAATCAAACTTTATACATTTGTAAGATTATTTAAAAAATAAATTAAAAAAATTTCAAGATAAAAATAACTTTTTATTTACTACGTTTTTAAATTTTCTGTTGAATCGTATGTAATATTGATAATATAATTGTTAATGTTATATAATATATAATGTTAGTGGAAAAAAAATAGTTTTTTTTAGCCGAATTTATTTACTTCACATAAATGACAACCATCTAGAGAGCTGATCTTAAACCTATAAAAGGACAAATCTTTGTACAACGGATCTCCCCAACACCAAATCTAAACCGTGCCATCGATATATTTGAAATAATATAAATAATATAATCGATAAATAATATAATCGATATATTTCCTGTTTTGCTGTCATTCAATGTTTATCTCTTATTTATTTATAAAAATCACAAATTTGAAACCCGTCAAAATGAAGATTGCTTAAATATGGGACATGGCAAAACAAATAAAATAATTTGCGGATTTTTTCCGAACTAACTTTCCATACAGCAAAATTTGCTGAAAACCAATTAAATTCTGCTGAAAGATGGCTACAAGTATTAAAATAATACATTGTCATCGTGTTCTGAGCTATGCTAAAAGTTTCAAATGTCTAGCTATTCGGGAAGTTGGTTAGAAATCGATTGCCAGATTTGTACCGGACAAACAAACAAAGAAGAAAGCAAGCTAATAAAAACGTAGTAATAATAATATGTTTCTTTTGTAAGTTTTATTTACAATAATTTTCTACTTTGTTAAAATTTTTATATCAATAATTTTAAGTTAGAAGATGATAGAGCACAAATCTGTCACAATCCCATACCAAAAATATTAAATGCAAAGTGTTAAACTAGCATTATATCAATTTGCTTTATTGCAATTTTTTTTTTTAATACCAATTAACAGAAAAGTATTGAAATAAAATGAGAACTCACAACACCACCCTCTTGAAGATCTGTAAGCATTATAACTAGACGAGATTGCTGTTCCCAGATCATCTGCCAAAAATCTGACACTGTATCTGCCATTGGCGCCTGACAGGCAATGTAAAACTTCTCCTCTCCTTTAGCTCCCTGAAAATATAATTAAACATAATTCAATAAATAACTATATTCTTTCACTAGAATAGGCATTATTGTTGTAGAATCGGCTAAACATTAAACATACACATCAAAACACAACACACTGTTTAAAAAAAATATACTCAATTTTTTAAGTTTTTGGTAGTTTTCATACTACGGAAAGTTAAATTTTAATTTAAATAAAATTATAATTATTATTAACTACAGGAAACAGACAGTGAAAAATACACTCCTGTGCCGGGATTTGAACCACGGGCCTCTATATTTCCAGTATAGCGCTCTTCCATCTAAGCTACGCAGGAGAATGATTTTTCACTACCGTAATCGATAA